>VXBO01013335.1:344618-471304 GCA_013400135.1 Rhinoptilus africanus | reverse complement strand
GCTCCCGAGGCGGGAGCGGGGGCGAGCCTGGCTCCCCAGCCGCGCTCCGCTACCGCCGGCCGCGGCAGACAAAGGCGGGGGTGGCGGTAGCGGCTCTCGGGGCCGGCGAGGGGCGCCGCGCCCGGAGGAGGAGCCCCCGCGGGGTCCCCCGGGGCGGGCGGCGGGTCCGCCGTTGCTGTGGCCGCGCCGCCCCGCCGTGGCGAGGCCAGCGGGGAGCCCGGCCCGGTGGGTTGATGCTGTGGCCGACTGTCAGCCGGCGGCAGCCCGGGGGCCCTGGGGATGCGGGCCGGGGGGAGCCCTCGGGCGCCGCAGAGGAGCCGGGCCCGGCGGGACCCGCCCCGGGGATTCCCTCCCCGCCGCAGCCACTTGCTGATAGCCCGGGGAGCAGCGGGGAGCGGGGACAGGCGTTATCGTTGCTCCCACAAGCTGCAGTCTCCAGAGGTGATAAGAGCACGCAGAGATAGCTCAGATATTTTCAGTGCTCCGCTACCGAAATAAACGGGTGGTAAAACATTCAGTTAAGTTAGCCGAATTTTAGGTGACTGCACTTCTTGCTTATGTCACCTTGAAAAACGTGCCTGGGAATCTAGGACCCTCTCCCTCGAACCGGGCCTTTGAATACTACAGCGCGTGTATTGTGTCTGTGTGGCTTTCACAGCTGCTCCTGGTAGGCAGAGCTGCTTTTTGCTAGTGGTTAATTTATTCCAGTTGCAGAAGAGGATCACGTAAGTAGGGGGGGATTTTGGGTGGTGAGCCGTACATTCATTAATTAGGCAGCTAATACAAGTGCCCAGCCTGTCTTGGTGTTTTGCCGTGACTTTAAGGTATAAATCAATTTAAATACGGTGTTTCTAGTGAGAAAGTGAAGGATACTTAGATTTGGAGAGTAGTGTACTTGTGGTAAAAGGTTGGTTTAGCTCTTTGTGGTACCTCTTTCTTTCTTTCTGCCTTGGTTACGTTTAGTTCTGTAACCTTTAAGAAGAGGATCTTCCCATGGGCTCAGCTGGTGAATCTGACTTGCCCTCTGTGAATCATGCATGACTCTAGGCAACAAAAGAAGAATCAGTAAACACCTGACCTGTTCTTCCTTGCCTGTGCAGTCAAACTTTTCAGAAGGCAAATGTTATTGCATGCACAATAATCCCTGAGGAGAGCCTGCACTGCTCAGGCCTGTGCTTGAGGAAGAGAAAAGAGTTATTTTGCTGAGTGGTACTCAACTGTCATGAGATCAAGGTCCAGTTCCTGCCTTGTCACCGTGTGCATTTCTCCCTGAATTTGTGCTTCAGTCTCCAATATATACCATTCAGTTTTAAGTTATTTATTTTTTTCTTTCTTTGCATGCTTTTCAAAGGAATTTTAGTTTTCATATACCAAATAGCTTATGTAGGCCTAATGTCCATTGTGTCAGTTCTTTCCAGTAGTTTTTTGGGCATTTTGGAACGATGAAAAGTAGGTGCTTTTTCCAACTTGTCTTTATCACAGGCAATTTGAGGCTCTAGCCCTAAAGGTTGTGCAGGGCCTTGACTTCATTTTGTGAAATGTCTGCTTAACTCTCGGTTTCCTTAACATGTATGTAGTTCACATGTATGAAAGTAACAGGTGCTTTTCACCCATCTCAGCAGGCTGAGACCTTGTGGAGTACTTTTTCCACTAGCTGGCTTTGGCCATGGCTTGCTAAGTGTGATTTCTGGAAGCTACTGCCGTGATGTGTAAATGAAGGTCAGGTCAAACTGCATGTCGTTTGGATGTGAGACTGCCTGTAGGATGTGTGCAGACAACATTCGGCTCTCCATCACAGTCTATCAGTAGTTGGCAAGCTGTGATCTCTCCAGTTCCGACTGCAGCATGGAACCGTGCTGCTGGAAGTTAGCTGAGTCTCTTTTTTTTAAAACTGATAAATATCTAGTAGCATCTCTATTAATATATGGTAGTTAGTTCTGTTTCTGTTTGAACTGTAACTGCCTTCTATTTTTTAATTTACTTTCACAGTAATTAAGGGTTGTTTCATATCCTTAGGGTGTATGTATAAAGATATGCTGTCTTGCCTACCTGTACTGACAAGCATGCTCTTCCCCACTAGGTTTTTCTATCCTTTCCTAGGTTTCCTGTGTTTTTGGCTCTATAAAGGGGAATCTGAACTCCCTTGTGTTATCCCTTTGGTTCTTGGTGCTTCTTTCTACATCCTCTGCAGAGTTAGCGTAGCCTCTCATACTAGGGGAGAGTCGATAATACGATGTGGTGGAGATGGGGAGCTCCTGTTGATGACAGAGTATCTCACAGCTGTTTAGTGCTGGCTGGAGCCTGCAGGGTGAAGGGAAGAGAGTGACCCTCCAGAGCCTTCTGTGGCAACTGATTATGGGGCTCGTGGAAGTATTTGTTAGTTTTGGTGATGCCCCTGATTCCAGATGAGGTAAACTTTGTCTGACTTGCGCACAGAGTTTCAGAGTTTTAGGCTGTGGCCCTATGAAAGTGCATCCGCTTCGTATTGGCACTGCATGAATGCACACAGAGCTACCTGAGCAATGCCAGCTGTCCAGTCTCTCTGTGCGATCAAGTAGCGCCACCATAGTCAGTATGAGGAATTGGTTACGGTTGTTCTGGTGAATCTTCTCCAGGGAAGTTTTTATTTTGTGAGCTTGCTATTCAGAACCTTATTTAAAGACTTCTTCGGGTTGCTCAGTTTGATAGGAGATGAGTTGAAGTGACTCAGTAAGGATATGGCCCCTCAAGCCTATGGTCTGTCACAGTAATGTAACTGTTTTATAGCTGGTCTGTAACAGTGTGCAGTTGCACAATCTCTTAGGCTGTTGCTTGTGATTCTGACAGATTGTTATTTTGCTCTGACCTTTTCATTGCAACCTTTATTTGCCATAGCCTTGGTTTTTAATCTTTTTTCTGAATTTTGCTTTATTTGGGACATCAAGTGATACGATGTCATCTAAACAGGGCAGACATGAAGCCATTCTGCAATAGAATTTCTTGTCAGCCATTTCCCTAAGAAGACATTAGTCAGTGTACAATAATTTAGGCTTCCCAGATAGCTCCAGTGCTTACTTGTGAATAAAATCAGCCTTTTTTTTTTCCCTAAGCAGGTTCCATCAACTGCCACTGCTTGTAATAGATTTTGACATCTTCCATTTAGAAAAAGAAGTACAAAGAATTTTCCTGTGATCCTATGATAAACATGTGAGCCTTCCTTTATGGATCGGCAGGGATGAGAAATGTGAATTTGGCATCTCTTCAGTCTTTGAAATAATGCCAGCATGTTAGGTTGGGTACACAGGGTAAGAAGAGGGAGAGTGGGGTCTGAATAGTGTTTAAAAAACCCAAGTAAGCTTTGCTTTAATAGGAATCTCAGCTCCACAGTGATTGCGCACCCTGTTAACCAAAGTGTGGCACTGTCATGTGTCCTGTGGGAAGTTATTTATCTTGCAGTGACTTTTGTTTGTGGAAATGAGACACTAATCAGCTTGGTGTCACTAACCAGCTTTGGTCAGCTGCCACCCTTGGTTTTTGCCAATGAATTGCCCTGCTTATGTTCCAGTTATCACATGTCTTGCTTTCAGCCCAGAGTTTTCTAACTAGACTTGAGACCTTTTCCTCAGGCATACAGTCTGCACCAGTATGTGCGGTGCCTTTGTGCAGCAACAGATTATGCTGGTCATTTGCAATAAGCTATTTTCGAGAAGATGGATAAAGAAAGTCCTGGTGTGATAGTGTTGCGCTTTTACATTAAGCTTCTTCCTGGTTCACTGCTTTTTAATACGTGGTAACTTACTAGTAAAGGTTTTAAGTCTTTTACAAGACTTGAAATAAAGCTCATGTAAAATGTGTCTGGAGATACTTTCAATGGGAATACATAAATCATTCAAAAATTCCTTTTCAAAGCACTTAATTCTTCTATGTAGGTGTTTTGGCAAAGTCCAGAGATAAGATAAAATTAGTCATATAATAAATTAGATACTACAGCTAAACAGGAGTGACAGAAACATGTGTCCAAATATATTTTAAGTTGTCTTGAATTCAAGAACTTCTGCTAGCAGCAGTGTGGGTAAGCAGCGCTGTTGGAGTAGTTACAGCAGGGTATTTTTGCATACCCTCTGTAGCACGTGCATCTTCAGCATTTTTCATGTTGCCTCAAAACTGCAGCAAGAAGTCATGGAGGAGAGAGCCTGGGGAGGAGTTGGGGCATAGCTCTGAATTGTTTGGAAGGAAAGAAAGTAACCTGAGAAATACACTGATGCCAGTGAACTGCCTCCTCTGGTGATTTGTGAACAGTACAGAGACTGCATCTTCTTCAATTTAGTTGTATTTTGATGAGGGAGGGTTTTTTCCTGTTCTGCTAAGCTTGTCAACTGTTTTTCCCTCACTGGAAAGTTTAATTTGTAAATTTGGAGATGTTAAAGGTGTCCTGTCAGCACTATATATGCCAATATTTGTTCCTGTTCCATAAAGCATACTTGGGAGGTCTTGTAGGATACACAGCAATAGTTATAACTTGGAATGCAGTTCCTGAAAGGGATCTTAGCATCAGGGTCATCCTCCTAAAGTCCTTTTTTTTTTTTTTTTTCTGTTTGTGTAATGGGCAATAAGCGCAGCACTGATAGCAGTGCCAAGCTCCAGAATGCTTTTTTTTAACAATACAGGTGCATAGATAAGCGGGCTCTTGCTTCAGATAAGGAAAGATAAGAGTTCGGTATGTGAAAAATGAGAGTGGAGAAGTGCTTTGGGACATGATTAGCTGTTTGTAACACTTGGGTAATGAAGGAGATGGTATATACTTTTTCTGTAGCTTGTAAGCAAAGGAATTTCTCCGAGAAGTGCATTTTAGTGGAGTCCATGGTGGATGCCTCAAGTTTCTTTTAGCAGCATACAGTTTTGTAAGGTTTAGTTCGTCTATAAAAATGCTTGTCTAGGAAAAGTTCATGTTACTGCATAAACTGTTACTTTTGCTAAGCTTGTCTCTTGCACCTCTTGGGTGATTAAGACAGAGCTGGAGAGGCTGCAGCTGTCCGGTACCAAGGGGGTATGGGTGTCAGCTGCTGGCACCCAGGAGACTTAGCTGAATATAGAAAAACATGGGCCTTTTGGGGGGTTCTCTGGTATTTCAGTTATTTGGAAGAGCTCTGGGAAGTATCTTTGTGATATGTTTAAGTGATTTGAAGGCAACTCCTCTAACTGTGTATGTGTGGTTCTGTGTGTTGCAAAAAAATAAGAGAAGGTAAAAAGCCTAATAACCCTCTGCTGGTCTTTTGTAGCTGCTGATATTTTGGTTTGGAGAACACCTGTGTTAGAAAGCTAAGCATTTGCACACAAAAAGACATGGGTTTTCCATTTAATTCTATCTGCAAATGCTTGCTCCTTTTGACTTCCTAAGTGCCCATTTCAAACCTAAGTTGAGACTAAGTTTGGGGATTTTTTTTAGGTACTGAAGCTGTGTCATTTTATTCAATCTCTGTGCTTTTCTAAAGAAATTCAAATTAATTTGGGGGTTTTTGTATTGTGTTTGTAGTACATATCTCTCTTGTATAAAATTGATCTCTGTGTGTTTTATTCAATTTCCCTTTGCAAATTTCTTCAGTGTTTCACTTCCGTAAATAAAATATTGACATTTACTTTCTTTTCCTCACTGCAGCAAATTAAGGAATACATTTTTGCATGCTCTTCAATGTAAAGTTTAAATTTGTCTTTTGCTCTAAAGTTCTATGTCGAATGGAGATTAAGGTACTTTGCAGCCTTATTGACTTAGGAAATGTAGCCAAACATAATAAATGCAGTTGGCTGAATTTAAAGAACAACAACAACCTTGGGGAAGATCAAACTTAGTGATCCCCGCTTTCTTTTTAAGTGCATGCAACAGAATGGGAGGACACCCACTGCCACCAGGAGAGAAAAGCTACATTTGGTGAGTTTCCCCTTCCAAGACCAAGTTAAGATTTATACCTCTTCTTGACTATGATGTAACAAATAAGTTAGTGTGCAGACTGATTTATATTATAGAAAAATTGCTGCTATCACCAGTACATGGGAGCAAGATTTATTTGATCAAAGCATTTGTGTCTTCAACGTGTTCGTTCAAGGTTTTTCTTTAAATACTTTGTGCTGTGACCTGAACTACGGTGAAAAAAATGCACCACTTTAAGACGTGGTCTAAAGCCTATTGGAATTATATTTTAGGAATGTCTTCAGTAACCTTTGAATTGGAAATTTTTAATCTCTTAATTATACTAAGCTTTGTTCTCACAGATAAGAAAGATGTAGTGTTTTTTGGTGTTTGAGTCAGTAAAACCTCTTTCTTAATTATTAGTTTTCAGTAGGCATCTGTTTAAATGATGCCAAGTGATCCCTTAGCAATGAGTAGTACTGTTCTTGTTCTTTCAGTTGAGCTGCTTCAGATGATTTATTTCAGTATACTTGGATTTTGTCATGCATGGAGGACTGTGCATGCTTCACAGTGGCTGCTGTAGTGAATGCTAAGCAAACAATACCTTCTTTTTAAGCGAGCAAAATAACAACATACCATACACAAAAAAATACTAGTCTTTTAGCAAAATCAAATACTTGGCATACTTTTAATATGTTCTGTCTTTAAATATAAAAAGTCTACGTGACCAGGAAAAATACAGCTCTTGTAATGCCTGTAGGGTAAGCTTCTCTGGATTTTGGATATGATAGCATTTTGTATACTGTTATGTGGTACAGGTCTTCTGCCGTCCTCTGAATACCTATTCGGGGGTTATTTTGTAGGTTGTCCACTGCCTATTTGTCCTGAGTTACTCTTATTTTAAACATTGTTTCTCGAATCTCAAGTTGTCATTTCTGAACCATAAAAAGAAGTTACAGGAGTTACCGGAGTAGCTTTTTTTCGTAATAGGTCATGTAATAGGGCTTTAGATTTTGTGGTAGGTATTAGGCTTGGCCTGGAAAACGATAACTGCTTACTTTCCAGCAGTCTTAATTCATGTCTGAGCAACAGAGGTGTAAGTTAGAACAGTTCTGGCAGTGCATTTTTTTCAAAATTTTTGTTGCTATTGTAGACACTTGGTGGAATTTTTTCTTAATCATCTTTTGATCTTCATTCTGCTCTGTAGGACAGAGAGGTGGGGTTCGATGTGCAGAATAAAGAGCTAATTGCCCCAAAGGAGTTTTGACTCAATTAGCTTATGGATGAATGGGGAAGGTTGATAACTTGGCAGTTTTGCCAAGTTAGCTACGCTTTGCTGGCTGGAGGCAGCCTAAGACTTGTTGGAAATGTAAATGAAACAGCATTTTGCTGAGCTGAAGATGAGATGCCAGTGCCAGGCTGGGTGGACAGCTGGGGAAAAGGGTGAGGGAGGAAGTTGCTGGTACTGGTGAGGGGACGGTCATCATCCCACCTTTGTATTGGTGGTCATTGTGCTCTGATAGGAAACCGGGAAGCTCATTTGCTTAGGGCATGGTTTAGCAGCATTTCCAAAGGTATCCAGATTGTGGGTTTGCCTAATGTTCCCTGGAAGTTTGTCCCACACATCCATCCCCTTGAATCAAGTTGCCCCTTTCTCCATGCTCCACCCAAGTGACCTGCATTGTCCTAAAAGCCCAGCTCTTTCATTGATTGACACGTGGTCTATAATATAATTAGGATGCAATCCATCGATTACTTTGAAAATTAGAATCAAAGCTGTAAGCTGCTGTTGGAAGCTGGCTTGCAGGGAACTGTAGCAGAGATTGTATAACAAGATCCTGGGAGAGGAGAGATGACGCAGAGCTCTCTGTTTAGGGCAGAGGCAGCCTGCACTATGTATAGGTTCAAACTAATTATGCCAGAACAAAACTGTATGTGTGGTTTTTTTCTACAGTCTAATTGCCAACCTTCATTTTCCTCTCCTACCAGTAGCCAGCAATTTCTTGTGTTTATCTGAGGGATTTAGAACATCATTCAATCATTACAGATAGCTCCTTGTTGTGAAGCAGGTTAGACTATCCAAACTTTTGACTTTCACTTCCATGTCAAAGGCATAAAAAGAGTTTTTATGGTGTGCCATTAGAAACTGCCTATTTGCTGAGTTAGGGTAACTCCTAAGGAGGGCCAGCTTGCTGAGACTTGCTCTTGCATACTTTAAATTGCTGGTTCCTGCAGTAAAAGACAATTTTTATGCCTTGGAGTATAATTGTTTTTCATAAAATTATCTACAGCAATGCTACTTTGTGTTATGACCTTATCTATGCTTGCAAGCTGAGCAGCTCCAAGCTTAGATACTGTGTGCAAAGTCCACCTCTGGATCTCCATGTAGGAGGTCAAATCTGAGTCAGGACTTGGAGCAATTCAAGGCGATGGTGTAGCTGCTGCTGTCCCCGGAGGGTGGCACATCACTGTTTCTCCTCTGCCTTCTACCTTTGTGTTAGGAGCTTTGCCTTTCTCATCCACTTTTAAATAATGTAATTGACATCACTTTTACTAGTACTTGCTGTAGCATATATTTGTATCCAGTGTTGATGTAAAGGACAAAGGTAGAGGTTCTTTAATAGTTTTGCGGCTCTGATTTAAGAACCTACTGCTCCCAAATATTTTCAGCTTTCTTCTGCTAAGGTTTTCACTGTCCAGTCTGTGTTTTTACAATATGAAGTGTTCACCAGCTGTACCATTTACCTGTCTACCCCTGACAGGATCCCGTCTTTTCCCTTGATTCAAGTTTGTGTTCTGTGCCATTTACTGGGACCTGATCTCCAGGACACAGCTGTTTCTAGAGCATCACATGCCAACTGTTGCCAGCCTTATGCAAATTCAGTTCCCACATGGATATAACTTACATCTTGACTGCTTTGCCTAAGCAGACACAAGCTATTCACTTTTGATGTGGCTTTATGTTCCACAGAATGGGGTAGCAATGTCAGGGATTAATTTCAGGGGCATTGCAGCCAAACATGAAGGGAGGTGTGATTTAGTTATGTTTGGTAAATCCCAATACTATGTAACCAGGTAGTGGGATGATTATCTGCCTTGTGTTAAGATGTCTTTTAGTGTACATGCAGGGAGCTTTAAAGTTGTAACTCAAAGCAACGCACAGAGAATAATTTAATTGCAATATTTTGCCTTTGCGCTTTTAAGACGCTGTATTCTGGACTCTGTGGTAGAAGCATGCCTTTAGTGGGAGTAAGCTCACCATTATATGTCCCTGAGTTTCTTCTGACTTAGATTCTCTGGCGTGTGCTTGATTTAATTCCAGACTGGTGAAGCAGAAGACAAGCGGTCTAATGTTGCCCATTGCTCCTTGAAGAGTTTCTGTAAGCTAATGTGCTGTACTCGTTTTGTTCTGATGCTATTGCAAGCTCATGAACTTTTTGTAAAATGATGATAAAAGCCCCTGTGGCTTCTACAGGTATCTGACTTTGTCTTGGTCTGTGCTGTGTGTTGCACAGTGTGAAATGTTTGTGCTGTTTAAGAAGACCTGTGAGCTCTTTATAAATGTGTATTTGAGTATATGTATTGTGCAAGTACTACCGTGGATTGTTGCTTATCATGTGCAGTGTCAGAGTGCTCTCCACCCTCTAAAATATTCAGTGGGATGGAGTGACTTCCTTTGCTTGGAGAAGTCTCATGCTGACTTGTAATTTCTTTAAGTATCATGACCGGAGTTACAGTGAGTTTTGGCTGTTTGTAGCACTTCGCACTGAAAGGTCAGCTCTTCATCCTTGGAGCGTATACAAGCTTAGCTCTTTTTTATCTTTCTCTTTTTTTTTTCTTCTTTTATTTTCTTTTTTCCTTAGTTAAAAAAAAATAATCTCTCACACACTTTGTTTTCACAGGGAACAAGGTACTTCTCAAATGTAAGAAAAATCTGATATTCAGCACTTTCTATATGAGTTAACTAAAAACTTAATAAAACGTTCAGGGCTTCACAATAAGCTGTAGCTGAGTAGAGATGGCTTTCTACTTTCTTCTGGGAATGGATAGTAGATGACTTAGTATACATTTTATGTAATGCATAGAATGTACATACATAACTAACAGAAAAAGGAGGTTTAATTACTTTGCAAATTTCCATGTATGTCTGGAGATACTTAGCGCTCTGGCTCATTTCTCCTCTATTGCCACTTGTTTCCTGCAGGAAGTTTTTTGAGCTGGTGGTAATATTGACTTAATGGTCACCGTTCCCATCTGCTTGTTCTCGCTCCGTGGTTTGTGCCAGTACAATTGTTTTTTGGCACATGTTGAACTGGAGAAGGGAGCAGATGTGTGTGAAATTGTGCTGTGTGTTGGGGGGCTTTTTTTTTTTTTGTGAGTTTAAGTTTTTTGCTGTTGATTTCTCATCTTATTACTGCACAGCCATGGTCAACTAAACAGGTATAGAGCTGAAAACAATTTTCCCTATCTGGTATCGGAGAGAAAGGTAAATTGAGTATTGCATGGAGTCTGCATGCTGGTCTGGTAGATGTGTGTTGCTGTCTCTTGGAGAAAGTGTGAACATTTTACAGCAAGGTTAGAGGCTTTTCCTGAGGCAGGGAAAACGCTAGAATGCATCTCCCTGTGGTTTGATACAGGGTGTGCTGTATCTGAGGTGCCTTCACGCATGTGAAAGGACAGAGTTTCTGGGAGGATAGTTGTGAGAAATGATTTGGAGTTGTTCCACATGAGAGAACCTCTGAAGTGGATTACAGTGAAGTACAAAGGTTGTTTTCATAGTGTTTTTTTTTTTCAGCTGGCAACGACAAATTATATTATGAAAGCTCCTAAGTGGTGTGAGTTCCTAAATCCAATTTTTCAGAAGTGACTTGGCATCTTTAATTACATAGGCATTCTTGGTGATTGCACCTACGGTATAATGCAGATAAGTCTCAGTGTGGTGCGTGCTGGTGTGCAGCGGACCTCCATATGAATGAGTGGGATGGAGTTCTGGTAATTATGAACTGCTTAGAATCATTAAGTTAGTATTTACTTATGTATCTTATATAAACCTCCACTTAATCATGCTGATGCTTTCTTTTTTTTTGTGATCTTGCATATGATTCATCCATTAACGGGTAATCATAATAAAAAGTATTGAAGATGGAAAGAAATACATCACTCTCTTCACTTGAAAGCTAAAATGCCTGGAGGACTAACGTCACAGGGCTATACTTTCGTGCCATTAGCAGGTTTAAAACGCTGTCAGAGTACACACTCAGCAAGCAGCAGATTTGTGGCACACACTTTTCTGAGTAAGTGTGCAAACAGCTGGCAACGTGCCTCTTAAATATGGCTGGATTTGGATTTCATAAATAGCATTTTCAGTAAGATCTTGACACTTGTATATTTTCTCAGTGTTGAAAGGATTATAAAGTTAAGATTATATTAGTGGTGTCTTAGCTTTGTGTAAGAAACGTGTTTGCTTCCTGAAAGAGATCAGTCCCATTCAGCATTGCAGCCAGCAGTCAGCTTGTCAGAGGAGGTGGAAAAAAGTTCTTTTGGGAATACGATATTATTAAACTTGTCCAGTCCTCAGGACTTCACAGAGAAGGCATTTACTAAAGCATGTACTAAGAGCAGAAAGAAGAATAATGGTAAACCAAATTACTGAAAATGGCAAAGAGCTGTTGCTAAAGGGTAAGTAATTCATGTTGATATTAATACCTACAAAGGATTATAGTGTTCTGAAACTATCAGTGCATCTTACCTGAAGAATAAATTCATTTTGCATTCTGAAACACAGGATTATTAAATTGCTAAATCCTTTGAGTTGTGTAGTATCAGTCAACTTGATTGGTAAAGCTGTTCTCTAGTTTTGCAAAGTACAGTAGAAGTCTAATAGTAACTTCACATGTGTTTATCTAGGGATAAATCAAAGATTTGTGCTTAATTGTACACTTAGACTGCACCAGAGTACAGAATTAACCGTTGCATAGGTTGTTGTCTGGGAAAGCTTTGGCTGTTTCTTTCAGGCAGAACACAAGGAAAGGCAGTCTTTAGAACTGTGCCAGAGGAACCGATATATTACCAACAATACAGCTTTCTAATTTACTTTTTGATAAAACTGTACTTTGTATCACTTTTGTAGAGACCAAAGCTGTTGCTGATTATAAATATGTACATGGTATCTGCAGTGTGGTGTGTAAACGAATTTTAAGAAGCACACCTTTACTTGCTGGGTAAAATTCAGTAAACTCAAAACTTTAATGACAGTGTCAATTTAACAGTGAAATAAATAATGCATATGTCTTAAAATGGTGCATGAACATGTTAGATTCTTAAAGTACCTGTGAATGTCAATAGTTCGGCCTTAAGCTGCGGTTTCTGATGGAAGTGCGTGGCTGGGTCTGGCAAGTGAGAGTTCAGTGTTGTCAGTGTAACTGATAGTTTGAGCCTGTGTGTAAAGTACAGAGCATCTCTTTGCTGCCTAAAAGCTACCTGGGTAGAGATCTGTCCTTTCATTCTGCTGTTCTTTCCTCTCATACAGCCTTATTGTTGTATGGGTTGTTATCTAGTGCAACTTTGGCCTTTATTTTCATAAAATACTGGGTCAGCCTGGAATTTACAGCTTGTGCTTTCTGCCACCTTCAGTGAAAGAGACCTGGTAGCCCAAGGTCTTAAGTGAAATTAACAGATTTCAGTTAGTTATTTCGTTACCAATGCCTAGTTTGTAGGGTGAATGAGTTTTATCTAACCAGATGCAATGCTATTTATTTCCCGTTTCTACTATTTCTGATATAAATATAATACTAATAAAAAAAACCCCGCCTAAAACATCCCCACACACATACACTTCCCTCAACCCCTAGAACTTCACAATAAAGTTTTCAAAATATTTTGAGAAGTGTTTTTTCTGAGCTTGGAATGTCACTCTTAGTCTTTTGTTACTGTAAGCTAATAAAATTCTCGTTCTCAGTTTTTCAAAACTTGAAATTTAAAAAAATCATGACTTTCTGTGCTTTAGATAATACCGACTCCTTTGCAGCTAAAGTGAAAATAAGTATTCCTCATCAGGTTTGTGATGTTAGCTGCCTGCTCTGCTGCCAAAAATGAGTTTGTAATCAGAATTTTCATTTTAGAAATGCTTCATGTTTCTTGCTAGCTGTGTGTTGCCGATGAAAAAGCAAATATTTCTAATAGGTTGGTTTTTTTCTTGCCTGTGTAACAACTCTAATTTCTGTTCTTAGATTCCAGTGTTTTTTGTAGATGGAATATTAAAAATATAAACGATTTATTCATTTTTTAAATTAACAAAAAAGTCTAAGATTAAATAACGTTTTCTCTGTGTGAAAATGGGTCAGTTTTGTCCTTAGCTGTCAGAGGCTTTGTGGCCAGTGATGCAAAGTAGCATATGAATGACAGAAGAAAATGGTGTTAGCTGCTATACAGTCTATTTCACGACAATTTTTTTTTACTGTGGCATACACAAAGGAACCTGTAGATGCATAGTACAATTTCAAGTTACATATTAGCTCTTATGATGCTCCAGAAATTAAATTACATTGAGAGGAGGAGTGTTGGGGTTTCCTTTGATCTGGTTTTCTAGTAAATATCTGCTGTTTGTCAGTTATAAAAAGGTAAATAAACCAATGGGTTTCTTCCTTTGTCAAGCCTAGTATTTCAGTTTGTACTCTGATTCATGTCAAATTCTTTGAAGAAATTAGCTCTTGATATTTCAGGCAGGGAGGATTATGGCAACCCTGCATGCTGTCGACACAGGTCGTAGCCGTAGCCGGAGCTTTGCTCAGCATCCCTGCACAGCGAAGCATGTCCCAGAGTCTGTGCCTGTTTCTGGGAGCAGAGGTGTGGTGGGAACACGGTCATTTAATTAGCTCAGATAAGTGCCTGGAAAGCAAAATGGCATAAATTTGTCATCAATATACAGCCCCCTTTGGAATTTTGTTTGTTTATTTTTAATGTTTTAAGCCTTACTTGTAGCTTAATTAGCATTACTGTATTTTCGTTGCTCCTGTTATCTGTGCTAGGCTGAAGCTAGTCAGACTGTCCATCTGTGCCTTCAGCGTGCCGTAACTTGTCAGGTAGATAGAGCCTCCGTAAGAGCTAGGTGTGCGCCTTCCTGAGTTAGTCATGCCCAAATGGAAAGATCTGAAGTGGTTTAAGATGTACTAATTTCCACTTATTTAACTGAACATGATGAAGTAGGGGAGTGGCAGTTTTCTTTATGGGAGTTCAGAAACTGACAACAGAGAAGAATAAAACCTTGACAGGTCGAGTCACGCAGCTGCTTCTGCCACCTTCTCACAGGGATGATTATTCTTTTAGTGCTCTGGCTGGGTAGACTTTATCACTGTGAAGCTTCTTGGTCTTTCTTTATGATAGTCTCACTGTGCCTAATTGTTCAGCTTTCTTTTATCCTCACTAATCTGTCTTTATTATAGTTACTTTCATATATGTGTTTTGTCTGTAGTTCTCTCTAAATTCTGGTTTTCATCCTGCAGTTACTAAAGCAAACACGTTGGCTGGCACAGGAGTCTTGCACTCGGCATGCTCGAGCACTGAAACTGTGTCTTTCTGGCCTGATCCCCTTCCAGAAGGAAAGCAGAACACTGTCATCTGTGTTCTTAATCTTTTTTTAAAAAATAAAGACAACATAAGCCTTTTGGGGAAGAACAAAATAAAACCAGTCAGTAAACTATCCGGTACAGTTTTGACACAATGGTTTTTTTCTTGGCAATGAGATAAAAGTTGGGGAAAAGTTTGGACAGCCATTTATTGCTTTTATTCTGTCTCTTGGGATTGTGTGTTTGCATGTACGGGAGTATGCACACTTAGGATTTTTAAGGTTTTGTTCCATGGACCATCTTTGATGTTTTATGGAACTCTGGTGATCTGTGCAATGATGAACCTTTTTCTACAGACCCGTGTTCGTACCTGAGTTGGGGAGCTCTAAAAGTTCAGGGAACTGTATAATATTAGTGGTGGCTGCAAATAGAATTATTTGATTTGAAAGAGAACTGTTAGCATTCAGAAATAAAATGCCTTAATTGTTGAAAGATAACAAAGACTGAGAAGCAATGAAACAAGTGAAGAGGAGACATTAACCTGCTTGAAATATAGCTTGCCTGTCTCAAAAATTGAGATTAACGAGGGACTAAGGTAAATAAATTATTCTCTGTTGCAGAGTATTTAGCTCGCTCTTTAAGAACTGTTCCTTGCAAAACAATCTTGCATGATGAAAACTAACACCACATAGGTACTGTCCAAGACCAAAGACTTGATAACTAAGAATGTGGAAAACTGTGCGCATGTCACAAGATGGTGCTTGCCCAGGAGACTTCATGCCTCAGAATGTAAACTGTCCTCCTGTGAAGCTGGGGCGAGAATTCCCCGGAGTAGCTTTCCGAGGTCACCTCCGCTATCTTCCAAAACTGATGGACATAACAAGCTCTTCCCATGCAAGTAAGTCTCTTTGAAGCTGCTGATATTGCTCATTGGCAGATGGAATATATTAGGCAAATTTTTTACTGCAGTATGTATTGTGTACTGTGCTGGAGTCCATTCTGTTCTGTTTTGTGATTCTTGTGAGGAAATGGTCATCTGCCATAGGTTTTACTTACGAAATTAGAAATAGAATACGAAAAGAGAGAAAATGAGATGAACACTTTGATGTTGTGATTTGGGACATGTGTGAAAAGCAGATTGCACCCAATGTGCAACTGGTGAAGGTGATTTTGGCTATTTTCTAGTTATCTGTATTTCACTTAGCATGAGTACTTCTGTGAATCAGCACACATCTCTGCAGCACCCAGTTCTACATACTGGTGAAGTTAAAATAGGATGTCGTTGTAAAGAACTTGAATATAAGCTTAAACTCCTTTGCTTTCTGTTGAAAGTATACAGTGTTTGAGAGGGGGGGTTTATGTGGCACTTCATTGGATCAGTAGAATCATGTAGTTTGAAAGTTTACTTTTATTTTTGCATTGTCCTCAGTAATTCATAATCTGAATATACTTTCAAGATAATGGAGCTAGTGCTGTGAATGCGGTAAAAAGCCAGCTGTATTTCTCTATAATATGAACTTTTCCACAGAGAGAAAAATGTGCCCTAGCAATTTCAAAAACAATACTTTGTTTCCAGACACTAGTTCTAATGATTTTTCTACTGCAGTTTGCTTTGTTTGGCTTGCTGTGTGCAGGAAGATGTCTGAAGCAAGCACACCAAGGAGTCAAATTCAGAGGGAGAGTCTAATGGGAGGGAATTGAGTGATGCTTGAAAATGCAAATGGAGAATGAGAAAGGAGCTGGAAGCTCTTTTTGAGAGCTTCTGAAGGGATCAACTGTGAAAAATTTACTGGAGATAAAATGAAGATGCATCTAAAAAATAATGCCATTTAACTTGAAGATTCATCTTAGGTCACTGGTCTTTGTCAGGTTTAGAAAGATGGCATGAAGTAATCTTTCTTAACCACGGATAGGTTATACCACTGGTGGTAACAAGAGGTTTGGCATTTTGAAAGAGCAAAATGCTTGTCATCCTCTGTAAAACAATCTGTGACTGAATGTATGAGTTATCAAGTGTGATTTTATACGTAAAAAGTGTGAGAATTTCTGTAAGCATTGCAAATAAAGGAACACCCATTATACTTTTTGGGGACGGTGGTAAGCTGCATCTGTAAGGTAAGATTCCTGATGGAAGAACAAGGAACACTTAAGACAGCAAAGATTTGATTTAAAAATCACTGAGTGATTGTTTTGTTTTCTCATTTCCTATATAACTAGTGCTGGTAACCGAATGTTTGAAAAAATGAAACTGATTTTTTTTTAAAAAAAATCACTCATAAAAAGTTACTCATAACTTTGTTGTGTTTGATCAGTATGATGAGAAGATACTGCACGGACCAAAGTCCTGAAAAATCAAGTAGACAGTATTTCTGTTAATGTTGTCATTGTCACTTGCACCTGTGTGCAGTTTACTGAGTAAAACCTATATGGCAGATCACTCCATTTCCTCAGCAAAAATCACAAATGTACTTCATCCGCAGTAGGATGGAAGGGCCTGCAGCACAGCTTGCAATGCTTATGCCAAAATATTGGCCTTGTGCACTCCTTCTGGCAATATAGGCAAATACAGCAAGCAAGTAGTTTTCGCAGATTTTTTAGTAACCTTTGCTGAAGTTGATTAACATTTTATTTTGATGCTGTGTTGCTGAGCTTACTGATAGTTCTCTAGTTGTGCAAAAAATTCTACAAAGTACAGCGATGTGAACATAGCTTACGTGTAGGTGGGGTCAGCACATAAGCTGGGCCCACCTGTGCGAGGCAGCAGCTAATTACCATCTTGGTGTTAGTTGTAAGAGCTGTGGGAAAAGCAATAGGCATATAAGCACAGCAGGCTGCTATCTACAAATATTTTTGGTCAGTCAAGTGTTTGCTTCCAGAAGCTTAACAAGACCTCTGTTGTTTGTGAATATTGTTTTCCCACAGTTTTGTTCAAAGCACTTGTCAGCAATTTCCAGCAAATTGTGCCCATTCCGTGCGTCCCTTCCCCTCAGTAAGAATAGTACTGAACTTTCTCATCATTTGTTCACTTGTAGCAATTACTTTTGTAACAGTGTGGTATGTGCTGATCCCTGTCTGTCGGGAAGAAGCCTTCTGGTAGCCTGTTAGGTTCATTTTGTAAGTTGATTCAGATTTCAAAATGCAGAGAAGCTTTCACTTAATTGTATTGAAATAATTTAGTCTAGCCTTATTGACCTGATTACCTTAATCATTGAAAATATGTGCGAAAAAGCCATCTGTTTAATCTCTTGCTTTTTAGCTGTTCAGTGTATGATGCTTCTTTAACTTGCAGTATTTTCATTTGAGATAAGTTCTTTCTTTCATTTTCAATGTCTTTAGTGGTTACTTTTTTTGTTAATTAAAAAAAAGTATTCCTTGGATTGATCCTTTCTTAAGGAGGTACTCTTGGAAATATCTTTAGTTTGTATTGGCTGAAATAGCAGGGAGTGAAGAGTTTTAGGGGAAAAGAAAGGATTTTTGTTTGTCAAGCAGAGTGTAATGGGAGCCACAGGTCTGAGAACTTTTGAATACTGGAATCAATTACATCTTTTTTTTTTTTCTTCTCCAGAGCTTATTTTGTACTATAACGCCCCTTTTTTTTTTAAAGTCACTAGTCATTACAAAAAGCTCTACTGATCCTCCATGTTATATATTATTTTTATATTTTCATTGCAGGTGTGCATGCTGTGCTTTTACTGTACCTGGTGTTAGGTTTTAACTTAAAAGCATAAGATGAGTCCAAGGAGTGCACAGTCTGAAACGTTCAAAATACAGTAAGGGTAAAGGCATCATGAAATGAGCACAGTTGATGCCTAGGATTAGTGGGCATAGTGAGAAACCAAACAACAACAAAAAAAGGGAGGGCTTTGGTTGATATTTACCTGTATTGTAATAAAGGAATCTAGTCTTTGAATTGTTCAGTCCTACTCAATCTACCTACTCGGTTTGGACATACTGCTCTGAAGTTGCTCTTAGCATTAGTAAGGATTTCTAAGTGCATGAGAACTGTCTTTTCACATGTCACCATTCTATGTAAGAAATAGTTATAAAAGGGAACGTTGGAGAATAAAGGCACAGATAGTGCTGTAGCTGTGACCCTACTTGTAACTTTTACTTTGAGGTGACTTTTTATTCTGTTTTCATGAAAACGGAGGAGTAGAAGTAACTCCACCTTAAGTATAACACCTCTGATATTGATAATGTTGCATAACTTTAGATACTAAAAAAACCAGATTCAGTTGACCACACAAGTTTATTCCCTATGGTTTTTGTCAAGGTTACAAACTCTGTCTTTTTTCTCTTATCAAAACCTGCTGCATTTTTTCTTTGTAGGTCATGGCAACCATAAAGAAAACAGTCCTTTCCTGAATGCTGCAGAAGCTAACAAGGGAGGCGATTACTATGACAGAAATCTGGCCTTGTTTGAGGTAATTTCTGTTTTTCATACTTCTAATGTGATTTGGGGTCTTCCAAAACGGGAGGGATTGAGCACATACTAAGTGGAAGATGAAGCGTTGCAAAGGTCCGGGCAGTGGGTCAGTACCTGAATAATTTAAATAGTGAAGCTGGTGGGCTAATCAGGGTGGAAAATGGGTGTGGACTGTTTACTGTGCTAAGAAGGACAATATTATTCTGTAGATCGCCTAAATTCGGGTACTCAGATTAGCCTGGGTATCCCGTATTACAGCTGCGCTATATCTGTAATACCGATTTCTCCTCCGCGTGCTATTTTGTGGGGGTGTGTGTCTGTTGTTTGAGCTGACAGTAGGCAGAGATACCCCGTGTGGTGAAAAAGCTCAGGAAATCCACTCGGGATTGTGAGGCAGTATGACTGTTTCCTTGTGGAAGTAAGGAGGACCAGACTCTCATAGGGGAGGCCAGTTGGAGCCACACCAAGTCCAGCGGAATCCTCCTCCACATCCTCACCTCACTGGCACTGCATTATC
Organism: Rhinoptilus africanus; assembly: GCA_013400135.1. Lineage (NCBI taxonomy): Eukaryota > Metazoa > Chordata > Aves > Charadriiformes > Glareolidae > Rhinoptilus > Rhinoptilus africanus. The sequence goes on along the minus strand of VXBO01013335.1, from coordinate 451,913 downwards.
TGCAAATATGGTGTGCTAAGACCAAGTTTCTTAAAAATGTGTTCAGAAGCTGAGTTCTGGGGAGTGATGCTGAGAGTCTTTGTATGGCTCTGCAGCAGTTTTCCCGCTGGGCTTCTGAGTTACAGCTTTACAGCAATGCTGGCAACCTGTGCCCAGTATTTCCCATTCTGGGAACTCGGTGTGGGGCAGCCCGAGCTGGCTCTACACCCCACCAGGGTGGTGCCTGCAGAGTTCAGCTGTGTGGCACGGAGCCTGGACAAATACAACTAACCTGCTGCTAGATGGGAACTCACTGGAAATGCTGCAACCAGACTTGCAGGCAGGGCGCTTGAGCTAAGACTTTGAAGCATGCTCTCAGCTGTGGTGTCTTCTTCCTCCAAGTCACGGTAAATCTGTGATCAGCCTAAACTCGCAGATCATGATGAGTTGGCCACCTGCGGCCTCACTGCTGCTAGTCACGTGCCTGCCTTTTTCATAAGCAGTAACACAGTAGCACACCAAGGCTGCACACTCTTTCTGGACTGAGGAGGAGGAGGAGCAGGTAGCGTCCCCTAACACTTCCTAACAGGAAGCATGTGTTGCCACAACCTCTTCCTGGAGGGAATCATAATCAGTTTTTGGAAGATGTGAACTGCAGATGAGATCAGAGGAAGGAGTAAGAAAAGGGACTTTTGGGGTCAGTTTCTGCCATAAGGTACAAAGCACATAATGCTGTTGATCCTCCCAGAAACTGTTTGTGATGATACGTGAATGTATGATAGAACTCCAGACAGTGAAATCTTTCTTAATTGGTTTTTATTTCCCATGTAGAAAGTCGTTTCTCTTTGCTGTGCATTCCTTACTGTGCAATTAGAGATGTAAGACATTTTGAATTCAAAGAGAAAGGGGAAGTGAATGATTTTGGTTTTCACCTTGAACTTACTTTCAGAAACAAAAGTTGGATGGGATGAATGTAAAGGTGTGGGGCCTCTGTACATGTGGCTTTTGTGATTTTTATCTAGAACCACATAAATTAGATTACATAGATTGAAAGATGTGATAAAATTGTCAGAGTACATGCATACCTACAATGACTATAGAGTTTAATCACTAAATCTCTGAATTATTTGGCAACTTGACCTTTTTAAAAGCATATCTGCTGATATAAGATGACATTAGAAATAGATGCAAGGTGTACACATCTATTTTCTTACAGTCCCAAGGCTCAGACAACTTCTTTATTACTGCAATTCATGCTTTTCAGCACCTAAGGAGAAGGGCGCAGACCTGTTGGCATAGCTTTTTCTTGTCAGATTTACCCATCTTTCAGAAAATTAAATCCTCTCATCAGTGGTTCAGGCACAATGAAATATTCTGTCATTTCTTGGGTGATTTTCCCAGCGTGTTCCCTGGTAGGCTCAGGCATGCCAAGGAAGGCGTGAGCCCAGCCACTCTTCATAAATGCTGTGAATTGCAGAAGTTGACGGATTGCCTTCTTCCACAGGAAGAACTTGATATACGACCAAAAGTATCATCTCTGCTTGGCAAGTTGGTCAACTACACAAATCTTACTCAAGGTGTTAAGGAACATGAAGAAGCAGAAAACACTGATGGCGCAAAGAAGAAAGTATCAAAAGTAAGTAAAGATTCTCTCCCTGGCCAGCTGATAGACGGAATGATTCCCTCTGTGATTTTTTGGGGAGCTGGACTCCTTTCTGCTTTAGCCTTTGTCAGGAGCTGTGACAGTGTTGCAAAGAAATACCATAGGACTCTGTAGGTAACCAGATGTTGCCAAGGAACTGGGGCAGTTGTATTGGTTAAGCACTATGCACTCCTGTGTGATTACACTTGGTATGGATTTAGATAAGGGGGGATAGGCTTGTAGCAGTGGATCGAATAAACANTTTTCCTAGTGCTCTTTTAGCTGCCTAGCAGTATCTGACACATCTCACGCCTGGCAGGTATGACAGAAGTCTTGCAGGAGCTGACACCCTTCTAGAGTGGTGGGTGGAGGTCAAATTGGGCACCCTGGGGCAGCTCAAGTGTCATTCTGGTGTTAGGCATTTAGGCAACTGAATTCTGCCCCAAAGGATCTGCATTTAGATGGTTAGGATCTGCATTTAGATGGTTAGCCCGTTTGGGCTGGCCTTGTCATCAGGTGGAAGGCGGGGTTTTATTGTTGGTAGTTAGATTTCTATCAGGAGGGCTGTGTTCTAGCTGCTGTTAGTGCTCTGGCAGTCAGGAAGGTGTTTCAGTTAGTGCTAAACCCTCGAGTTGTGTGGTTGCATTTTATGGCACTTGCAGGCCTGTCAGCTTGCAAATTTTGTCAAAAGAAAGTTTTCCAAAAAACTAAGATAGCACTTGAATTCTACAGATTTTATAGTACTGCCCTGTCAAAGATTGAGCCATTTCAGAAGGAGATGGCAGTGGATAATGTTGAAAAGCAGCACATTGTTCTCAAAGAGAATGCATGTTACCCCATGCTGAAAGCTGGATTCCAGCTCCTTTACACTCCAGTTCCTTACTCTGCACGGTTTTACGCTGGGGTTAACAAAGTTGTTCAGTCAGCATGAAGCTTAAAATTCAATTTTATCTGAGACCACATGCACTGAAGTGCTGCAATATTGTGGTTACTGTGACATTGTTGCAAAGACTGAGTGAAGGTCATCTGGGTGCAGTAACTGTGTTCCGGTACTGTAAGCTTACATTAAAAAAGGAATTTAAACACTTTTAACTGCAAATTTCTTTAGTGTGGTACTTGATGTTATACTAATTGCTGAGTCTGTCCAAAGTTTTTACCTTTATGAAATGTCAGCTGCATCTCTGTTTGAGCATGCTTTTGGTGGGAATGTCAGGTGTGAGCAGTTAATACGGTGTTACTGCATAATCTAAAATAATTTTCAGCCTCTTCCTATCAAAAGCAGATTGATTGTTACCCTAACAAAGATAGAATGGAGGCGGGTACTATAGGTACAGTCCTTACTATTTTGAGAAAGTTCTGGTCACTTTTGCTGTTTATTTCCTTATTAATTGCCTGCTCAGAATAGCAGGGTAAGATGCAGTCTCATCTGAAAGCTAGTCACTTACTTCCCTTTTGGAAGAAGGATTTGGGGATGGGTCTGTAATGCAAAGTTAGTTAAAGCTAATGCAGTATAGCTTCATAAAGGCAAATAACAGGAAGCTGAGAAATTGTTTTAAATCCCTGGTAGAGTAACCCATGAGGTTTGGTGTTAATATTTCTACACCTATGTATGATTTGTGTAAGCACTTGTGTACTGTCAAACTGTTTACTGCCGTAAGAAAGGACTGTTTTCGCTGTTAAAGCCATGCTTCTATGGCAAAATAGAGTTTGGGCTTAATACCTGGGTTGCCCTGAATTCTGTTTTCCTGTGTCCCAAAAATGTGTGTCTGCAGACTTCTCAGATGTTTTTTGTAGAATGGGTTGGGTATTAATTTCAAAAGTGACAGTATCATCCTGTGTTAATATCTTAATATTATCTGTGTAAACACTGCAGTTTCCTTACGTAAATCTTTGCCTGGCGTGCCAGTATCTGGGATAAATTACATCATCTGCAATCTCATAACTGTGGTTTGACTTTCTTCTCCCTCTCTTGCCATAAGAAATATGAAATTTTAAACATCTTGTAGAATATAATAAGGTTGAATAGTAACTTGTCCAATAGTTATAACCATTAAAAACGGGAAATTCAAAAGCTGTAACTGTACAACGCTATGGATTGAAGGTATCCAGAAACTGTGCAAATGGGATTCTTCTGTGCATTTGTTTTTAATCATCTTTGAAGTATAAATCAATGTGCTGCTGTTACCTTATCCTTCCCATTGGAGCACTAGTACAGGAGCAGGAATATCCACCCCAGCATGATAGCAGGGTCTGGTTTTAAGTGCCAGCATTGTCAATTGACTCATTTCTGAGTGCATTATTTTTATATTTCAGCCAAAACGTGCTCAGCCAAAACGTACCCAGCCAGTGTGACAAAAGGTGAGCTGCCTGTCCTGATGTGTCACTGACTGGAATTGGCAACTTATGGAAAAGAACTGGAGCAAGGAGGGTGAGCAGGCTCTGGATCTGGTATTCAAAAACTCAATGAAGAAAGCAGTCCTTTCAGTAAGTGAATATAGAATTCTCTGTCTGAGCAGATGAGACAGGTCTCTCAGTGAATACCTTTTGGAGACCTAGCACACCCATTCAAATAAAAGGAAATAAAATTAAAAAAACAAGACAACACAAAAAACACAGACGCACACAAAAAAATACAAGGTAGTTCCAAAGTTTAAGCTTAAAGGACTAGAGACTGAAGTGCTTTAGCTTGTGGAGATCATTGTTGTCAGCACCTGCTTTCTACAGTGACATGACCAAAAGAGACCTGAATGTTTCCACAAGCTCTGGAAAATACAGTACATGACTATCCCCTTCTAATCTCTTGGACTAATTGCTGCAGAGTTTGTGGAAGATGCAAATGAAGATGAGGACAATTTCAGTGCAAACCAGCTTAATATAAACATATGACCCTCTTTCAGCGTTCCCATTAAATATTTTTGGTAGTAGCATTCTGTGTTACATACACATCAGATAAAATTGATACTATTCCGTGTAAAAGGGTAGAAATTGAGTTGCTTTTTATCTTCCCTAAGTACAGTCTTGTATTAAAGCACTTAATAGACGCAGTGCGGTAAAAACATCCCCTTCTCATGATGGAAAAAAATTAAATTAACTGGTTTATGTATCCTTAATACAGCAGTTCGTTTCTGTGCTGTCTCTGTCCTCGTTCTGCAGAGCAACCGCAAGAGCTGTCATTACTGATCAATGTCCCTGAGCCCTGCAGCCAAGTGCTTTGGTAACCCATCACACTGGCACAATGGAAATAGTGTCCTTCAGACTCAGATCAATATTTGTGTCAATTATGTGTCTGCAGCTGATTGGAGGGAACCGAAACACGAGCTGCATCACTGAAATTGAGACTCTTTTCGAGATTTTTCTGGCTGTTCATGGTTGATCTAAACCAGCGTTCTTCAAAATGCCATTGTCTTTTATTTCCTTTGTGCAGCATGGGGTGTTTAATTTTTTTTCATTTGGTAGCTGTTGAGACTGAACATAATCCCCTGTTTATTTCAGATCGCATTCTGTTTAGACTTCAGCACTGGTTTAGTATCACTTGCTGATTATAAGGTGCTATAAAAAAGGGTGAAGTCACTGCAGATTACTGGTGTTAAACATTGCTGTGAGCAAGCTGGTTCAAGTAGTATTTGGGGATCATTCTTTCATACCAGTATTTTTTTATTCCACAGGGTAAGAAAATCCAGAGTAAACTCTTATGCCTGAGGTACACTTAGTAATCCTGTGGTTTGGGTTTTGTCTGCGGGACGACGCTTATGCATTTCCTAGGCTGCTCTGCTCTGCAGTAGTCTCACAACTGTACAATTAATGGATAATTTCTTGTCCTCTGTGGCTGAAGTTAGCTTGCAACTTGAGATGCGTAAGTGGCCACTGAAGAGGAAGGGGGAGAAGATGATGAACAGTAAGAAGCTGCAGGGGCCACTGAGGGCAGAAGATGGGAATGAGCTGGGCTAAAGTCAATTCTTGCGCAAAGGAAGCAGGCGTTAGGAGATGTGTAAAGGGCAGGCTGAAAACTCACCTGGTCGGTAGCGCTTGGAAAACTGTCATGTAGAGTATATCAGAACTGTGCTCCACCTTCTTCTCTTGAGTAGGAGCAGTAGGTTGGGCTTCTGTTCTTCTCCCAGATGCTGGTTTTGGCAAACTCCTTTACCTCTGAGATGCACCCACAGCTGATAAATTCACTTGATGCTGGGTTCGGGGAAGTTGTGAGGGGGGTGACTAATGGATGAATGGTCAGATAAATGATAAAATCACATGGAATGTCTCTTCAGGAGAGGCAAAGAGTACGTTAATGTGACAATTGGAAGCCCTTATGCAGGGCAAAATCTGCCCAGAGCCTGGAAACATTATCTAGTCCTTTCTCAGTTAATGCTTACGCAGTTGAAGACAACATGAATCAGATGAAGGTGTTTGAAACAAAACTATCTAAACCTCCCCTTCTTGAGGAAATGGGTACGCTGTGAAGAATACCCCGAGAAGATCCCCCGCCACTGTAGTATTGGGACAACTCATTTAAAACGCCTTACCTTACCCTGGTCAGGTTACTTAAGTACTAGTCTAATTTCTGTTAGTATCAGAAGACAACAATTCCTTTTGTCCTTATACATAATTTTGACAAAGCAGATCAGCTTTGTTATAGGATGGTAATTTTTGTACATATGGCAGGTGGCGTTTTAGGGAGTTTTTTGTGCTGTGGCATTGGAGCAGCCGAGTAACAGTGCTCTGGCCCCTTGCTGGTAGGTCTGGTAGGGCAAGTCCATTGCAAACCATCAGCACACGGTTCTGTTGCCCATCTTACTTCAGGAGGTTCACTGGGTTGAAGTGTGTATGGCGAAACTGTGGTTCATCTGATTTAGCTTTAGTCACACAAGGAATTCAAAGCTGACTTCAAAAAATTCAGTCAGCAATCCCTGGCATTTGTAGCAAAGAAGTGTTCGGGTCATGTTCTGAGGCACAGTTTCCTTTCATCTCCGGCAGGGCAGATTCCTAATGCAGATGAGGAAATTTTGAATTGTAACATGTAATTGCAAGTTGAAGCACTAAATTCCTAGGTTGTTTATTTTGACCTGATGATACTCTAACCATTTGATTTTTCTAGGGTTTTACTTTTTGTAATGAAATATACTCTTGACTTACCTTAGGTAACTAAATTTTTCCATAGTGAAGACAAGGCAAGAACAAAGTTTTTGCTTTAAGAGTAATGTGCTTGTCTTAAGTACTGTTGCTTTTGATTAATGACTAATTTGTCTATAAGGGTGCATGTTACCTATTTATTTTTGCATTTAACTAATGCTATGTGGAGTCAAATTTGAACAAGTGTTGCCAACGCCCTTTAACATCCTTGTTTAGGTGGTTGTTCATGGGTTTCTTTAAATGCTGTCTGTCTGTAATATGTTTTGGAATTCAGGTTTATTTATAGAAAGAAGTATGAAAAGCCTTTGGGAAGTTCCACTGTTTATTCCCCCTGTGTTTCAGCATTCTGTATAATTTGAAATGCAAAAGAAATCTGCAGAAAGCAGAAGCAATGAAATGTCTTGGCAGGAAACCACAAAGATTTGGGACTCTGAAGTGCTGCTAGTGCCAGGTGTGCCAATGCAGGGAACACACTTGTATTCCTTGAAATAAACCCCTCATCAGCGGCTTTTTCATAGCATTGTTTTGGATCTGACTATCCTCTGACAAAAACCGTTTGGGCAAATCTTACAAGATACTATGGTGAATGCCAGGCGTGCAGTTCCTGTGAACTCGTGTAACTAACTTGCGGTTCTCAGTCACTGTCAAAAGTAATTGGAGTCTGATGCTAACATTAAACATCAGAAAGAATCATTAGTTTTACATGGAATATATAAAATGGAAGAAAATACGTTACATACACCTCCAGATTGCTTCCAAATCGTTTCTAGTTGTAACGTCACAAAAGTATGTTTTCCTTGAAGTCTAATTTGTAAACTCTGGGGAGAAGGGTAGGCTCTATCTTACTTGGGGTCTGCAACACTCAACAGGTTTCATACTAGGAACTCTGTGCTTTGACATTAAAGCAAATATATATGTGTTCTGTTGTTAGTAATTGATGCTGAGTATAATTACTTCAAATGTGAAGATGTGACAAGGTCAGCATTTTGTTCAGAAATTTGTGGCTTTGGTGTTAGGAGTTTGCTTCATGTTATGTGGAAGTCCAGCACAACTGTGTTTGTGTGTACCTACCTTATATTTCCTAGATTTCTACCATTTAAAAAACTGAAGTTGTAGGGTTTTTTTGCTTACCTGTGCTTTGGATAATTCCAGCTGATGAATGTCAATGAATATATTTTTTTTTTTCAGTCACCCAGCATGGGCACCCTGATGGGGGTGTATTTACCATGCATGCAGAATATCTTTGGGGTTATTCTCTTCCTTCGGCTGACGTGGATGGTAGGAATGGCTGGAGTTCTTCAGTCCTTCCTCATTGTATTACTTTGCTGCTGTTGTGTAAGTATATTGTTAGGTTATTATTTAGGTGGTTATTTAGGTTATTATTGTTAGGTTAATGGTTGAACTCAATGATCTTAAAGGTCCCTTCCAACCTAGACAATTCTGTGATTCTCTATAGGTAAAATAATGCATGTGACATAAACTCTGTGAAACTGTCGAGGAACTTGGAGAGGTTGCATTGTAGATGCATGTGTAAAGAAAAGCCAGATTTGTGCTAGACGCTTCTGCTATGTTTGTAGCCATGTGCTTTCTTATTTTTTTTACTTTTTTCTTTTTTTTTCTAGTATTTTTAAACTGGAAAATGTACCTCGTGTAGTCTTAAAAATGGTGTTTGTTCAACAGCTGTTTAGCTGTTGCCTGTGCCTGTCCCAGGTCACAGCTGCCTGCTTTGCTGGACTAGCCTTGTTGGAATTTCAGCTCTGCAGACGCAGGGCCACCTGCGTTCTTTTATCTTTTGTTTTCCTTGTCTGCAGACACCCATTATTTGACCTGATAAAGCAGTGGTCATCTCTCAAGCAGAGTATTAACAGCTTGATGATTAAATTCCTGCTACCCTTGTTTTCTTTCAGATAATGACAAGTCAAGGCCGAATAAATAGGAATATTGTATCCTATATGCAGTGGCAGCTTTGCTCTATCAAGAAATAAGTTAACATTTAAAAAATGTTGTTGACACAATTGCTTCCTTTTCCTTGTTTTCCCCAGACTATGCTGACAACCATATCAATGAGTGCTATTGCCACAAATGGTGTTGTTCCGGGTAAGTGTAGTTAGCAAACTTCTCATTGTGGTTTTTTTTTAAAAAAAAAAAAAGAAAAAAAAGAAAAAAAAGTTGCTATAAGCTGTTAACGCGGTTTTATTCTAGAGAAATTTGCTTAAGCCAAGGTATAAAGCCTGAATTCATATCTAGTATTTCTTCTTAGTATCAATTAGGCTAAAGATTAATTTATTTGGTTTTTAGTTACCCCTGTGCTACCCAAAAGATTTTTCAGTTGACCCCCCAAAAGAGCAGATACACAATGTATAACTTTTTTGTATTTTTGTTGTGAATATTTTGCAATTCATAACAATAAATAAATGATAATTTGACTCTCATTTTCTTGCCTTATAGCTGGTGGCTCCTATTTCATGATATCCAGGTCACTGGGCCCAGAGTTTGGTGGAGCTGTAGGGCTGTGCTTTTATTTGGGAACAACATTTGCAGGAGCAATGTATATCCTTGGTGCCATTGAGATTTTATTGGTGAGTAGTAGTAATACCAGAGCAGTTCTGCTTTTAAGATGAATAGCATATAGAAAATACCACACTATTCTTGTCCCATTTTCGTCCACACTTTTACAGGTAGAGACCAGAAGGTCTCCAGTTTCTCAGTGTCCAACTCTGTACTGCTGGTGCTTCCCTTTGGAAGTTGCGCGTTGTGTCGGTATCCAGAATGGAAGCTTTCCTGAAAACATAGATTGGAAGTATGACTTAATCAGACACATGCTTGTGATTGATAAAGTTGGCTCAGTTGTGCTACTGAAATAGAATGGGCTGTTATCCCTTGACTTTTCCTAGAAACTAAAGATTCCTGGTGAAGAGCATGTTACAATTGGAAAGTGATTTACGATTCTAGTATAGGTACAAGATCACTACAGTAATACAGGCAGAGTTCTGTTCCTGTGTTCCTTCAGCTTGCTTTCTTCTTGTTTCAGACATATATTGTGCCACAAGCAGCAATTTTTCATCCATCCGGTGCCCATGACGCATCCAGTGCTATGCTAAACAACATGAGGGTGTATGGAACCCTGTTCCTCATCCTAATGGCAGTGGTGGTCTTTGTAGGCGTCAAATATGTAAACAAATTTGCTTCCCTCTTCCTGGCCTGCGTAGTAATATCCATACTGTCCATTTATGCTGGAGCTATCAAGTCCATCTTTGATCCACCTGAATTTCCGTGAGTAGTGTTTCTGGATGGGGGTATAGCTTTACCTACAGGTCTGGAGGGTGGGGTTCAGTGGAAGTTTTTTATGAATTACTTCAGATTTTTTTAGTTGTATATAGTAATAGACTTTTGCATGCAGAGCTCATGAAATAGAGGTTTCTTAGGCTCAAATGAATGCATTATTACATTCTTTAACTGTTTCAGTAGCATGAAGTCACGTGGTGAGTATACAGATTGATGGAGGCTGACATGTCTCTGCTTCCTGCAAAGACAATCCAGTATCTTCTCCTACGGCTCTTGAGTTAAATTTTAGGAAGAATTTTGTTGGGTTATTTATGGCAGTCCTTCTCAGTAGGAAGCAGTTTGGCAGGTCCATTTTCCCCAGGCCAGTCAGACGTGACGTGCTGCTTCCGTGGTTGGAAACTGTGGTGGTGTGATGCAGCTGCTGAGAAACAGGGCATCTCTGAGGAATGTGGGAGGCGTGATTGTGGGGCCACACTGAGGCTCCAGGAAAACTTCCCCTTGGTCTGAAAGCAGATTAGTCTGCCATATGAGCAGCTCTGCTCTGAACACAACACATCTGCCTTGGCATGTTGGCAGTTAAACATGTAATACGGACTTTTAAACTCAGAGCTGGAGCAGCAATAATGTGGATGCGTGTGTTTTACCAGAAATGCAAACAGCATTTCCTGACACGGCTGACAAGAGATGAATGGAATGGAAATAGAGGAGTTGAGTCTGCATAATTATTCACATCTTAAAATGTTGTGACCATAACTAAGTACTTGCAACCCTCAAGTGGTCCCTTTAGATATTTAGGGCCCAGTGATTATAATGTTTTACAACAGTGGCAGGTTTACAGCAGTAAAAATAAAACAATGTCGTTACCTCCCCCTCATTATCTCTTGGATTCTTCTTGAATGTTCTCCCTATCTTTCTTCCTTGGGCTGTATTCCTTTTTCTTTTGCTGAAGTAACCAGGCATTGTGTTTATTTTTAATTCTGGAGTGGAAGGTACCTCTGAAATTACAGTTCATAGGCCTAAAACCCTACAAAAACAGCCCTCTCTCTTCCATTTTGCTTGCTTTAGTGCTTGATGAGACCTATGAAACAATAAAACTTACTAAAATGGGAGCAATGATACTTTTTTTCCTGTGTCTGTTTTCTGGCACTAGGAAGAGAAGCAGAATGAACTTTTAGGGCAGGAAGCTGTTATGTTGTATCACCATGTCTTGTGGGGACGTCTTTGGAGAAGTGGATTAAAAATTTTCAGTGCTGGAACAAACTGTATTTGTGGTTGGGTGAAACGCCACAGGGACAGGAGAATTTTAGCAATTATGCATAGTACCTGCTGACAAGAAGAATCTTTGCTTATTGTGATTGAAATGTATGTTCCTGATTTTGAAGCTAAAATGTCAGGGACCATTTGAGTGCTACTATGGGAATAATGCAATTATTCCCATAAAGAAACTGGGATAATGCAATTCCAAATATCTCTAGGTATTCTAAATATCTGGTAATTCGAATGCTATCTTTGGATCTCTTCCACTCCAGTAGTTCTATTTAACTGAGAAGAAAAATATTGCCTAATCAACCCCTTTCATTGTTTAAGGTAAATTTACCAAATCCAATAAATCACTCTGATGTAGCTTTTTATATTGCTCCCAATTTTTTGGAAAAGGAGCTTTATACTTCTGAGCCTTAAAGGAAACAGATACACAGTCTTTGTTCTGCTGCCACCATCTTTTGGAAGCTGAGAAATGATGTAGCAGACTAGAGCCGCTTGTAGTTTCCATGAAGGGAAAGAAGAAGGGAAGAAGAGTTATGGGGAAGGGCAGATTTCATTTTCCCGGTACCATGTAATAACACTGATCTTACTTCCCTTCCAGGATTTGCATGTTGGGCAACAGGACTTTGTCAAGAGAATATTTTGATGTTTGTGCCAAAACCGTAGTTAAGGATAACGTTACTGTGGCCTCTAAGCTTTGGGAGCTGTTCTGCCACACTACAAACTTAACCACGGAGAACTGTGATGAGTATTTCCTAATGAACAATGTCTCTGAGATAGCAGGAATTCCGGGAGCTGCTAGTGGCATTTTAAAAGGTATGATAGAAATATTTTTTTTCCCTTAAAGTGGAGGCATGCTGAGCAGTTGAAATGGGTTGAACTGTTCCCTGCTGGTTAAGAAAGAGGGACTGAAGAAATGTAATTACAGTGAGGAAAATTATCTGCAATAAAGAAAAAACAAGTTTTATAGTCTTTAAAAAGAGTAGACGGCACTCTTCTCCTAATACAGTATTTGTCTGCTGTAAAATTGATACAATTTGCCCCATATGTCTCTTAATTTCAGCAGAAAGTCAGCTCTAATTATGAGCTGCGCTAACACGAGTAAGTAAAATTTCAAATGCCGACCATATAATTCTGTAATTCTTCCATTGTCTAAAGAACAAATCAGATTATATTGAGAATATTCCTGCTTTGCGTTCTCGGAGCTAATATCTGCAGGTATGGTGGTTCATTAAAAATATTCAGTGCATTTCTTGGGGCTTAAATAGGTATGAAGTCAAACAAGTGTTACATTTAGTAATACTAAAGGATAAAAAGTGCTTAGGCTTCTGTAGGCTATTCATACATATTTATTGGTTTTGTTACAAATTCCCTTGAAAGCATGCAATATAGATTTTATTTCATACAAATTGTGTATGTGTATGTCTTAATTTGATCACTGAATTGCATGAATTTGTAATATTCAGTTGTAGACACATTATAATGAGAACAGGTTTGAACTGAAATGTGCTTTTCTTTTCCGTGGTGTGATAATAACATGGAAGACAACTTATGGAGCAATTATTTGGAGAAAGGAGAGATACTGGAGAAAGCTCATCACCCATCTGTTGACGTAGCAGGCCAGAAGAACAACCTGCATCTGTACGTGCTTTCAGATATCGCCACTTCATTCATGGTGCTGGTTGGCATCTTCTTCCCTTCAGTGACCGGTGAGAATCCTGGGACCAGGGGGCGCCTTGGGTCTCTGAGCTTTCCTCGCTCACTGATCTTACGTCCAAACTGTATTTTCAGGTATCATGGCTGGTTCCAACAGATCAGGGGACCTCAAAGATGCACAGAAATCCATTCCTGTTGGAACAATTCTTGCTATTGTCACCACATCACTAGTCTGTATCCTTTTAAAATTAGTGGAGCCCTAGCACCTTGTAAATGGCTCCGATGAATGACTGTTACCTGATTTGTGGAGCTGCTTTCAGGTGACTAAATTATCAGTGTGAGTATGATTGGTCGGTGGGAAGCTGAAAGCGTCAGAATTATCCTGGAGCTGAAAGCATCAGAATTATTATCCTGTTGTTTTCCATCTCCCTTTTCTGTGTCGGGTTTTTTGTTTTGTTCTTTTGCATTTCTGTTGCTTTTCGGCTTAGCAGTCTGTAGCTTTTCAGGTTGGTGGAATACAGGTATACGATTCTTTTAGGATGCAGCGGACCATTAAGATGAGAGAAGGCTTTAAATGGGAGAGATCATAAATTTCAGTTCCTTAAAAAAACAAACCCCCAAAACCTTCTCATTTGAGTGACATTTAAGGAGTATATGCTTTCTTGGACATTTTAGGGCAAGATAAACTGGAGTTAGAAATTAAACTAGTTGTTTCCCAAGCGGGTTTTTTTTGGGAGGGCCGGGGGGAAGGTTCATGTGTAGTGTCAGCTTCGCACTGGTACCAGTGAGGCCAGAGCCCTTCACCTGCAGGAGAGGAGGCTGTTCCTCGTACGTTTCTGGGTGCTCAGTGTGTGTTCAGAGGAGCAGCCTTCGTCCCAGCTGAAGTTGCCGGGTTTTGTGTGTGGTTAAACTCTTCAGGGCTGAGGACCCACCAGAGCTTTGCTTAGGAAAGACCGCCTTAACCTTGTCACTGCTGCTGGAGAAGAGATGAAGCCAAGGTCTTTCAGCTTCATCTAGCTCTTGGTGTCCCAAACTACAATTTATCACCATAGGAGATTAAAAAAAAAAAAAAAAGAAAAAGGCAATTAATATGAGCAAGGACCTCAAAACTTCTTTGTAAGAACTTTTGGAATAAATTGCACCCAAAGGGCAGTTGGCCGAGACGGTGACTCTGCTGGAAATTCTGCTGTTTTGAACCTGGTTTTTTGCCAACCCTTGCCAAGCTGTAAATCAGGGTCCCAGCTTCTTAGGAGCACAGCCCTTCCCAGGTGATACTTTGGGAACTGGCCCTGTACCAACAAGGCTGCATTTCCTATGAACGTATTAAATAGTAAAAGAGATGACAAATGTAACCCCCAGCTCTTGTGTTAAAGTATTTGCCGTTCAAAGCTTATTGCCTGGTGGGTAACTTTATCCGTAGATGTTAATACGCCACCCAGTGGAAGGCTTACACCACAGTCTTTTAGAAGTGCTCAGTGTATCCTCTTTTATTGCTCTTTGAATTTTACAGTTGCATTTCAGGGGTAGAGTTTTAAGTTTTAACCAGTCGTGTAAACCTAAACCACAAGATCAAATACTTTATGGGAATGCCAGATCCAAAAAAACCTCAAGTGTGTTGTACTCCCCAGTGCAGAAGTAGTACAGTTTAATAACAAACACAGTATTCAAAGGCTTATTGGTGATGTGAATGCCATCAGAGACCACAACATGAGAAGGTGCAAGGTGGTGGTTTGCTATATGTTCAAAATATCTTCAGCCGCAAGAGGAGAGAGAAAAGGAAGATATTTTAATGCCGGGTTCTGTTCTATGCTAGCAGAGTAAATTGACGTTTATGTATAAAATTATTTCCTTTGAAGTTATCTTCTTTATCATAACATTTAAAACTATCTTTTTTATAAACTGAAGCTTAGAATAGTAACCTTGTCCCTTTACTATTAGAAGGTACATATGAGCAGTGAGACATGAATTTACTCACCAGCGTTACCAGGTGCTTATGGAGGTGCTGCAGTGCAAATGCCGTAGGACGGAGGCACATATTGAACTTTCCGCAATGTTGCCTATGGTAGTTTTTATCTGCTATGTCTATATAAGTCCTGCTTCCTTAGCACACCCTGTACTCAGACTTCAGTTGTGTATTATTATTTGGAGCCTGCATAGAAGGTGTAGTCCTGAGAGATAAGTAAGTTTTACTGCTTTCATTCTCCCCTTTCTTTTTCGTTTTTTGCAGGGAAGGTGTGTTCTTTCCCAACTCCCCCACCCCCTACTCCCTCCATCCCTTTCTTTTCTTTTACGCCTGGGTGCCTTTTAAACCATATTTGAATGTAAATTGTGAACAGTGTTTTGAGGATCTTCTTGTATTTGGTTTGATATTTTTTTGCGTGGCTCCTCAGATTTTTTCATCCTGTGTCTTAATTCCCCATCTCCCCCACCCCAAACCTGTTTTCCCTTGTGTTGACGTACCTTTTCAGTTTCCAGGGGTACTCATTCAAAGATCAGATCCCTAACAGTAAACTAGAGATGTCTACTTTTTATTTCTCTTCCTTAGAGAAGCGAGAAACAAAACAAAAAAAATTATTGTTTTGTTTTTTTGTGTTTTTCTTCTCCACGTGAACCTTAATTTATTTCATTGTTCATTATTGTCTTTTTTTAAATTACTGAGGTTGGCAAAATTACTCTTTGCGCACTGCTTTCTGACATCCTTGCTATCTGAGGCACTAGTGCTGATTTTTGTAAAAGCACTGATGACGTCAGTAGCGTGGGCCAAGTAACTGAAATGATTTCAGCTTACGACATGTTCGCAAATAGCTTGCAAAGTTGCTGTAATCTTTCTTGCGCCTGCTGACCACAGTTACACAGACCTGAGTCAGCAGCCAGTAAAATGTCCATTCCCTGACCTATGCCGAAGAAAATTCATAAGACAGGCAGATAACACACGCCTATATCTCTGTACATTGGATCACTCGTAGTGGGATTCATAGCAAGCAGTATTTCCTCATTCGTGCATAGAAACCCAGTCAAAAATCCACAGCTGGACAAAGTTTGGTGTTTGGTTATCTCTGCCCTCAGACTATTAGTTATCAGACTGTCTGTCCATTAACCCAATAACAGCATTCCCAGTTCTAGAATCTACAAGTGCTTTTTCTGAAAAATTCCCTCATGTTAATGGACTCTTTCCAGTGGGCAAGCAGGGAATTGAATATTATTGGCTGGGGGAAAAAAAACAACCCAACAAACTAAACCAACCAACAAACAAAAAACCCCAAAATCTTCTGAGGGATGTCTGATGCTGGATTGTGTTGGGTGATTTAAACAGTAATCTTATTTTTTGTGTTAAGAACTGCATCTTTCTAAGTGAAAGTAGAAAAAAATGTTGCGCTAATAACATAAAAATTGTATAATATATAATAAAAGGAGAGCTTTTGAATTATTGAAATCAGGCTGCAGACACTTCTTGTCTGTGTATTAAAAGTAACTCAGGTTGTTTATTATTTCCTGTATTTCCTAATCAAGAAAATAATATATATTATTTAATATTTAAATGGCGTCTTAAAACAGACTGGGAAGACTAACCATGAGTGTCAAAACACTCCTCTGAATAGGAATGTTCCTCTCCGCAGGTACGGTGATGCGGTGAACAAGAACTTAGTGGTGGGCACCCTTTCCTGGCCCTCGCCCTGGGTCATAGTGATAGGATCCTTCTTCTCTACCTGCGGCGCAGGTTTACAGAGCCTCACCGGAGCCCCCCGGCTACTACAAGCCATAGCAAAGGACAACATCATTCCTTTCCTCTGGGTAAGTACATATTTTTTAAAAAAAACAACCAAAGGCATTCTGTACATAGTAACTAACCAGCTACTTGAGTTTATGCTCAAAGTCAGATTTATTTTCCCTAGTTTGCCCAGCATTGAAGTGAAGGTCAATATTTTAATTTTAATGCTTTGTTTTCTTTTGTTATAAACTAGGAATATTTTCAAAGGAGTTTGAATAGACACATAGAGTAATTTTATGAAGTCTAACAGTGGAAATTTACTATTGTTTTTTTAAAATGTAATTTTTTTTTCATTATAACCTAATGAAATACTTGGAAGATGTGCTTAATGTTTCTATTTCTTCAGATTTTTGGTCATGGAAAAGCAAATGGTGAACCGACGTGGGCTCTTCTATTAACAGCGTTAATTGCAGAGCTGGGAATCCTTATTGCTTCACTTGACATGGTGGCTCCAATTCTCTCAATGTAAGAAACAGGTGGTTGCTATTTGGGAGGGGGTGGCAGAGAAAAGAGAAATATACTCTTTGAGTTTTGCTAATTGATTGTCTTTCAGAACCGTATCTTAAGCCAGTAAAGTAAATTACTGGAGCCTGAGTTCCACTTTTGTTATTTCTGTGAATTCTCTGACTTCAGGCTCTACATATAAATCTATTTGTTTCTGGTCTGGAGTATTCTGTCAATAAACATGTTTTTAGTGTATTGTTGTTTTGTTTGGGAAAATGTTATTTTTATCACAGAACAAAGATAGTGTTGATGTGGATAGATCTAACTTGATCCAATTAAAATATGTTCTGTCTACTTTATACTTACAGTTCAGACTAATAAAAATCAGAGGGATAGGCACACGTGACAGGGCAGCTGTATTTTGACTTGTCCTGGTTTGAGGCAGAACAGAACCAATTTTCTTTTCAGTGATTTTACTGTTCTGTTCTGCCTCAAACCAGAACACAACTGTAAATCATTCATGTGATTATAATATGTGCCAGAATCTAAAAGGTGTGTGCTAAAAGCTTTTTTGTTTCTGCAGGTTTTTCCTGATGTGTTACCTCTTTGTTAATCTAGCATGTGCAGTACAAACACTTCTTCGAACTCCAAACTGGCGGCCCCGATTTAAATACTATCACTGGTAAGCAAAAGCCAGCACACTCAGTGCCTTGTCTGTCACATGCGGCGTGGGTTTTAGAAGAACCCTCTCCATGAGGGCCGTGGGCATCTTTTATTTCTCTGGATATCAGCCTTAGACAAGAGTACATTGATATAATATTCATAGCGGACCAGACCCAGATATTTAATGGCATCAGAGTTTCACTCCAACAACAGGTTACTAAAACTGTCGAGGACTGGAGAGATTCATTGGAAGCTTTACTTTCACTGCGAGTTGAGAACAGACAATCTAAAGAAAAAAAGAGAATAATTGACTTGTTTTTAAGCTTTTCTACCCCACTGCTCACTAATACCTTTGTTTTTTGTTTCAGGGCCCTCTCATTTTTAGGCATGAGCATTTGCCTTGCACTGATGTTCATTTCATCTTGGTATTATGCTTTGGTAGCTATGCTTATTGCGGGCATGATTTACAAGTACATTGAATACCAAGGGTAAGTATTAACTGGGTAGACAAGGGTAGGAAGTGGATTGGGTCTAGTTTCTATGAGTTATCTCAAGCCTTCAGATTTGGAGAAGGAACTGCCCCGAGTTGTGACTTGGAGTGCTTCCCTTATTGCTTCGTTTTTTGAATTGTGTTACTGTGTCAGTGCTAAACAGCCCATGAAGTGCTTTGTTGTTAAGCCTCTAAAGGTGTTTGGTGAAACTTGAGAGTCACAAGAAGCAGAAACGCTGGTTGGGATCTGTCCTGTCTTATCACCCATAATTAGGCCAGAACATGTGAAGGCAGCCACTTCAGTTGATCTGGTGCAAAGGGCTGTCTGGGACTGGCCTGGGCAAGATGAATCTGCAGGTTAGGTTGCCTGGGATTGTTAAGATCTGATGGAACGAGGCTGTAGTATGGCTTTGTAACTTAATTTTAACTAATTGGGTATTGAAATGCCTGATATTTCTTACGCTTGGGAAGCATTCTCTGTAGTGGAGTGTTGACTACAAATTAAAACCAGAATGGTGGTGTTGTGGTGTACATGTGACTGAAACATTTGCATTTCTCTCATGTGATACATGGTAAATATCGCATACATACATCTACAAGTGATAAATATACATGTGATGCATGCTATATGTCACATTACTCAACTTATTGTAAGGTAATGATTTCTCTATAGCATGGCTATAAGTGTGCCGTTAAATGCTCATGAAACCATATGTTGGTTAAATTGTGTGTTCTTCACAGTGCGGAGAAGGAATGGGGTGATGGTATCCGAGGTCTTTCACTCAGCGCGGCAAGATACGCCTTACTCAGACTGGAGGAGGGCCCTCCACACACAAAGAACTGGAGGTATTTGCTTTGGACTAATAAAATGCACTGTCATGATTTTCTTCTAGCACTTACGGAATTAAACTGGACTCCAAACAAGATGCTTTTGGTCTGTGTGAATGAATTTAAACGCCCAGAATATTAAAAAAAGAAAAGTGTTGAGTCTGTGGTAAGCTGCCCTGTTGTGGACTGCGTATGTGCAGACCTTTTGTATCCTTTGGATCTTTAATTGACCTCTGAATCGGTGAATTCAGAAGTGGAAGTTGGAGACCCTGTGGAAGTCTCTGTGTACAGAGATCCTGAGGCCCGTGGTCATTTGCACTGGAGGCACAAAGAAGTCACTGCCATTGTTCTAGGATTACAAACTGGAACAGTGGCCAACATTTCTCCCTCTGGCTTTGTGTGTTGAAGACAGTTTAAGCGGGAAGGAACCCTCCTCTTGGTTATGTATTGCACAACTCTTAGGCTCTCAACAAGAGGACTAGGAATCTACCAAGAGACTTTTATAAACCTTTTGATACTTGCTCAACCATAGCTTAAGAGAAAAAATAACTTAATTGATGTGTAGCGGTACCTTAAGGAAGAGAAAGGAGTTTACATGAAAATACTCATGTTTCCCAACTGTTTGGCACAAGTATCCAGATAGATCTGGGAGGCCAGCCTTTTTACAGTATGAACACAGTGTGCACCCTAATTGTACTTAAAACAGCCTTGAAAATCAACCACGTAAATACAACAGTAATGCAAGGCTCTTCGGCTGAGTGTGGTGGGACTGTCAGAACAATGCAGCAGCACAGTTCCCTCAGTGCTTCACAACTGCTTTGAATCAAGAGGAAAAAAAAAATTAATGAAAACCCCTCTAACCTGTGAGATGCAGGAAGAGGTGATATTCAAGCACAATTAAAGTGACGAAAGAGGCAGCTTTAGAAGTGTTTCTGTTAAAGCATTAGTAAAAAATACATTCCCTTTTTTATTTTCTCCAGACCTCAGTTGCTGGTGCTTCTGAAACTCGATGAAGATTTGCATGTAAAATACCCTAGATTGTTAACATTTGCATCCCAGCTGAAAGCTGGCAAAGGTTTGACTATCATAGGATCAGTGATCCAAGGGAATTTCTTGGAAACTTATGGAGAAGCCCAGGCTGCTGAACAGGTCAGTGTCTTCAACTAATTCCTAAAGTAAAAAGGGGTGAGTGGGCAGATATCTTAAAAGTTTCATAATCATCCATGGAAAAAAGCGTATCAGTAAGGCTTCCATGAAATACAGGGCTACAGCCCTTCAGTAAAGGGCTTGCAAACACTTCATCTGCCAGACTTTGGGAGTATAATACGATGAATGCTTGCAACTTACATAAACAGCCTTACTGCATGAAACCGTCGTAATTTCTCAGAAATAATTACTATGGAAGTTTATGTATGCTGATTAATGGAGGGAAGAGGACTATTTAGTTTTATGAATGTTCCAGGAAACATTTCAATAACTGTCAATTATTACAGATTTAGCAAATGTGCTGTGTCTCTTTCGGGATGCTGATAAATTTATTACAAAAAGCTTTTAAGGGTGGTCCTGAAAATTTGTTAATAAAACATTTTATCTTCCTCACTGTAAACGTGACATTCATAGCCCAGTTGGCATCTGTACAGTACCAGCACATTGCTGTTTTCTTCCCCAGAGGCTTTTTATACAGGAAAACTAATTCATAGGTTTATGTGTTGACCAAGTTTGTTTAGTATTTAAACAAACAAATGGTAGTCTTGATGGTCTGGGGTCCATATATTTGCAAATTGACTATAATAACACAGCATGTTACATAGAAATCGGAAACTGGAAATCCGAATGAAGCTGATTAACCTTGGGTTTAAAAAGGTGAGTGTTTTAGGATTAGGAAACGGAAAGTAAGATATTAACAGAGATAATCACTAACAACTACTATGAATAAGAGATTATAGCACAAATCAAATAACCCTTATCTTAATCCGTTAGTTCCCTCCCAAACATAATTATTTCTAGGTGTGTTTTAAACAAGAATTATACGCAGTTAGTGGGTATTTTCTCTCTGTTTTATTAAGGAAAGTGGATGAGCGGAACTTTGCTTTGAAATAAATGTGTTTTACCTGTGGCCGAGTGAACCAGGAATTTACGTTGTAACCACATGATAGAGAAATACCAAGAGTTCCTTTCGGTTGTGAGGTTTTTCCTTATCTGTCTTGCAGACTATTAAGAATATGATGGACATTGAGAAGGTGAAAGGATTTTGTCAAGTAGTTGTAGCCAATAAAGTTCGAGAAGGAATTGCCCACTTGATCCAGTCCTGTGGCCTAGGTGGCATGAAACACAATACTGTGGTTTTGGGATGGCCGTATGGCTGGAGACAAAGTGAAGATCCAAGGTCATGGAAGACATTTATAGGTGAGCTTTAAAGGTTCTGTGTGATCAAACATTGTGAACAGATGTTTATTACACATATGGTACACACGGGGGATTTTAACAGAGTCCTTGTGCAATTGGTTTTGGTTTTTAGTCTTTTTTTTCTAGTATTGATTGTGAAGTTGATAGTTTGTTGCAAAACTGCTCTATGTTTGAAATACCACTTGTAGATAAAAGACCTATGAAAGATCTTCAAAGATTAATCTAGCAGCTAAAATTAATCTGTCTAATGAATGCTTAAAAAATTACAGACTTGAGAGATACTATTTTTCTGGCAAACTATAATTTATTTCCTGGATAATCTTTGTCTTTTCACTGTTCCTAACCTACCTATCTCTTTTCACTACTGGAGCTCTCCTTGCCCACATCCTTCTCCTTCCCCTGTGATCCAGTCACTTAACACAGTCAAATTAGAACAAAACAGATGCTTTCTCTCATACTTACCTTTGAAGATTGCTGCTTTTATTTCAAACATGAAAAAGGGCTTGTGTTCCTGTAAGCCTGCTTTATCCTAGCGTTGTCATTTGGTCCGACCTGTCTCTGCAAGCCTTGCTGTTTATGCTTTATGTAAGCGGTGACTTTTATGGTTTGCTGACACTTGGTCAGTGAGTAACTTCTTTTTCTAAAAAAAAAACCGCCATAGATTACTCTTGCAGAATTGGAATTAACTGTCTTCCCCTTTTGGGCAGGTACTGTTCGCTGCACAACTGCAGCCCATCTGGCTCTGCTGGTTCCCAAAAATGTGTCTTTCTACCCCAGCAACCATGAGCGTTACAATGAAGGCAACATTGATGTGTGGTGGATTGTGCATGATGGAGGCATGTTGATGTTGCTTCCTTTTCTTCTCAAACAGCACAAAGTAAGAAACTCACCAGAGTGTTTCTCAACCACCTGCTTTTGTGTGCATTAGTTTAAAGACACAAGATCTGGTAGTGGAGCCTGTATTGATAAACAAGAATGGCTATTGATAAGTTTCTGTTTCGTAGAACAAAATGTTATTCATTCAAACACTGAGAGTTTGTGTTCCCTCACCAGGTCTGGAGAAAATGCAAAATGAGAATTTTTACTGTAGCTCAGATGGATGATAACAGCATCCAGATGAAGAAGGACTTGGCTACTTTCCTCTATCAACTCCGAATAGAGGCAGAGGTAGAAGTGGTAGAAATGGTAAGGGATTTGAGCCTGTTTTTCACTTTGTGATGCAAATGGTGGTATTTGGCTATGACTTGATTACAAGCACAATATTTTTTTCTTATTTCTGCAGCACAATAGTGATATCTCAGCCTATACTTACGAGAGAACTCTTATGATGGAGCAGAGATCTCAGATGCTGAGGCAAATGAGGCTGACAAAAACAGAGAGGGAAAGGGAGGTATGTCATTTGTGGTTGATTTTCTAGGGGCTGCTGAGGCGGGTGACACAAAATGCCTTCCTAGTAGTGTTTTATATAGCTGCTGCTTAAACTTAACTCCTGTGTTCTAAAGAGGTAAGGAAATACTTTTGTGTAGCTTTTTTGTTTCCCAGAATTGCATGTAATTGCCTGGCTGTACTTGCAAAACTGTGCTAGAAATTACTTGCTTTGGGGGGAAAACGATGGCAGTATATATGCTGTGGAAGCAACTTGTGTGTTGCTCTTTGCGATGTAAGTGATACTGGATGACTTGAGGATGTAAGTCTTGACCCTTTCTTGATCTTGTTTTTGCTTTATATGGGATGTCTGAGGTTTGTCTCAATTTATAGTATATCCTGTTTTCCTGCTGAAAATTTCATTCCAGTTTGGGCTGTTAGGTCATGTAGCTATGAAAGGTGCAGATGATCTAATTTTTCTGCATGTGTTTGTCCAATGTTTTTTTTGTCAATTTTGAGTCAGACTTGTGCATTGTTTCAGACTGTGTCATGATGTGAGCTAGACTGTCTGCTTTTTTTCTTGTGTAGATACAGGCCTCTGTTAGTCCAAATTCTACACGGCTTACACCCATCAAAACTGTTAAAAGTCAGTTTGGTGTGTAAGATTATTGGCTAGGGCAGATGCCTGGTATCAGAGTTGTCCTAAATGCTAAATTGACTGTACAAAATAAAGGATACAATGGAACAAAAAGTCTTCTGTTGCTTAAACAGAATCAGAGAATGTAAAATAAAGTCTCTGAGTCCACCTTGTCATTCATGTGCCCTCTAGGCTCAGCTGGTAAAGGACAGACATTCCGTAGCACGTCTGGAGAGCCTCTACTCAGATGAAGAAGATGAAGGGGACTCTGTTCCTGAGAACATCCAGATGACCTGGACAAAAGAGAAATGTGATGCTGAGAAGCGGAACCGAGGCAGTGCTGTGGGAAGCTTTAGAGATCTCATCAGCATTAAGCCGTGAGTCTTGTCAGAGTCAACAGCTTGCACCTCCTGAAACTCTAAATGTGCTGTGCTTTTATTATCTTTTGTCTCCTAATCCTTGGTTTAGGCTTGCACAATGAACACTGAGACCTGACTACTGAAAAGGCAGCAGTGAGCCCCCTGAGAAATCTCTAACCAATGAAGTGTGGCACGCATCCCTCAGTATTTTACCTGGGGTAGTCAAATTCTAATTTGGAGCTGTTAAATCCTACTATAACTTTCCTCCTGTCTCCCACATACCTCAACAAAACACACAATTAAAATCCTGACCGATAATTTCACTGATCTAATCAGAATTTAAAAGAAGACTGATAATTTCACTATCTAATGTGTAGTGTGGATATTTAACACAGCAAGGAAGAAGCTGTGGAGATGGTGACGAATGACTGAATAGACGATGTGTGTGCTAAAACCCTCCAAGACAGACTTGCTGTTGAAGGAACACCGACGTGTAACAACAGCCTCAATATAACCGTGTGTGTGCCCCTTGAGTAGCTGGAAGTAAAGCTCTGTTTGTGGTTTTGTATAAACATGTGTGAATCTTCTGTGACCTCTCTGATACACTACATCTTACACCAAGTGTTCACTCAGTCAGCTTTGCATACATGGCAAAGTTCCAGATTTTTCTTCCTAATAAATCAGTGAGAATTCCAATCTAGTTTAGGATGAATCATACATAGTCTATATACTGTAGAAATTCTGCTGAATTTGGTGTTAACTACCTGTACTTTTTCCTCTTCCATGCTTTCAGAGAGTGGGAAAACTTGTAAGTTTGTTGTTTAACTTAGAAGTACGTTAAGATGGTTGAGAGGGAAGACTTCATTTTCTCAACTAAAAGCAGGAAAACTATATGTAATTATGGAAGAAAAGAAAAGGAGTTAAAATCAAGGAGTTTTAGCAATGTTTTTAAAGGGAGCAGGATTAGCCACTTAAGCCAAGTATCATTATAAATAGCACGTAACAAACTGAGAGTTGTCTTGACAAGAACTAAGTCAGGATAGAAAACAATTACAGGTCTGAACCTATTTTCTTAAGCAGAGTATGACACAAGAAGTGGGAAACATTACTCATTTAGAGAAGCTCTCATTCCACAACACTGCTATGATGTTATTTCTGGCAGTTTCTGGACACTAAACAAACCCTTTCTTATAGCCTACACCTTCAAATCGCTGGGGAGATGCCAGTTTTAAATGTCACTTTAGAGAATACCAAACCTTTAGTTTTCAATTACTTCTCCAAAACACTACATAGTTAATAACAGTATATTGTTTCTGGTGCTGGTTTCTTTCTCACTTCCTGTAAACGTCATTTGGCCTCTTTGTTGTTCCTGGCTTTCTGAAGCTGAGGTGGTGAAGATAGAGGCTGTCCTTGCTCTAAGTTAAACAAGAACATGAAATAACAGAGAGGTAACTGACAGTGGGTAAATTAGTGCTGTTAGTATAATAAACATTATTCTTGCCATTGCATCTTCTGTTTTCTGTCTATATAAAACATTTCTTTGCAAACCTAAATATTCATAAGAGCAGTAAGGATACTAAAGACTTTCACTTATAATATCTGAAGCTAAATTAACAAAACTATGGATTCCTGTTTGATTTTTTTCTACTAATACTTTTAAAAATATATTTTAAAATTAAGAAAAAACCCAAGTGGAAATCCTCAAAGCCGCAAAGATATTCTCCCTTTTACAAGTCTATTTCTGTATTGTTTTTCCTTTTACGTTACCAAAATAATGTTTGATTTCCTGTAGGAAGGAAACATTCCCTGGCTCAAAATCCCTGAAGGATACTCTCCAGTTCTGTTCCTGCATGAATTGGATGAATTGGTGTTATTTTATGATGATACATTCTGAATAATTAATCCTGTTACCTCTCTTAACCTGGACTTCTAAGAAGAGGCTCATGAGATCATGCTGCATCTATTCCCTTCTCTCCTGTAACTTTGAAACCAAGTGGCTACTCAAATTTGAAAGCACGATTGAGATATTAAAGATAGTTGGGTCATAGTTGTTTCCTGTAAATAGCCAGTGTCTGACTGAAGGAAAGGTTAAAATCCTTATTATAGGCCAGACAAGCCCCATAAGCAGCCGGGCATCCAGCCCTTTGTAGGGTGTGTTCCAGCCTACGAGTCTATAGGAAACCGGGCTTTCTCTGGAGATGTCAGCTGCTGTTCAACACAACAAGACAAGTCCACTCCTGGGAAGTGTGGACTGAGCACAATGGTGCCAGTCTCCTGCTGGATTCTGCTCGGTTTCTGAGAAAGAGTTTTCCAGTAGTGAGTGTGGAGAGGTGCGTGGTGTGTGCTGTCGCAGGAGTGAGGGCATCAGGAGAGGGCTGCCAGGAGGGAAGGCTCTGCAGTCACAAGTGTCCATGGTCAAATAGTGTGTTCCCTTTATGTAAATGCATTTTAACTTCTTATGCAAGACTGTCAATCATCTTTATAAAACATGTTACTTGAAGAGCAATGTAGCTTTGTAAACTGGAGACTTGACTCCAGGGATCTTAAAACCAATGGACTAGCAGTACCTGAAGAACTCTGTGAAATCTCTTTTGTATCTTCATCGTTAAGTTTGAAAAATTTTACTGTGTGTTGAGTTGATGTTTAACAGGGTATCTAAGAGATTTAGGTTTTGGTTTTAAGGGCCTTTTTAATCATTCAGTTTTCAGAGGCACGTTTCTAACAGTAAGTCTGAATGTGCTTCTTCTACAGGAACCAGTCTAATGTCCGAAGAATGCACACAGCAGTGAAGCTAAATGAAGTTATTGTAAATAGATCCCATGATGCCAGACTTGTTCTCCTCAACATGCCTGGTCCTCCAAAGAATACTGATGGTGATGAAAACTGTATCCTTTCAGGCAAGGCCTGGTCCCCATAGAAGATCTTCCTTTAATCTGTGCTTTTGAATTCATTTTGCCACGAATGCTGTCAAGCTGTAATATGTGGCAATGTCCACTGAGTGGAGGGGTATGGGCTTGTGGCTGTTACGTAGTAATTGCTTAAAGTAAAAGTTTAAAGTTTGCTTAAAGTAAAGTTTAAAGTTAAAAGCTTAAAGTTTGCTTAAAGTAAAAATTGCCACTGGTTGCTGTGGAAGCCTTGTAGGTTTGAAATCAATCTTATCTAAATTCGTACTTGATGTAATTTATTTACTTATTAAATGTCCTTAAATTTGTTAAATTTAATTCTCAATAGTGGATGCAGCAGATGTTTAAGAAGGCATTCAGAGCAGGCAGCGCTCTGGGCAGGGCAATGTCTGAACTTGAGTGAAGAGGAAGTCCTGAAGGAGAGGGTGTACCTCACGCATACCTCGCGCATCAGAATGTGGGAGCTTTAGCTCCAAGCGCAACTAAAATTCAACCCCACAGTAACTGGGCACTTAGAGGGATACCTGCACCACTCCCTCTAAGCAAGGCCAGAGCTGAGGGCTGTGATCTAGTGAACCAGCTGGCACCACAGTTCTCTGTCCACAGCTGCTCTTCAGAATTAGTTGTGCCATTAAATTAGCCAGCCTTTCTCTGCCCTGTGCCAAGTGTATTTCACTGATCACCGACCAAACAATTGTTTCCTCCTAAATCTATGTAGTGGCAATGGCTGTTTCGCAACAGCGTGCTGGCCAAAGAAAGGATAAAAACATTCCTCTTAGCATAAGGGGGTTTCAACCACACCTACTACAGCTCAGGAGAGATTTTAAACTTGAGGTTATGGGTGAGGATGGGCAGGTTCATTTTGAAATCAGCTGAAACTGGCTCTGTCCAACATGGGGGCAGCCACTGGCCTTGTCTCGCAGAGGATGCCCTTGCAGCCTGCCTGCTACCAAAACTTTGCCACATAAAGCTAATGATCACTGTGTATTTTGGTTTTGATACTTCCTTTTTTCCTTGACTTTATTGAAACAGACATGGAGTTTCTTGAAGTCTTGACAGAGGGTCTGGAGAGAGTATTACTTGTTAGAGGCGGCGGCCGAGAAGTCATCACAATTTACTCCTGACTTAGTACAAGCTTCTAACGCTGATCTGCATTTACCTTCTTGGCAATAGCGGACATTCCAGTTTTAAATGGAGAAGAAAAAAAAAAAGGTTTTTTTGCCTAACTTTCTCCTCATCCAGTCCTATTCATTGTCTTTCCATTTGCAACATACATATCTTTTGGGATTGCAGTATTGTTACACCATCCAATTAGCAATATAAGTTAATTGTGAAGTTGCCACATTATTCAGTTTCTGCTTTGGTACTCCAGCATTTGTGCATGTAGTTTAACACTAAACCTATTTTTAGTCAGCACTGCTCTGTGCAGTATTTTTAGTAACTGTATGTAAAGTTAGGACATGAAAGCCAGTTACTGTAAAAAGATTTTAAAAGCTTTTTATATTAGGTTTGGGGGATAGAATTACATTATATAGCAGCTAGTTTCTGCTGAAGTTCAGCTATAAAGCATTTTCTAAGAGCACACTAAATTGTAAGAGAGGACTGGAAAAGCTTTGTTTTTCTGGGTTTATTTCCAGAACTAAACTTTCAGTATTGGATAAGAATTTATACTTTTATTACATTATCGATAGAGATTTAAATAAATTATGTTGATATAGTTAAGATTATGTATGTAGCTTGCTACAAATTGTGTTGCTTCTGAGACTTGAGGTTCTGTGAGGCCAGATCCCTATTTATTTTTGTATTTATTTGTCAGAAATATTGGATACGCAGGTGCAGACTGTTTAGGGGTAACAGAGATCTCTCAATAAATTTTGAATCATCAGTGGATTGAAGGACCAGTCCTGTGCAGTATTTCCATGCTTTAAATTTCTTGCAGACCATCCATCAAAGTACATTGAGCATGCTGGAGTCCCGTCTGTAGAGCCAGGTGCTATGCTGCACGCACAGCGATGGGATTGCACTTGCACAAGTACAGGGGACCTGCTGCTTCATTGTATGCTTTATGCCCTTAGAGGAAAAAGAAGAAAAGAAGACCTATATTAACCAATAAGTCTCTGGAGATTTTATCAAGCCCATTGAGTTGTACTTTATGTACAGAACATTCGTATTTTTTCAATAAAATGTTGCATACACTTTCAACCTATTCTCTGTTCTGTGCACTATGGTGAATTACCCAGGAAAGCCCGTCTGTCCTTCCCTGCGCAGCGCTGCTGTGACCTGACCAGTGCAGCGGCGCCGGTGGATCTGCTGCGTGAGGGAAAGGTGGTGAAGGTGTCGGTGCTCCCCGAGATGGCCCTCTTACTGCACTGTGCGGGTGCCACCTCAGTCTGTAGGCAGCCTGGTGGCGTACCTGAGTGAGTACAGGCTCCCACGTCTGGAGTTACTACCATATGCAATAGCTGGGTAGAGCTCCCTACCTGTAGACTATGAAACACACACAAGCTGCTGCCCCCTCAAGATTTCCAGCTGTCTGGGAAAGCCGTAATCCCATGTAAAGGACACGTGTGAGCTAACCTCTATGGGATCTGTTAGTAACACAAGGAAGGTGGGCATCGACACAGCTGTCTGACCCATGTGCTCTTGCTAGTTGGTTAGCCCTCTTGGAATAGTTCTCCTGGTTGTTTCACTGGATAGCAGCATGACAAATTTGTGAGACAGAAATCTGAGAAACTATCCAGGCTTTTATCTGGAATAACATAATAATTATGTTCATATAATAATTGTTATATGAGTTTTATAGTTAACTCAAATAATGTAGTTATATAGTATAATACAGTTAACTCATATAATCATTGTTAAATGAGTTTTATAGTTAAAGCCTAAGTTTGTTCTCTCTGTGAGATAGTGCATACCTGATGGGAGTAGGATGGTATTAATGTGTGCAAGATCCCTACAAGACAACAGCCAGGAAACAACTCTAGGGTGCGCTCTCTACTGGGTATATTTTATTTTACTTTTTTAACAACAGTCTTTGCTCTTTTTTGGTTTTGAAAACCAAAATTAATTTCACTCACATTTTAAAACTAATGGAAAGAATAAAGCTTGCTCATTTGTAAATAGTGTTCTATTTGTAGAGCGTTCATTTTTACATCTTCAGAGGACTGAGTAGTAGTGTGTTAAGTGTACAGCAGTCACGGTAAACAGCTACTTGCAACCATTCTTTTATAGAGGCAAGAAAAAAAGTTTATGAGAACTTTTTTATTCCTCAGACTTTTGTAGGTCTAACTATGAGATACTAGCTTTCTTTTACCAAATGTAAACTTCTAATATGAACATGCTGGGAAATATATCCACTTATTTCTTATGAAATTTTATGCATTTGGGTGACATAACTCCACCTCACAAAAGGGTTTCAGCACTATCTATTACCTGACCCAAGTAACCTGTTTGTGGCTTTAGTTATGTTTTTAGCATCAAACCAACCAAGTGAATATCCTTACTGATAGATTACATCAGGTGAAAAACCTGAAACACCCCTAATTCAGCGTTGTGTGGACCCCAAGAATGTTATAGGCTCCAATCATGTAAGACATCTCTATATATAGAAGGTTCAAAATAAGTTTGTCTGAGACTTGGCTTATGTTAAAGTGTAGAGTCTAAGGGTGCATGTCAGTGAAACCTGGAAAAGGTGGTGTAAGAAAAACAGTGAAAAAGGTAAGTTCTAGTTGAGTCAGCTTCTGTGAGGGTAACGAATGGTCATCTTCCATTCCTGTCCCTACTCTAAAATATTTTTTTTTTTTTGGTAAGAAGTTGAGAACATTGCAATTAAAATACAAAATTACAAAGTTGGTGTAAGTTCTTTGTATTACACCTAAGACCTCTATGGTTTAATTTTAATAATTAGTGAGTTATTTAAAAAAAAAACTGTAGCACAAATTACTGTAGCACAAAGATGTCAGTTTGCTTTAGCTTTCATCTCCAGAAAACTCGCCGTCAAAAACCCGCCTGCAATCAAAAAGCTGGGTTGCTTTCCATGAGGAGCGGTGTGGTCCCCCTCGTTTCCTGGCACTGGCTGGGTCCCCACGCCAGGTTGTGCCTTGGCGGCGGCCACCCAGCAGAGGGCAGCGGCCGCCGCCTGCGGTGGGTCCCCGGGCCAGGGAAACACCGCGGCGCTTCCCCGGATTATTTGGAAATTAATGTTGAGTGGTGATTTTTCATGCTATTCATCTGAACAGTACTTCTTTGAATTCTAGATGCACGGGTAGGAAACGAAACGTGATAAATTAAAAACATTTCCATTTAAACAATACATCCTCCTCACCTGTCCCCACTTCTCATTTTCTCATCTGCGTCATCCATAATAATGTTTGCTTCTTCAGTAGTTCCCTTGGGATGGGAAAAACTGCCTCGTGCTGTGCTCTGGAGGTCAAAAGCTCTCATTCCGTTCTGGAGTAATTATCCCCCGCACAGTCACTGGCCCAGGTCCGTAGGCAGATGCTGCCAAGACAAAGTGCTGCTTCCCCCTGGGGAGAGGTGCCCCAGCGCTCTGGATTTGCCATGTCAGACCGCGGCAGTCAGAACTACTGCGCAGTCCAGCAGGTGATGGGCTTTAGAAGAAAATTTCCAATCACAGTCACGCTGTTGTAAGCTCAGGGATCTCTCTGAACGGAATGCACCCTGCCAGTGAACAATCAACTGAAGTGGAGTCTATGGTTGGCAGATTCTGTCCAAAATTATGTATCAACCCTTAAAATAATGCAGGCAGGCCTCTCGCTGTTGGGAAAAGTGTCACAAGGTCATGTCTGCTCCTCCGGCTGGGCAAGGCGCCTGCCGGCCAGGCAGATACTGCTTGCTTCTGGCAGGCCTGGGTTCGTGTGTTCGGTCAGTTCCTGAAGCAAGCCTGTCCTGGCGCTTCAAGTGCTAGACAGCCAGTGCGCTTAGTATGTGCAATGAGCTAAATCTGAGATGAGAAATGGGTGAAAGGCTGAGAAAACAGGACAATTTCAAAAGGGAAGGGGTACCTGGCTAGTGCTGAGTGTCAACGGGAGGGGTCCCTGGCTCATGTCTGCACAGGGCTTTGGCTGAGGTTCTCGTTCACTTCTCTGCACCGCCTCCTGGAACTCCCGAGATAGCTGTCACCATGAGGCTTCAGGCTCTGCAGCTTGCGAAGATTTCTGCAGTTGTCTGCAATGTCAATAGTATCGATGTCACTACTGAAACAGAAATGTGGCAAGATGTGTCCATGGCCCACAGAAATGTCACTGCGAATGGGTTAGTAACAAAGTTAGAGACCTCAGGCAGAGGCCTCAACCTTTTAGAGGTCGGTGCCTGCAAGCAGGCCAGTGATTCTGTGACATTAAAAGAAATGTAAGAGGGAGAGGATGGCACTGTATGCTGTATAAATCGCATCCATCATTAAGTAAGTAAAACAAAAATTGATCTGTCTCACCAAAGAAAGTGTTTTTACAGAATTGCTAGAAGAGGAAAGTATCAGCTGGGCCACTGATCTTCTAGTGATGACAGTCAGGATCTATGACAGGATAGTCTGGCTTAGCTTCAACAGGGAGATGAAAGCAGCAAGCTGCCATTTTGGTGCAGAAATTTTCAATGTTTGGATACCATTCGTCTGTTTCCTTTCACCCAACCCTATGGTGCCTATGTTTCTGTTGTCAGATATGCATACAACCATTTAATTCTTGCTCAGCAGTTCTCTCAGCTCAAACCTAGGGAATATCATGAAAGGTTTTGAATTGCCACAGCTTGCAGCTTCTGGAGGTGGTCCTGCCTGCCCTCTCCTGCTGCTTCTCGTGCTGTCTCCCTCTGCCCATTTTGTGCTGGCACAAGCAGTCATACAGCCCTGTAGCAATGGGATGGGATCATGCCTTTTGTGACAGCAGTGACAAGTTGTGCCCATTTAAGCTCCTCTTTAAACTGCAGCATTGGATGGGAGATAAAAGTTAAATGGCTGGCAAAGTCAGTCCTCATAAAAAATGATGCTTTTTAAGAAAAAACAAAGTAGACAATTCACCACATATTTTGCCTGCCAGCTCCAAGATGTGAGATGTCCTCTTGATGCAACTTCTTTCTAAGAAAATACCATTGCCAGGAGGACACAATAGTGTCCATATACCCCCAGACATACAGCAATCTCCAAGATTCAATACAGTAAAATATTGGAGGGGTGTGAAGTGCAGCTGCCATATTGTAGGAAATGCACCATACACACTCCTTGTTGGAGGGCTCAAGAGGAACACTGGCTTTGTATTTTTGTAAGATGGGGTTGTCCTGGCCTTGGCACTTCTGCAGCAGGTCAGGGCAGTGAATCAGAGTGAAAGTAAGTTCTTCTTTCCAACCCAACCCACATATTGAAGTTTCAAAAAACATTATTTTTGAAAAGCTCTTCTCATCAGCAAACTGAAACATAAGAGCTGAGGTGAGCACCTTCAACAAATACTGTTTTCCGTGTGACTTAGTACAAGAGTATTTGTATCTATTGTACAGACCGTGACTTACACTGGGCAGTTGTGCATGATGTTGTATATCATGGATATAACGCTAAAGATGTGTGGTCCATTTCTGACAATTTAGTCCTTTGCATTGCGCATCAACAAGAGGCAAAACCAGCAGCCAGCAGAGCACGTGAATGAAAAAAAATAGCTCTTGTAAATAGAAAAAGAAATGAAGAACCCAAAGTCAAGCAGCTTATTAATTGATCTGTTCTTTTCTGGTTGGGTCTTTCAAATGCCAGGCAGTTATTGCTTCTGCAGAAGACCTACTATCAATGTGCAAGGAACGGTAAGGATTTTAAGAATTACAGCTTAAAATTGAGAGGCATAAATTTTAAGTGCAAGACTTATTATAGGTAACAAGGTAGCAAGTTATATGAATACAATACTTTGGCAAAGTTGCCTGCTTTATGTAGCCAAATACACAGGATCTTCTTATTACACACCTGAAACAATTTCCTAAGAGTAGCAATTAATTTCATTCTGCTTTTAAATTTGCAGCTATGATTAAATACCTTGATTCCCTCTCCATTAGATTAAAAAAAAACCCAACCCAAAACAGTTAATAAGGAATCGATTGGCGAGGCTTTAAAAAAAAAAAGACAGAAATTCACCACAGAAACATTAAAGATCTAAATGGAATATGTAAATAGTATCCATCAAAAAAAGCTGGCTACAATTAGGACTGAATGTATTTTTAGTTGGCTCCTTTCATGTCCTTCACCAGAGTTCACACAAGCTGTTCCCACAATGTAACCCCTTTGTGGCTTATCTGCTGTTTTCTCTTTCAAGGACAAGTACGAGGAGCTTCCCCAGAGGCCGGCTGTGCTGGGGGTGAAGGGTGGCCCTGTTTATTGTTCATGGGCTTTAAACTGGCACAACTCTTATCTTGTCAGAGTGGCTTCAGCTCTGTTTTTCATAAAAGCGTGTTTGGCTGGGCTCCGCTCATTACCATTTTCAACAACTTGCTTGCATTTATGGAAATATTGCTCACCTCAAAAAAGCTTGTTGAAGTGGCCAGCCAGGCCAGCCAACTGAAATGAACACACCGAAAATAAAAAGCAGGTGAGCTTTAGTCCAGCCTTAGGCAAATTCAGTTTAACTCCCATGCCCTGTTTTTCACGCACTAAAGCTGTGTAAGATTCTGCCTTGAGCAAAGCTCAGCAGTTATATTGTTCCCAGAGCGGTGTGTGCTTGTGTTTTCTATAATGTATTTTTTTCCCTCAGATTTTAAGAGTAACTCCTCTTGAACAGGCATGATGTACTCCTCCTGTTTGGGGTCGGAACAGTCCATTTACTTTTTTCTTTCTGACAGCTGTTACGTCAGTAATGAATGGAAACTGGCATAAAATCCCCGTAAATGGGTAAAACAGAAGTGTTTTACCTCAGCATCTGTATAATCAGGCCATACATCTTAATAATGCATAGTAAGTGCAGATAACATTGGCTTTAAAGTCAGTATGGCTACATCCTCACAGGGCTAAATCAGATTCTGATGTTTGCATCTTCTGCAGTCTCCTGCACAGAGTTCCTTCTGGCTTCCTGGATAGACCGTACCTTGGGTGCAAGGGCAGCTTGGGATGGCACCTTTGGAGAAAGCAGGTTATTCTCTAACGGTTAGAGATCTTTCACTCTTAAGGCTCCTTGATGCCCATGGATGTAACCGTATGCAAAATCAGGGAGATTAATTCAAAGTACAGGCTCTGATCTAAAGCACGTGTCTATTTTTAATGTACATAAATATACACTATTGCTTTTGAAAATTGCATAAAACAGATCTGGTTACTTGAAATGTGTCTCATGGCTGTAAAGGTTAGTACTTGTTGGAGAGGAGGTGGAGGAAGGACAGGTATGTGAGACGGGAATGTCAAGTTTTCAGTTTTTGACCACATTCCCTCTAAGGCCATGGATTTATATCCCCACACTTTCCCCTCCCCTGTAGCTTTCCTCTAATACTAGGAGTGGTGTTCATTTTCCCAAAACCCTCATTTTGCATGAAGTTAGAACAGAAATGACAGTAGAACTGACAGAGATGCTCTTTAATATTATTTCTGATCTACACAGCAGTAGCAAGTCAGAGAAAACTTCCTGGGAGACTGAAGTTAGAGTCTTTTTCCTGTCTTAATTTGTCTCTGTCAGTGAAGCAAATCCTGTTAGAATGCACAGTGCTTGTTTAATTGGACATTTGTGATTATGCCAAAAGTTTGTTCTAGTAGGAGTATGTGTGGGGTGCCCTTTCTCTTATTGCAATTCAGTGCTGAGGGGTTACAAAATGAATAAATTTGTGTGTGTGATTTTATAGCTAATACAGCATAATTTATTAAGGTACATTTAGTGTCACAATCTAGTTAAAGAGAGGCAGCTCTTAGTGTAGAGTCTGTAAGGAGGAAAAAGTCACTCCTGTAATCTCTTCAAAGTCTAACACGATTAAGAGACTGACCCTTCTCACACCAGGCTTAAGTATCAAAATCTAATTAGAATCTCATTCCTAACCATATGTCCACAATCAAATCCTGGGTACTACAACTTGCCTGTAAGTATTTTTAAGGAAACTCAATAATGTCTTTAAATTGGGCATACAGCGGCAAATTTTCGCAGAAGCAGAGAAGGCAACTTAGGAAAAAAACATTAGAAGTCGATAGTTCTACAGGTAAAAGGTTTAATGGAAAAAGTCTACATATTTTAGTAAAGTTGACCTCTTGACGCTGACATTTTTTTGCTTTAAGATATCACAATTGGCCAAGAAATTGTTCTCAACTTGGTAACTAATGAATTAGACATGCTTCAACCCCAGATATCCAAGTCATATTTTATACTGGCATCATAATTAAACCCATGTCATACACTCATAAAGAGACTCCAAACCTGCTCCATTAGGTATCTAGTCTGTGACACTTATAAATGTCTTAGAGATAGTAGAGCTCACAGGGTTGTTGAACTCCTCAGGAAACAAGACTCAGTTGTCATCATGCTAGTCTGGGACAATTTTTCAGTTAAATTTTGGAGTTTAAACTGAACAGTCAGTGTTCAGTTTAAAATCAGAAATTACTCCAATGCAATACTGTAAATCCAAGTTACTGGATTGAAATGGAATTTGGATGAAAATTTTGCAGGCTGAGAGCATCTCCACAGGCTACTCCTACCACAAATAAAACAAAAACCCTCTTAACTAGGTCCAGGCACCTCTGCTAAGCCAAAGGAAGAAGCTAGAGTTTTTCTTGGGTTACATTTGAAAACCTTATTTACTAGCACAAATATATGGTTCTTCATGCTGCTCAGTTTGCCATTGAAACGGTAGCAACACAAAAGTCTGGTTTCTATTTCAGTCATCAGGCCCACAGTCCTGTGTTTAAATAACCATTCTTTTCAAAAGCACAGTTAAAATACACTAGGTTTAATGTTTTCCTTTTTGCTGTACCAGGAATGTGAAATAAAACTTGTCTCCACCATTGCCTCCTCAGGAAGAAGTTGAGATATCTCATCTCTGCTCTCAGCAGAAAGGTCTCTGGCTCCAACATAGATAGTGTAGTGGCCACTCTCAGTATGTGAACAGAATGAAGTAAAAGAGCCTTCTGCAGCCCGGCTCAGCAGCAAAGAAACCCCCTGTACTTTTTATTAGTTGCTTTTTTGGTAATAAATGTCAAACATGCTATGAATGGACACAACTTCCATTAATGTCAATGTGAAAGTGACATTATGTATGTCATATCTCTAGCAGTCTTTATAGCCACTTGTAAAAGCCTTCTGAATTCTGAAAGAAAATAAGGATGTGCTCAATATACTAATATCATGTTTCTCAGAACATGCAGTAGAAATAGGAGCCTTGGGAATTTATGCAATTCTTGTTCACAACTGGAATTGTGCAATTAAATGTTATTTATTCTTCCACATTTCAAAACAGGTTATTTATGTGTTCACTGGTAACTCCATGAAGCTTCATATTTGAACACCTGCTTTCAGGAAGAAGGTTTTTTTTTCCCCCTGAATAGATATATTTCAACAAAAGATTTCTTAAACAGAACTTGCCAGATGCTCAGCGTATCAATATGACTGAATGCGAATAGACACAGCCAGCAGTGCCGCCCTGTGTGGCCTATTTGCTTGGATGATACTGTTTGGCCTGTCACGTTGTTGAGTTCATTTCTGCTCCAGCACCTACTCGGACAATGCTAAGAGAAGGGCTCTCTTTCCTCAGTGAAAGGCTGATCCTTTTCTACTCCACATTTTCCCTCGCTGGGCCTAGCTTATCTTGAGTTCTTGAGTACTTTGGTCTTTGGGATGGATGAATAGCAACCTGTTGTCAAAGGTGCAACTGGATCCTTGGAGTAGAAATACTGTTTCTCTGAATCTCTATTATTTCTTCCGTCTTTTTAGAATAAACTCTGTAAGAACCACTGCGGGGATTGCTGTTGCTGCTTCACATGCAGGTACCCATAGAAAGGAGATTGACCTTAAGGACTCTGTTTGGAGTGCATCTCTACTATGGACTCCATTTAATCTTATTGCAAGAAATATTAAGTCTTAAAAGCTCTAAGATAGATATTAAGACTTGAAAGCTCCAGTGAGATTTGATAGTTATTGTTAAAAAAAACACCTGTCCTGGTTATCCTTCCCTAGTTTAACATTTTCACACTTCTATTAAGATTGCTTTCAAGCAAGTAGAGAGGACACTGCTGACTTGCCCTCTTCAGCCAGATCTCCCTAGAAGTTCCAGATAGTGCGCTGATTTATGATCCTTTCAGGATGAAAGAGATTGTGAAGGGACTATCTGAGGGAGAACTATTAAATGTCAGAAGGACTTCTCTGATGTGGTGACTTTATCTCAAATAGCCTAGTTCCCACATCTTCTGTGGTTACGAGAGCAAGAGTCTGCAACAACAGTTGCTATCAACAGTCTACTAATAGAAACATTCTTGACTGTGGACAAATTCTCCTTTCTGGAGTTCATATTGGGGACCATTGAATAGTCAAGAACTCTCACACTACAACAGAAATAAGGCAGAGCAATTCAGCAGAAACTCGAGGCTGCAGTAGTGGTC
The DNA here is from genome assembly GCA_013400135.1 of Rhinoptilus africanus. Taxonomy (NCBI): domain Eukaryota; kingdom Metazoa; phylum Chordata; class Aves; order Charadriiformes; family Glareolidae; genus Rhinoptilus; species Rhinoptilus africanus. The sequence goes on along the minus strand of VXBO01013335.1, from coordinate 413,549 downwards.
TTGAAATGGTGCTAAAGACAATCTGTATGAAATCTAAGGTTTGTCTGCATTGTTGTAAAAAGTTCAGAAGAGTGAAGAAAAGAGCTAATGTCTTCCCTCTCACTGAAAGATATTCTAGATGGCCTTGTATAAAGTTACTCCATTTTCTCTGTTTAGAAAACTCACCGTTTCCTAAAAAATTATGCTAGTACTACTTGTGGGCGGGGAAAGGAGTATGACTTCTTTTGCTGTCACCTGCCCTTCTAATGCTTCAAGAGCTTTTCTTTTTGCTTCTACAAGATGAAGGCAGCAAGGCATGGACCGTATTGCTGCTCTGGAAAAAAGCTCTTCAGCTAGAATTGCCTTTGTTTAGTCTCCTGCTTTCCTGTGCCCTCCAAAAATGAACTATTGCAGTGGTTCTTTATGTGGCTAGAATTAAACAAGCAAGGGTTGCAAATGCACTAATAAGGGCTCCTGAGCAGCGCTTTTTCCATGATGGAGTATGGAAAATACCCTTTTTTTCCTCAGCACGCCATGATGACCTGAGAGCTGTAGTCCTTCTGTCCTGCAATGCAAGAATATGCAGAGACAAATGGCTTACATGTAGAGATTTATTATAGTATTTTTGGTTGGCCTGCATAAAAGGTGTGGCAATTAAATAAGCAGCTGGTGTTAAAGCTTAGAGGAGCAGCTCCTCTGTTAAGACGAAACCTTACTACTAAACAAGCTAGTTCAGAGTGGTATGATTATTCTCAGCAGCAGTTGTGCCACAGCACAACACAGCTGCCACTGCTGCTGCTCATGGCTGTACTTTGAAAAAAAAGAAAAAAAAAGAAAAAAAAAAGAAAAGTCTGGATATCCTTAGCGTAGACTTCTGTTTGAAATACTTAATTTTTTAGGATACTTTAAGTATATATTTTTTCTAGATGGACAGCTGCAGGAAAAAGTGGTATGCATGATTCAAGTGTACCTAGATTTTTTTTCTGCAATTGAAGCAATAGAAAAAAATCTTCCCGTTGAAAAATAGGGACAATGAATTGAAGATGCAGCTGAGACAGCTCAAACCAGCAGGATTCTGGTTTCTTTGTACTTGGAAGACGGTAATTTTTTCCCTGCCAAAATACATGTTTATGATATATTTAGTGTGAGAACCATAATTGGAGCTGGCTGAGAGACAAAATTTCCACATTACGCAAAAAACTTTTGTTTATAAAAACATCTCCCAAATGGAGACAAAGTAAAAAATAAGACCTTTTGTATGATGAAATTTCATGATTAACAATATGAAATTAAGTAATTTTGACAGCATTCTTGTCTATCTGATTTGCGTTGCCCTGTTCCAGATTTGTACGTGGTACACATGTGAGCTGACAGAGAACTAAGTAGATCTTTGCCAAAAGTTTTTATGTGGAATTTTTGTTCCACAGAATCACCACTTTGACAGCCATTGTATCAGAATAAATTATTCTATCTACAACCTTTCTTCAAGAAAGATGTCAAAGCACTTGATGGAGCTGTATGGTAGAAACGTAGCAATGTTTCTGGAATGCTGGTGCCCATGTGACAGATGGCACCAGTCTCTTACTTGTTATAAAACTGGAACCAGTTGTATTTCTTCCATGAAAGCTGCAAAGCAAATACATAGATGTGAAATAATCAATGTTAAAGATGTACTTTGAGCTGGCAGTAAGTCTGATTTGGGAAGAATGTAGTACTGACAAGTGGTATGGTTGAAAAAGTGGGGAGGCAACTGCTAATTTGATTTAAATAAAGATACTACATCTAAGAGAGCAAAAAAGAAAAAGGAAGGAGGCAAAAATCTGCCTTTCCCTCTACCCAAAAAGCCTATCTTTTATGAATTCTCTTAGTCCAGTTACTGAGAGTTGAGATCTGTTGTCTGTGAGCTGCAGTCAGAATGTGGTTAGTAGGGACTGTATTTATCACTGGGTGGGAAAAACTGTCAGTTATGGTGGATGCTTACACGGGTCAGTATTAAAGGTTGTGTAAGGCGAGCAGGAGAAAGGAAGGCTGTATTTCTATACGGTTTTTGTACAGTGTTTATTTTGTCTCATTAAATCTGTCTGGGGTGAGACATTTTTTACCCAACAAGGGGATAAGATTTGATGAGGTTTCTGTGGTAATTGCAAGCCCATTGTAAACTTGGGTTTATAAACTAATATCCATCATCTATGGAGAATGCTTCCGACTGTACTAAGAAATCAAGGACATCTTTAACTTAGATGTTCTAAAATCAACCATGTTTTTGATAGAGCAGGAGGCAGTACTGAGGAAACTCCAGTTTTGCTTGGATCCTAAAGTGCCTCCAGGAAACTTGTAGGTTTTTGTTTTGAGTGATCATATTACAGTTCTCAGTTCTTCCTGAATGTCCATTTTAGATGTGAATTTGGAGTTTCCAGCTTCAGAAGGGACAGGGTCTGCTCAAGGCTACTGCCAGCAATGAAAGGAAGGTAAACAATGCGCTAGTGTGACTTCCTAAACAATACAGCACTCAACAGACCTGTGAGTTGATAAGCACTAGTGATCTCATCATGGAAATCTAGTACAGCAGGTGATGATACCTCTTTAATGATGCCCACAGGGAGAATGATTACATTCAACTCTGGTTTTTTTGGAGGAGTCCAGCCTCTGCTGTATCACTTGTAGCAAAGACTGGTCCGTGCAGTAAATAATAAACTATTATAACTCATTTGACAGCCTCAGTGTGGTATTGTGGGATTTCTTTCAGCTGTAGGAGGAAAAAATGTGTGAAGAAGTTGTGAAAAGTGAAATAAATTTTATAAGGCCCACAGGGTTTTTGCAATAATGCTTTGTGGTGAAGAAAGGAAATAAGTGCGAGGCAAGGAAGGAGCAGTATGTTACGACAGACAACAAAAGTGTGAAATCTCTCATGCAGTAAAGAACTATTCCCAAACTGTGCTTGCTCTACCCTCTTCCCTAAATATCAGAGTATTCCCAGTGGTACTTTGTGTCAACCATTGCGACTTTTGTTCAGGCTTAGCCCATCCGGGATGTTCAGTTAATAGAGCTATCATCTATCCAAGACAACACCTTACATTAAATTTAGTGCTAATGTGATTATTGAAGAAGCAGGTGAGATAAAGTGGTGCTCTTGTTCCCTGCCATTAGGAGCTATCTGCCTCAAAGAATAGTGGAGAATTCCAGGAGGGAAGCTGGCAGGACAAAATCCAGAGCAGTTGCTGAAGCGTGAAGGTCCTCATGGAATAAGGATTTATATTCAGTGCGTACGTACAATTGCACTGATAACTTGTTTTGTTCTAAATTTTTCATTACTAGCAAAATACCCTATTTCCTCTCCTCACACGGATCTTTACATTCCACCTGCAAGATCTCTCAGCTCATGCACTGAAAGGGCCAGGGATATAATTTCTGATATTCTAGACTTGCAATGACTATGACTTTCTTCATCTAGGGAATGCAGTGTGAATATCCTCAGTTCTCAGAACAGCAGAGATAAAATATCTGGTTCACATATTGAGTTTAGGGCAGCGTATTGGCTTGCTCAAAAGTTAGTAAGTTGTAAATGATGCTAGGACTGACCTAAATCTAATTATTCTGTGAACGTGGGAAAACAGGATGCATTCCTTTCAAACTTGAGTTCTACATTTTAAATAGCTAGGACATTTTTTTTTTTGCCTAGCTACTAAGATATGAGGTTTCGCTGAAGAACTCTTCTCAAGCCTTCTAATTTTAACCTAGATTTATTCCCGGTTCATAGTCACTTGCTCTCTTAAGAAAACTTCCCTTTAGTTTAAATAGCTCTTCACCCTCACTAGGGGTTTTGTTCCTGGTAATACTTAGAGATGATAACAGAGTCCCATTGTTTAGCTTTAATTCAGCTGTTTTTTCTACACTGTCAGAAGCTAAGTCTGTAGGGGAGAGTTTATGGTCTGTATCATCTTCAGAAGAAAAAAAACCAAACAATAAAAATAGGGATACTGACTTTACTGAGATCCTAACAACAACTCACTAGATTCACCTGGTGTTTGGCAATGCTGTCTGACATAACACTGCAGTATGGAAATGCTGTAAGGAATATTCATCTGATGATGTTGCTTGTGAACTTTCTCAGCATCACACATTTAGTATTTTTCCTGTGATTCTATCTTGGACTTAGTCCTTGTTGCTACTATTCTGTTGGGACTCATGAAAGAGGTCTGATGACCCATGAGGAAATCACAAAGGATTTAAAGATAAAACTTGTGGAATTGCATGTTCCTCCTGTTGCATGGTGTTTATAGGAACAATGAAGGTGTGTGTTGCTAAGAATGAGCCACATGCAGAGTACCAGAGCTAGGTGAAGATAGCAACCCTTTACCTCCTCCTGGAATAAGAGATTTCAGTCTTAGCTTTGAGCCAGCAGGCCATCCTGCTGAAAGGGCAGAGGGAAAAATCTTTCCTCATTCTAGTGAAGTTAAAACCCTTCACCTCTGTCATTCTCACAATGGAAACTGTAGTATGAATGGGAATGGAGAAACTACTATGTATAGATCACAGGCCATGACTTAAGTCCATTTTTTTATGAATTCAAGCTAACAATGTACGCTCTCAGTGCGCTTTGTCACCCAGGAATTGGGATAATAGGAAGGTAGTAGGTCTTCCACAAAGAACAGCAGAGAGTCTCTGTGATGATAAGACTTCTTGGACTCTTCAAAAGTCAGGGCTGTATACAGCCTTAGCATTTCCTCCCCTTTCCAAAGATACATGTTTCTTCCTGCACAGGCTCCTCTTAAGTAGTATGGAAGAGTCTTGGCCTTCTAAAAGTACAGAGCCTGCTGGTTACCTTTCTGCCTAACTGATGGAACTAGAGAGCAGTCTGCCCTACCTGCTAAGAGTGTCTTCAGCTAACAGCTGTTGGTTAGAGACGTGCTCTCTCATTTATCTACTATGGCTTCTTGTGTAGCCAGGGTCACAAGAATTAGCTGCTGAATTAAAGAAGATTTACTTCATGTAGCAACTCTGAAGGGAAAAAAATGTAAGACAGGAAATTGCTCCTTTCGTTTCCTACAACAGACCCTACCATTTGATAATGTAGTAACCAGCAGTCCTTTGCTTGACCAATTTCCAAGCATTTATTTCATTGTCTATTCCCATGTTAGTCCACGTACAACACTAAGGAAGTAAAAGGTGGCAACTTCTAGCTAAATACTCAAGTTCTAGTTTGTCTTAAAAAAACAATACAACAACAAACAAGCCTCAATTGCTTTTCCAACAGTGAACAAACTGTATAAACATCCTTGTTTGCCTCTTGTGCATGTGATTAAAAGAAAATATTAACTGTGCCAACTTAATTCCTTCACCTGAATCAGACTAGATGAAAAACACAGGGAGGAATCTACTTCAGACGTAGAAGACTCAAGCTTTTCTATGAGCTGCACAGCCTTCAAGAAAAGGAGGAACTGCAGAATAACTTGGTATTACTTTATCTTGCAATGTCTTATTCTCTATTTATGCTGCAGTGAGCTAAGGGGACTTGAATTCTAGCCCCTGATACGCACTCGATCTCAACAACTGAATGTAAGTTCTAAGGGACACCAGCATAACAACTACACTTGCTGTAGGAAACTTTCCAGCAATCAGAAAACTTGGCAATATCAAGATTAAAAAAAATGGTAAGTGATGCACTCTTGAATGGGGGTGCATGACTACAGATCATGCCCAGAGTACTCACCTCATTTCTGCTCCTTACTGCACAGACAAAGCATTTCATACTGTGACAGGTGAAAGCAAAACTGTCTCACAGTTTGAGCACAGAGCAGTAAGTTGTCAGAAAGGAAGCATGAATTTGAGTTTGGGCATGGCTTGCTTGAGTAAGTGGTGTGTCAGTATATATACCCTTGTGACACTGTAAAAAGGATTATCCATGCATTACCAAAGCCAGACTTCTGCTACATGCTCTCCTTCCACAAACAACCACTGAGACACTCATACCTGGGCAGAATTGTTTTGCTGATGCAGCAAAATTTTATATGCATGTACAAAAAGGCTATTCAGTCATCCTAATGAATATGTAAGCCTAGGTGGAGTTATGTATTAGGTAGGCAGAATTATGAGAATCTTTTGTGTATACATAATGAGTGAGTATCCCTGGTAAGGTGTGCTAGGTTTGTGGGGTTTTCCCCCTAGCACCCAATATCGAATAAAGCAGTACCTCCTCTCTAAACCACTTTTGGTTTTGAGAGCTTTCAGGTAACACCTGTGTGGATGTTAAATGGTGGTCTTACAGCACTGAACTAGGGCTGTGTTTAATTAGTTCTAATAGCTTGTATGCAGCTGCAGCTTGTATGTGGCTGTAGTCTCTCTCAAAAAGCTCCTCTACAGAAAAACCATACCAGGAGGTACCTGTGTAGGAATAACTAAAACCATAATTTCTCTTACAGTATTCATTCTTTGAGGACATTTGTGATATTTTAGCACAAAATATACTTTGAGACTAGATACAAAGCAAAAACCAAGTGCAAAGGTCACCTTAGTTCTAATTGCTTACATGAAAAGACATAATAGGTAATTTTATAATTTGCCACTTTCACTAGCTGCTTGTAAGTCACAATCAGTAGAAATGTTTTTCTGAAAAATGGTATCAACAGCGATTTCCACCATGAAACTAGTCCAGAAGCCTGGTCAGTAAGGGGGAAACAGTAATTCTAGTTTTGCTGGTATTTGAGGAGAAGGAGCTCACCAAGTTAGACAATTGTGCTACTGGTACTGATGAATTTGCAACAGTAAGTGGCTATTTCTCATCTTCCCGCCACCCTAAATGCTACAGCTGACACCCAGGCAGGCCCCTGTCATTAAAGGAGAAGGTGGAGGGCCCCCCCCCCTGCCTTATGGTTTTCTCTTGCACTGGTAAGTGGCATTTGCTATAGGCATGTTACCTGAGAAGCTAATTCTAGATATTTAAATAGGTGGTAGACATTGACCTCTAGTTACTTAGGGTAGCTGTCTGGATGGGAACATTAAAGGTTATTAAACATTGGAATGGGCTGCTCAGGGAGGTGGTGGATTCCCCATCCCTGGAGGTGTTTAAGAAAAGGGTAGATGAGGTACTTAGGGACAGGGTGTAGAAGTGGTTTTTTGTCAGGGGGGGTTAATGGTTGGACTTGATGATCTTAAAGGTCCCTTCCAACCTTGCCGATCCTATGATTCTATGATTTATGAAACAGCATTGACTGCTAGGACCCAGATCTCATTCCTCTTGCCCTCTTTTCTCCTTTATTCACTATCTCTTCCTTTTTACAGCTGGTGGAAGACCCAGATTATATAGACTATATAAAGATCTGTAAGAATATCCAGAATTTAAGAACTTAATTTTTAACTGGGAGATGTTTGGGGCTCTTCTACAGCAGTTACAGAGGATGGAGGGGGAAAAGCATGCCACGTGGTCTGAAACACAACTAACGGCAGCTGTTACCTGAACTGGCCACGGTGCGTATAAGCAGGTTTTTGCGGCACAGCAGCAGATAAACGAGGCACGAGGACCGAGCGCTCTTTCCAGGCGCCGAGCGGGCCGGGCTGCCCGAGGGGCTGAGGGGAGCCGCGTTGCGGCGCGTGGCGCCTCACGCTTCCTGCCTCCCGCGCGGGCCGTCGCTCTGGCCGGCGATAGGGGAGAGCGGCGCCCGGGGCGGCCGCCGGCGGTCCCCTCACGGGCGGCGGCGGGGGCAGCGGCTGCCCTCAGGGAAAGGTGCGAAGGCAGCGGGAGCCGGGCGGGCTCCGGGGTAGCGCAGCGCCGGTCTGCGGCGGGTCCTGTCGGTTTTTGCAGGTAGAGCCTGAAACCTCCTTGCCTGCTGGTGCTTGGCCGGCACCACAGTTCAGTTCGTGGTAGTACTGCTTGTCCGCTGCAGTGGGAGCCTTTTCTTTAGACGCCGAGCAGAAGCTGGCCGGTGTACTGGTAACAGAAAAGCTTGAGGAACACTTCAATAGTTGGGCCGGATAGTTGGTCTGCCTTCATTTCCTGATCCCCTCTGGGGCAGGCACTGGGAGGGGTTAGTTTCAAACAATGGCAAGCACAAAGATTTGGTGCCATAATAGAAGATTTTAGAATTCTGTTATTAACAAAGAGCAGACTTGCACATGCGGTGGCACTTCTGATAGCTGGAGCACTGAAGAAAAACGTAAGAAGCAAGTAATCTATCCAAATATAGGCTGCGTAAATGTCAAGATGCATTATCACCAAATGCCAGAACCTAAAATGTAGCTCTCGGTAAGGATCTACTAATATACTTGGTCATAAATTAGTCCTGACTCGATCACCTGTAAACTTCAGCTGGAAAATTCTTTGACTGTATAAAACTTTATTTATACTTTTATCAGTACCTCAATTATTTTCTGTTGCAGTGAGACAAGAAGAGCCTTTACTTTTTGAAACTGACAAGATTCTTTTTTTTTTCCTTATCCCCACCTCTACCCATAGAAAAAGCCCCCCCTTTTTTTTCTTCCTAATTAGCAAATCGTATATAGTTTAAGTTACCTTTAATAGATGAGAAATTGAGATTAAGACTTGGGCAAGCAAATTCCAAAAACTTTATAATAACAGTAGGATACCTGTTGTGTAGTACTCCTGGTGGGTTGGTATGGTTCTTCCCCATGAAATCATGTCATGAGAACATGAATTAACCTGCACAGTTATGGTCAAAATTTATGTTTTCAGGGTTATATGTATTTTTTTTTATTCTTTTGATTCCATAGTAGGTTTTGTGTTTGAAACTTGTCTTTTTAAGTAGGCTGTTGTCCCCTAAAAATGAGACTTCAAAACTGTTTTTTATTATTTCTTTTAGTTTTACTCCTGAGACCTCGGTGAATTAACCCTGAGATAAATTTTCAGGCCCTTCAGGGAGCAGCCTGTGTCCTGACAGAATTGAAACTTCCTACAATGAGCATGTCACAAGGTAAGCCTAAAACATATAGTTAAATAAACCACCTACAGCTGGTACTGCAGAAACAAAGTCTTAAAGGTGGCATGGATTTAATGTGTTTGTTCTTGGTGTTGTTTTGGTTGGTTTTGGTATTTTTTAATTATTTGCTGCTTGCAATTTTGAGCCCTGCTGTGGTAGCCTGGCTTGTTTTACTAGTATAATAACACTAAGTTATCAGGTGTGTTAATTATTATGAAATGGTGGCTTTTCTAAAACAATTATCTCTGAGCTTTTCTGGCATATAAGTGGTTCTGCTGAATTTCTAGCTAGTTGTCTATGAAGTCTCTGGCTTATTAGTCTTTTTGACTTTGTTTTGAAGCATTTAATTTATTACCCTAAGAAAATCACTTAGGGAGTTAGTGCTGTTGGCAGTCTCAGCTCTTGCTTTCTTGACTGTTTGAGTAGGTTTTAAATCTGGATCTAAAAGCCTTTAAGTATGACATTGACATTCTGCCAATATTACAGTTTATAAAAAAGCCCCACGTAATGGCTTTGCTTAACTACAAAATCTTCTAAGAGTGGACAAAGTAAAGATGGAACAAAGCAACGTACATTTTTCTTGCTTTTAGTAAATGTAAATATCATCAAGAAAAGAGAATGTCAGAGCGTGCCAAACACAACAGATAACTGTTTTCTCTTCCAATGCAAACATCTGTCCTTAAATAAGAGTAGCAAGTATACCACCTTTCTGATACTGAGCAGTTATGCTCGCCGAAATTGTTCAGAGAATATCAACAGACCACTGCTTCCTGCTGTTTTTCAGATGTACTTTTAGTTGTGTGATGTTGTAATGTTAAAGGCTTTAAGTAAGAAAGTGCTGATTTTACTGCCTTGAGAACTGGTCTCATGCTCAGTAATTACTTGGCAGTTTAGCATCTGTCTCTACTGCTAATCTGGTAATGTGGTTTGAAGCTGGCCTACTGTAGTTACCTCTATAGTCAGAAAGAACTCTGTCCTTGATCTTTTCAAGAATGGCAGCGTGTTGGCTCAGAATAGTATTGGTTCCTCCCTCACCTCACAAGGGATTTGTTCGTTAGAAAGTACTGACTCTTAATAGGGCCTCAGCTTTGGTATTTCTTTACTGAGTCTTCTGGTTATTCCTCCAAAACCAGTTTTTCTTCCTCTTACAATATGTACTTGGTTCCTGATGTTTTTCTAACAGAAAACATGCCTCTAAATCTTTAACTAATGCTTATTTACTGTTATGTTTTGAAAGTGACATGAGCTAGAAATGTATTACCAGCCAGGTGCTTCAACTCCCATGTTGTCCCAAAGAAATGTATGAAGAATAAATGTAGCTGGAATGCACCCTTGCTAGCTGCTGAAAAGCAGAATACCATATCTCATTTGAACTCAAGGAGAAACTCTAGAAAGGAAAGCAGCAGCAGTTCCAGCAGAATTAAAATCAGAAAAAGCATCAGAAAACTGACTAATTAAAAAAATAAAAACACTTCTGATGCATCAAAAATATTTAAAGAAGAATTTAATTGAAAATACAGTTTTCTGCCAAAAGTTTTGTCAGGGAATTGTATAGCATCCCTCAAAGATGCATACATAGAACCTGCCAAGTAGGCAAATGGGAATGTAAAAGCAGACTAAAATGATAATGCTGTTGTAAGTGGGGAGTGTTTGGAATCTCTTAAGAGCTTCTATTCATTAATTATGTAGTAGGCAGAAGTAAAATAGGAATTAATTGTGGCCTCTTTTCCAAAGAATGTAAAGGGAGACAAAGATTTTAAATAAGGGATTTCAGGACACCCAGTATTATAATTGTTACTGTGGACACGGATTCAGATTTCTGTTTTTTTTTAGATTGGAAATAAAGAGAAGGGAATCTGTAAAATGAGTGCCCTACTGCTGGCTGTAGCTGCTGAGTTAGTTTTTGCTTCTTTAATTCTGCTGTCTTTTAAAATGTATTTTTAAAGTTTTAAATTTTTGTCTGGATGAAGAAGAAAACTGTGGAAACCATAGCATCTTCTTTGGCTAGAGGAATTATTATTTTCTGGCCAGGCCTCATTTAACAAAACTTAAGTTTTAAAATGTTCCTTTTCCTTTTTTACTGTATTGCATTCTAGTGTTCAAGTTCTCCAGATTTCATCCAGGCTTGGAAATCCATAGTTATGAAATACTGTAAGAGAAGCTGCTTTTTTCTTTTCCCTCTTCTCTTCCACCACCCCTGTCCTACCTTGTGAGATATTAGAAAGCTCATGAAATGCCTGCTCTCCTGAGATTTCTAGTTCAGATAAGCAACCAAAAGTTCAAGCTTATGTGTTAAGTCAGATCCAGACCTTTTGAAGCTCACTTTCACAAGTTGAAAACTGAACTGGCTTTGCCATCAAAAAATTCACCTCTTTTTACTTTATTTTTATTTTAATAGTATTAGGGAATATTTGAAGTCATCAAATCTTATTCGTTGCTATGTTATGTACTATTTACCAGTTTCACTGTGGATTGGCTACTAGAGCCGTGCCTCTTCTGCCTCTGAGAAAAAAGCATATATTTAATACTAAAAGTGTGACACTCTTTACTCTCCTCAGCCAAACCTGTTTTACTGTAAGATGCTGCATATTTCTTTACAGGTGTTTTACTGTAAGATGTTACATATGTCTTCAGTTTCTTACAGTGCAGACACTTTCAAATAAATTTGAAACAAGGTGTCTTCTCTGTGGGTGGAAAATTGTTCTTTATTTCAGGTCATTGGTTTGGGAGAAAGGAAACTAGCAACTTTGTTATGGTTGCATGGTGAAATTTCATTCTATATTGGTGTTCCATGGCTTGAAATCAAACCAGTATCTGACATACTCGCTTGTTACACATAATTTAATTTTTTCCTTTCAGGGGAAAAAAAATGAAATTGGAGACCATATATCAGATGCTGCAATCTAGCATGATCCTAGGCCCTTTTAGGGAGGAAGTAGTATCACAGTGATGAGGAATTCAGTCATTATGAAATGTGGTGTTAGAATCTTTTAGGGACAGTCTTGCCTGGGGAGACATGCATGACTAGTGCTTGTAAAAATCAAATTCTACTCCTTTCTCATCAGTTGGCGACAATCAGATGAGTCTCTCTCTCCTCACCAAGCTGTTCACAGCTCTGTGAGAGGAAGGCAGTGGTAAGTTGGTTTTTGAAGAAATAAAAACCCCTGGAAAGAAAAAGGTGTAACCATGATGCAAAGCCACTAAATGTGGTCTAAGATCCTGAGAACTGAGACTCCATCAGGCTTAGTTCCATATCCGAAGAAACTTCGTGCTAGTTTGAGTAAATTGACTAGTATTCAGTAAAGGAAAAATGAAGCAACCAAAAGTGAAAGTATTTGTGATACTGGTTATGATAATTCATGGATGAATGCTTTGAGCTTGCATATGACAGGTGCTGTGTTGAGCTGCGAGCGATGTGTTCATTCAGTTGGTGGTTTGTTAGTACCTCTCCTTGTTGCTCTTTACCTGGGAAGGGTGGGAAAAGCTGAGTCTCCCTCTGGAGTTGTTTTTTGTATGGTGTAGTTGTACTGCAATTGAATGAAGAGAGAGGATAGAAAGGGCACTTAGAAGAAAGTGTAAAGTCAGGTGGGAGACATGGGACTTCTTGTGTTAATTTTCATGCTTGCTCAGCAGAGTGATATTGAGGCTCAAGACCTCCTACTGAAAGAAACTCTTTTGAGGAAGACATTTTCTCAAAGTGTTAGATTGAACACTTGTTTCATTTGGTGCCCCAGTGTGTTCTGTTTGTTTACAGTGCACAAGCTTGTGGCTTGTGAATTGTGTTAGTAAGCCTTTCTATTTAGCTGATATCAGTGTTTGTAACTTTCACTGTATTTGAATAGTTGAGGTCCGAGTCAAAATTCAGGTGTCATTTTTTTATGGCACAATTCTTGATAAGCTTACTCCAAACATTAAGTTATGTGGCTTCAAAAACAACCTGTGTGCTTTATGCTGTGCTATCCATGGTGCTTTAAAGTAATTTCCAGAGTGACCAGATTAATCGGAAGTAACACAGAAGCATCTTGTAGTGGCTTGTATTGATTTTTTTTTTCATTGATTCCTGTTGTTTTGATGTGGTAACTTCAATAATTTAGAAAACTAGCTTGTGAAATGCTGCACTGTCCCCACCTCCCTGGAGGCTGCAAATTCCCACCACTGCATTTCACCACTGCCGTAGTTTTCCATTGAGGGTATTTTTCTGGGAACACCCTTGAAGCCAGATCACTAAAGTCATCAAACAAAAATGAAATTTTTGGAGGGCTGCAGTCTGTGGAGGATGCGTGAGACAATGACCTGCAAGTCTGCTTTACAGAAATAACAAATCCTGGAATGTGGCTTAGATTCCCCACTGTGTACTGACGGAGATGTTTACAGTATAGTTTTTTCATTTGTCCTAAGGCACTGAATAAAGTTATCCTTATTATGATGCAACTGTAGTAAGAAGGCATAGATACAAGCCTCAAAAGGGTGTTATTTGTATTCTTTATCCAAGCAAACAAACATTTAACTCCCAATCACTCTAATTCAGTGTAATAAGGTGTAGAAGCTTTTTTGATTTAGAGGTAGGTGTTGCTCTGAATTGCATGATGCTCAGGAAGATGTAAATTAGATGGATACAAAAAACCACAAAACCTCTTACGGCAAAAAGAAACTAGTAGCTGATAGAGATTAGCGGGAAGAAACAAATCCTGTAACTGCCTATGTGATGTTTTCTGTGATTTTTGCAATTGATCACATTGTTGGGGTATCCTGAATTAGGAGAAACACTGTATGTTCTGCTACAGTGAGTTTTTTCAAATAGTATTAGCTTTCTTTTTGTATTTTACCATTTCAGGCTAATATACGTTAGTCTATTAATTTAACAATTTTGGCCACTCTGTCAACATTTCAGTTGAAAGGCAGTTTGTTTTCTATTGGAATTAATGCATCTCTCACTTTCTCTGCTCTCTATCCTTAAGAGGTGTCAATAGTTGTCAGTAATAGATTATCTAATATTGATCGTGGTGGTGATGAGTTGGTGGTTCTTTAAACATCTCCCAAACGCTAAATTATTTTCTAACGTTTTGGTTTAAATGTTTGTTTCAAGTTCATATGTGGACATGTAGAAATGACAATTACTTGGATATGATGTGATTAAAAACAATAAATTGAGCAATTATTTACTCTCAACAGGAGTATATTTTGCTAGTAAAAAAATTCAAATATTTTCTTCAAATTGCTGATGGACCTTGGCTGCAGACTGAAGTGTAGCTGCTTTGGAAAATTCCAGGAAAAGGTGTAAAATGATGAGTGAAAAATGTCAAGGGTAATATTTGTTTAATGTGATTTCATTCATACGTTTATATCCAAAAATGTCTCTTTAGACCGTCTGGGAGTTGTACTGTTGAGTCATGTTAGCCCTTTCCTTTTTCACATTTACTCCATTTTGTTTGTACTTCCCAAATCTATTTTATTTTTCTCATTTTCTTTTACCCTGCTGGTTTGTTCTTTCTTGGCTTTATTTTTAATTAGTTAAACATAAGTGGCCTTTGACATAGCAAAGATTATGAAAACAGTGGGACATTGGTTACTGCTTTGAAAGAGTAAGGCAAATATTTTTGTGTGTTTGTTCTCCTTTGTCTGTTACCTCTCTCCTGGGATTGTCTTGTCAGTGAGCGAAGTAAAAGAGCTCCTTGAAGGAGAGAAAGGGAGTTTATTTAGAACCTTACTTATTTTTCTGTATATTATGGCTAGAGGCCCTAATAAATCTTACTTCCATTGTGCTATGCAAAGCTACAAATGCATAATGAGAGCCTCTCAAGTTTACAGCATGAAGCATTTTGCCAGACCAGACCTGGCAGGGAGATGAAATTTAACTTTATGCATGCAGATCAGCAACCAAAGAGTTGGAGACAGTATCGAATCATGTTTAAGCTCTCTTCAAAATCTTTCCTTCTACAATGGAAGCTTCTATACGGATACTAGCCTACTGGAAATCTCGCCTTTTATAGTCATTTCAAGGTCACAGGGGAGATGGTGCCACAAGGTCTGAGAGTGTTTTCTCTCTCTGGTGCCAGGCCAGCACTGTAAGCTTGAGAATATACCCTTTCACTTACTTCAAACCTTGTCATATCTAGTAACAAAGGTGGTCAGACTGTGCATCTTTGGTCTCCATTTGTGTTGTATTAAATTTGAATCTGCAGCGTTTCATTATAACCAGAGGTGGTGTCAATTTAGACGACTGATTCTGTTGCAAATGGGTAATACAGCTCCCTGAATAACAAAGGCATGCTTAACTTAAACCAAAAGTTGTTACTGAGATTCTGCTAGTTAAGTAACACTTAAATTTTGTCAAAAGGAACATGCAAAATAGTCATGGAATCCTGCAGCTGTCTGTACCTTTCTCTGTAATGGGAACCAGTTAGCTTCAAAGAAGTTCAAGGGTATTTTCTTAGAGATTTATCAAAAGATAGAAGATCAATACTTGTGTTGCATTCCTAGAGAAAGCTGTTTGGGGACAAACTGTTGCTGTTTGTCACGGGTGGGAAGTATTAAGTGCCTTGGGACTTGCGTAAAGGAGTCTTTATAGGTTGCCCAGAGATGGGTTAGGTGCCCCATCAACATTCCAGGTCAGGTTGGACAGGGCTTTGAGCAACCTGGTCTAGTTAAAGATGTCCCTGCTCAATGCAGGTGGGTTGGACTAAATGGCCTTTAAATGTCCTTCCCAACCCAAACCATTCTATGACCTTGTGAATTCTGTCCGCTGAAACTGATCAGGTCTGTTTCAGGTGACCACAGAAAGACTAGGTTTTTCATCCCAGCTGTAGATGCTTCAGCTCCAAGAGGTATTACATTTGAAGCATGGCCTTCCACAGTTTGAATACAGTGGGGCATGATTTACAAAAGACTGGAAATGAGCATATGCCCCAGAAAAAAAAACAACAAACAGGATTCACATAGTGTATATGTGAAAGTTTACATGAAATGTACAGCTGATTGCTAAACTCAGAGGTTTTCGTTCATGGTCATCTATACATACTAATCTGCTTTGTACTCGCTCACAGTAGTCATACATGTTAATGTGGACTCTGCTCTCTGGGCCTCAAAAATCAAGGACAGGATTGGGGTTCTGCTTTTGGGAAGGCTTTGAAGTGTCAGTGAACCAATAAATTCTCAGTTTCCTGCAGCTAGTCAGCAGCTTGGATTTGAGAAGCAATAAACAGTATGTTGCCCTGCTGCTGTAGGTAAAAGCTAGGTGGTGATATACAGAAGTGGAACAATCCACTTTCAGCTCCGTGGAGATATTTATATTCTTATAAAACATCCTTCATGAAAGAAGGCTGATAACAGAAGCACTGATTCAACTGTAACGAAGTCACTATAAAGTTTCCCCCGTTGCAGCACCGGAGTTCTTAAGACATGCCACCCGCCAACCTTTAAGCTGTTCAAATAATAAATAATAATAAAGGCCCACACTTTGAAGATTATAGAGATCAGAACTAAAAGCAAAGGAAATACAGTAGGAAATTATATTATCTGGTTTTTTTTTAGCAGTGACCAACTACAATCACTGACACACTTTTTAATGTATTCTAAGGTACTTGACAATCGCAGGCTATGAAGGCTGCAAGCAAGGATTCAGAGATAATGATCTTCTTTACCAGCCCTGTTCATTCCAGAGCCCTTACCTAATTCACATATCTGGATTTCGGTATTTCAGCAGAATGAGTTTTTTGCTTCTGCCTTGCAACTAGTAACAGGAGAAAAGCACCAGTTTATACTGCTGAACTGGCAGAAGAGGCCCCCATCTGGCCTCTGTATGAAAATGTGATCCATTCTTGCCCTAAACTTGGATCAGTCATGAGAGAAAATGTAGGTGAAGCTCAGGGGAAGGAAGGCCAGAAAGACTGTTCCTGAGAACAATTTCTAATCCAACTCTGACTGTACTTGACAAATAGAAAGAAGGGACATAGAAGAACAGTTGGAGTACAAATAGGAAGATCCAGCCTTCAAAATCCAGTATTTCTGCTCAGTATTTCAAGAGCTGCTCAAGTAAGTTAATTTGAAATGATCAAGAATGTGATTAAATTTTAGTCTAAATGTGGGCCTAGATGTATGGGGTTTGAGCAGTGGCAAAGCATCATTTAAAGCAGGAGAGTAAAACTACTGTGATTTGGTATCTTTACTTTCTTTGCATGACAGTTGACATAGGTGGCTATAGGGAAGGAAGTTGGAATCCCTTTTTGGGTAATTCAATGTCATACAGAAACTATAATATTGCTTCTGTACTGAGGGAAGTAAGTTTGTATGTTTATCTAGCTTTTGATGACCAAGTATGTAGCTCCTTGGAATTAAGGCAAGCAAATGTAGCATGTGCATTTTAACCATCCACTCTAATGGTTTTATCCACTGTTATCAGGAAATCCTTCTACATTTGCATCTAAAACATAATCTGGCCCTTGTTTGTTTTAAACAGTGCTAATTTCTCCATTATTCTCCTGCTTAGTCTTGTTATAATCTGAGTCTAAAGGCAATTGAAATGTAAACTTTATAGGCTGAAGCAAATACAAATTACTGCCTAGAGATTACAGAAATGAAGGTAAACATTGAGGCAGTGGGGGAGTTGTCAGAACAATGAAAGTGGTGTAGGGAGTTTTGTAAGTGGCACTGGCAAGAGGGAATGCATTTACCTATAATTTAAGCACAAACCACAGCAAGTATCTGAGGATGATCTTAAAACTGCTCATCTAGTTATGTTAGTCACTCCTGGAAATAAAATCACTGTAACTGATTGTAACAGTGCAGAAATGGGGGAAACTTAAGAAATGAACCTGATGCTGAGGAGTAATGCGAAATAGGAAAAATATTCCAGTGCCTCTGTTTAGCAGCGTTTACCCAATATGCGTTGGGCTTCACATTCTTACTCCTGAAAGATTTATTTATATTTGTGAAGGAAGCACTTCTTTCAAGGAGTACTTGTAAACTTATAGCTCCCATGTGTCTGATTGCCAAAGACGTGCCTTGTTCTATTCTTGTGTAAGTGAGAGTTGAGCAAGGGCAGTTAGCTAGGAGTAGCATGGGGAAAGAGGGAAGAGCTTTAATGCAGTCAGTTGTCACTGAGTTTGTGAGGCTCCAGATCTGTGGTAAAGGCATTTCTGAACTCTCAGAAAACTAGGTGTTTCCTTCACCTATGAAGTGTTTTTGATAATTTTTTTTGTTGTTCTTGTTTTTAAGATAGCCAAAATGGGTGATTTTTACTTAATGTTATAGGTATTGAGCAGTATTCTCCTTGGAGGCCTATGGACTTCCTTCTATTCCATGGAATGTATGCAAAGAAAGCTGCTTGTGTGGAACAGTTCTCAGCATTGGAGCCTGTACGACTATAAGAATTAATTTGTATAGTATCTCCAAGAGCTGTGTGTAGGTATTTCCCAAATCACTTACTTTAGACTGGTGCAGATTTCAAGCACGGTCACTGTTGTCCTGTTTCTTCCATTGAAGGGAACTAAAGGAAAATGGAGGTTGAGTTTGGAATGAATCCTTTTGGAAATATCACTGTACCACGGAGCCGATGGTGGTCAGACTACCACCAGCTTGGCATTAGTCGTGCACAGTTGTAATTCTGCGCTCCAGAAATGATGTGCTCTAGACAGAAGAAGACAAGCGTTGACACTGTAATAAAAGATACCAGAAGAGCTTTGCCTTAATTTGGTCTGGCTACCATAAAAGGGGAAATTAAATGATCTAAGTTCAGGACATACGTGCTTGAATAAAATTGTATGTAATGTTGTCTTGAATGAACCAAAGAAAATTAAAAAGAAATTCCCCAAATACGAAGCTTTTAAAAAATGGACAGTGCCTTTTAAATGATAGAGGGCTTCTGTTATAGTGTTGGAAATATAAAATAGTTGACATTTAAAATGTCAATAGTTTCAGCATTTACCACAGAGTTCTGACATTTTAATAGTGACCATTGGAGATTTTATTTGTTTTAAATGCCTCACTTAAATTCTTTTAGCAATTTATTTGTGGTCTGATCACCTTTGAAAGGTGGCATCCTCTTTTGGGACTACAGCTATTGGGGAAACAGAGCTCTTAATTTTGATGGTTACAGTCAGTGAAATAAGGTCAGCCATATAAAGATGGGCACTTATTTCCTACTGCTTGCATTTGCATTTTGATCTGGGCAGGAAGAAAGAGTCAGGAAGAGATAATTTTTTTCTTTTTCTTTTTTCTTTCTGAAAATGTTATGTGTTTTAAAACCTTTCTTTAATGGTCAAAAGTAGTAGGCTGGGCCTTCGGAGATCTCATTCCTCCTTGAATTTGGCTGGCTGCTTTTCCACATACCTTCCATCTCTGAGCCTTAGTTTTCAAGGTTTAAGAAGTTAAGTGATAATGATCTTTTTTTAAAAAAGCCACACTGAAGTTAGTGTGAGGAAGAAATTGATTTTTATAACATTTGTAGAGACTATAGAGGTTTCTCAAACTATTTTCGAAGATGACAGCTGTGGTTTCCTTATTGACAACTTAATCTACACTCAGTTATTCAGTGTTTTATGACCCTTAATGAGGACTTATATTGAAATTTTTCCTTATTATAATATTAATGTAAATAACACTGAACTAGTACTTCTGTCAGGGAGATATTGGGAAAACCAACATAGCTAAACAAAGAATTAGTTCAGTGCCGTTCTTAATTCCAGTGCATGTCTTTGTTTCACATATACTTCTAATACAGCTCCTGTAGTATCTTTGTATCTTATGGGCACCTGATACTGATTTTAGCCCATTTAGTAAATGTCTAGTCTGAGGATCCATTCCACAAAATTTCATATCTACATCATGTGCACAGTAAAAGGAATCCCCATGCCCAGTTTCATATGGGGAAGTGAAATAAAGTGCAAGTCAATGCCTTTTGGCTGAAGAAAACTGCGCATCGTGGCTTGCCAAAGTATACTTGGTCTGCATGACACTACTGGGTTGCAGCTTTTTCTGTAGAATGAGGAATTCCTGTGCATGCATAGTATATTTTGATTGTCGCTATTCTTGGCTTTCTTCATAAAAAACACAACATAAGCTATTACTGCTATTTATAAAAGCACTTTGGCCCTATACCGTAGTGTTGAACTGTAAACAGATTGCTGCCAGTTTTTTAATCCAAAAATTGCAGCTTAACGAAAGCTGATAACTGACTCTTTTTAAAAACTACCTATTTGGTTAATGGGTGTGGGACATGATAAAATAATATTATGTAATAATGTTGTGGTGAGCATTTGGGTCTGTGGGTCACGTCTGCCTGGAAGGGGAACTCGCACAGAGGTGGTGTCAGCAGAGGACTGTGCTGGGCAGAGCCAGGCCATGTGCCAAGGGAGTCGGGCTCTCTGTTAGCGCTCAGAGGTCCTTCTGGGTCATCAAGGGCAGAGATTCTCCTGCCGCAAGCCATGTTGGCTTCCCTAGGCCTTGGCTGTCTCGGAAAGGGTGCTGGTAGTGGAGGCTGTTGTTGGTGGCAGCTCTGTAGGTTTGGCAGCTGCTGGTTCTGTGGCTGCCAAAGCCTGACCCAGCGGAGCTGTCTGTGCGCACTGGCTGGGGCAAACCTTGCTGGGAAGACCCTCCCAGGAGGGCTCCAGAAAAGCCCTGTAGGCTGCGGCTTTCTGTGACTTGCTTGCTTTTTCTCCTTTTCTTTCTTTCCAGCCATTCTGAACACCTGTCTCTTGTTCATTGAGTCTGTTCTTGTCTTCTTTTGAAGGTCTTGGGCAAGTGTTCTCAAACTTTGACGTGCTTTAAGTTTGTTCCAGTCCCAGGTGCTTTCATGTTACCATGCAGCATTTCAGTGTGTGTTGTGCTGTAAAATAATGATTCCTTACTCTTGCATTTTTGCTGTATTTTTAATTAGATAACAATATATCCTTTTCTGCTGAGCGTTGTGCCGCCCTTTATTTTTCCTCTGTACTTGAGGCAGGGGCAGAGGGGAGGAACGGGGAGTCTGGCATCGTGTTCAGGCCCCAGTGGAGCCTTACGCAAAGGGCGGGCTGAGGCCCAAGAACAATCCTCGGTGCTGCTCAACTGTGCCTTAATTAATCCTACAGCCACATGCTTGGGTGTGGGTATTGCCCACAGCATTGCTGTTAGGGGGTAATGTACATTGATGAGGGTAAAAATGGCAAGGGGCAAAATACTAATGAAAACCATTTTACAATTTATTAAGAGGTAAAACAGTAAATTGTCTCTGGATCTTCCACTCTCCGCTGGTGCCAAGACTTCACAGGTTTTTGTGTCGGGAGATTCTGTGCACCCTTCTTTTGACAGATGACAAAGCTGCAGCCTCCCAAGAGTCCAAAGAAAAGGACTGTTTGGGAATCTTCTCCTTTAGTGCCACTTGTCCCTGAGAGGGAAAGTCCCAGGCCTGCACGGCAAACTTATTACTGAGAGAACCTGTTTTTGAAATCTTTGATAGTCTTTGCCATCATGGGCACAATTTCTGCAACAGAGAAAGAAAAAAAGAAACAAACCACAAATCCACCAAAAACCCCTCACGTTAAAGCAGCAGCCACAGACTAGGGCATCAGAGAGCAATTCCAAGCTGCAACTTTGAACAGCATTAAACCTCTCCTTAGGGAGAGGAGAGAGACTGCCAACATCACCCCTCCTGCAGAGCTGGCATTTCTCTTGCAGCAGAAGAGGCAGATTTGTGCCTTTGTAAAGGAGGAGCTCTAGGAGACCAAGGGATGTTCTGCAGTTTGGACTTACTCTTCACTGGTGGTTTCTTGGGCTCAGGAAACCAGGAGGAAAACATGGTCCTGCCCACAGATTGGACAGAGTGGGCATTGGTGGTGCTGGCCCATCATACGGCTTTCCCTCACTCCCATAAGCGTGGCTTTTGCTAGAAGTGCACAGGACAGGTTTTATTATGAAACAGGTATGGGACAGACAGTTCAGGCTAAGACATCTGGAACAGCAAGTGCTATCCACTTGGTCTTCTCTGGCAGAAGAGGTCCCCCAGTTCCAAACTTCTCTTGTCTCCTTTCTTTGTCCCAAGGGGTCTTTGGTGGAGAGGCTAGAAACACAGTTTTGGCTGCTTGACCTGTAGGAGACCAAAGGGAAACATTGCTTAGATGCAGCTTATGATAAAGGATGCTCTTCAGTGCTTGTTTCATTTCATCAAGCTCCAACCACTTCTCCCCAATCCATCCATTCCAAAGCTCAGATTCTGGGGAAAATTAACCCTATCCTCTCCTGGAACCAGGACAAGCAGCCACAGCCTAGGAGAGCAGAGAGTAATCCCAAGCTGCAGCCCTGGCAAAGCAGAAGCAAGGCAGGTGTAAGTGTGTGCTCTTTGGTCACAGCCTGTCGTATTTTCAGGTCACACACCAAGGAGAGCCCACTCGGCTTTCTGCATGGCAAGAACACAGATCTCCGGTGAAACTCTCCCTGCTTCCTTCACCACTATTATTAATAGGCCCATTTCTCAAAAGAAAAAGCTGTAACTGAATCTCTGCTTTATACCGTTTCTGCCTTGATAGTACTATCCCTCACCTTTCCAAATTGGAAGCCAACGCAGCTGTGCCGCACTGTAGATGTGAGTGCCCTACAGCTATTAGGGGAACAGATACAGATGGAGACGAATAAGTTCTGTGGAACACACTTTTGCACACACTGATTAATTGTGCTTTGTCAGTGGCCTTGAAATACTGCTGGAGACACTGTGGTGCCTGCAGGTTTTCCCAGCAGCTTTAGTCTCTTTGTGTCATGGGAAGATTAATTCTATGAGACACATGACATAAGGGTATAAGCTGACCTCATATGCCCGACGATGACTTTTGTAATTGGTAGATAAGCTTGCTCTCCAGCTTTCTTGTTTTTAATGAGCTATTATCTTTCTGCAGGATTCTGCAAATAGAGCAATGACTTCTCAGTAATGCACAGGGGCTAAAAAGATGCCCTATTATGGTAATCTCTTAGATGTGATCCATTTTTCAGTAAGGAGTTAATGTTGGAAGGTTATTGTTACTGCTACAGTGGATCACACAGGCAAGTTTACTTTTTTGTCTTTGGTTATAAAATCTAGAAAGAGAAAAAAATCTTGAAGGGAAGTTCCTGATGACATTAACTCCTACATGACCTACTAATGACAGGGCAAAGGGGGTGTCAGCCTATTCCTCCAGGCAGAAAGAAGTGAAAACAGCAGTTGTAATGGATTCTTCTTACTCATATTTTCAGAAAGCCTGATCCACACCAAGTCGTTCAGGGCCGAAACCCTGGAGCTTTGGATGTTCACCTTTGACTAGAAGGCAAGGAAGAAGCAGCTTTTTCTGTGGAGGGCCCTCTTAGTATACCAATGAAGTCTTTCTGCAGGGTGACATGCCATCAGTAGTTTACTCTGCTTAGTTTTCTCTGCTTCCTTCTGTTTTCTTTTGAGGCTGTGTGTTTAGAGATGTTTAAGTGGCTCTTCTAAGGTCTCTAAAAATTAAGGGTATGTTTTCTGGGAGCCTTATCTATTGATCTTCAATACAAATCCATAGCCTCCCTTTGATTTTGATTTTTTTTTTTTTTTGAGAATGAGTGGGAAGGAAAGGGTTTGGAGAACTAGTCACAAATCTTACCATGTTTTAAACTGTCCTAGAATGGCTTTCTCCAGCAGAACTATTTACAGTCTGTGGTTTAGCAGATGACAGTATAAATTACTCTCTTTTTTTCTTCTTTTTTTTTTTCTTCCCCAGAAGATGAAACTAGATACAGCTCTACTTGCTGTATAGTGTGCAACATGTTCTGCTTATAAAAACTCATAAAACTAAGGAACGTTTCAGTGTGAGGGGACTGAATGTTGAAAAATAGCTCTCATTTCAGAGCATGCTTCTGTCTTTTTTTACAATTGTATCTTTCTGCATTGCTTTCTTGCTTGCTGATGTCCTGTCACAGCTATCTTCTGCAAAGTATCCTGACAGTTGAATTTGTCGTAACACTATTTACCCTTTTAGTGAATAGTTGTATAGAAAAGAAAAGGGAGCAGACAAGGATTTAGCAATCCAGCCTTTGATTCTTCTTTTCTTTCCAGACTCAGCTGTTGTGAGTCTAACACTGGAGGGGGGAAAAAGTAAGATGAGGTGGGTCACAGCTGTTAGTTTAAGTTCCCTCTTAATCGTTCATCTGTTGTTTCCTCACTTGTATGAAAGATCAGTGTCCTACCATCATGATGTAAATGGGTCTTATTAGTTGAGTGAACAGGCGGCAAAGCTGTGACCTGCCTGGTAGTAAACACAACCTTGTTTTCAAGTTGCATGTTCTTTCTGGAATCACTTTATCTAGAGTCCTGTAGGAGTCGCTGCTATTTCTGCATTGGTTGAAATGTACGCATTGCTCTAATAGTTGTTAAATAGACTGAAATGTAACCTTTCCTACTTGACTGAGCTCTTGGCTTAGATGTCAGTGCGTGCCTTACTAAAATAAGAGGACCTTAATTGGTCTGAATCGAACCAAATTAAACTTTTGAGGTAACGGTAATATAGCTTCATGATGCTTTTGGCTTTTGCTTCTCACTTGCATTATTAGAGGGGTCGGGTTTTCCTTTGGACAGAATGATCTTGGTCTAGTCTTATTTTCCTGAAGGTGCCACGTTTCCAGCCTAATAAGGATGTCAGAAATGCTGGGCAGAGGAAGGTTTCTGAATAATCCACCAGGAGAAAGGCACTGATAAACTACAAGAGTAGTCTTATGTGTAAACTGATACGTAGATGATGAGCAGAGTTGGCAAAAAGAAGGCATAGTGAAGAACTGGAAGTTAGGAGTTAAAGCTTGTAACAATGTGTGTGTGTGTATATAAATAAAATTATCTGCTGAATTGTAAGGGGCATTTAGAATCACTTTAGTATAAAATTCATTTGAGGTCTGAAATTTTTTTGTTTTAGCAGCTCTGACAATGAAGCTTGTGGGGATGTATTCTGAGGCCTCTCATTTAGGCTGGCAGAGTTGTTACTGCAGTTGGAGTTAAGAGGTAGCTTGTTATTGACCCAGTCCTCCTGTTCAGCTCCACACTGGCAGATAAGCTTTATCAGGAATTGAGAGCCTCAGTATAACTGAGAGGCAAATTCATCGCTGAGGTAACTCCAGTGAAATCAGTGGGTTACAATAGCCCACAGTAATATTCAGCACGAAAATAATTTCTATGTAACTAACAAGTTTCATTAAAAAGGTAGATTAATGGGACTTAGTTTTTAAATCTCATGGTCTATTATCTTGCTGTCTTCTCAGCCCTGTTTACGTCAACAGGAGCTGCCATTCTGGTCAATAGTAAGTAGTGTGTCTCTACTGGCAACTTTGAATAACAGAGTGATTTATTTGTACATACACACATTTTGTACCTCATTTGTAACCTAAGAGATATGTCTGAATCACTGCAGAGTTAAAGATTTATAATTCTATAAATTTTTTTTTTTAAATAAATCAAACTGCTTCAGGCCCACCAAGGGAAAATAATAAGTGATCAAGACTTGCACACAGAAGAGGAAACTATGATGTGCCATAGGAATGTTAGATCTGGATGGGATGATAGACACTGATGCTTTACTGAACACTTAAAAGTTCAGAGGCTTCAAGCTGCGTACATTCTCTTCCTTTTTGATCTTTGTAATTTGAGGAGCAATTCTCAAGCTGAACCAATCACATGGAATTTGTAAAGATCAGTCCCACTGGCATTCTAAAAGTATTATTTATAAGTAATAATTATTATTTCTCGTTGCATTTAAGTGTGTACAGTTATAAGCTTGTTACATATGAAAATACACTGTATAAAACTGAATTATTTCCAAATTTTTCCCGGGGTGAAAAATGTGTATTTCATATCTATCTATTTATTTGCATTTTATTCAATTACAGTTATGTTAAATACTTTTTTAAGTATTACATTGCTTCTGAGTGATCTAATCTTTGTAGAAGTTCATTAGGCCTTAAACTGCTTTTGGATTTATTTGTGTAATTCTGGAGCTATCTGCTAGTTTCTGTGGTTGAGCTGAAGATAGAGGTAGACTCCCTAAGTTTAGTAGGCTTGCATAGGGGAAAAAATAGCTTAACAAGTTAAGATATTTGCAAATATATGGAAAATATGAATCTTTATCACCTTTGATTTTATGGGAGAGAAAAGCAGTATTACCTAAGTAGAACTGCAACTGAAATGAATCAAGAATAGCAGCTGTGTAGAGTGTATTAACGAGAAGAGCTGAGAAATTTTATTAAATTCACTGTTTTTCCTTTGGACGGTTCCTAGAACTTCTGTGAATAAGCTGGTTTCTGTAAGGGAATGAAATACCACAGTATTCACTTTATAGGGGAAGAAGAATATCTTGCTGCAACAAAGAACTCCGGTGCTGTCACGGTGGCAGCGGAGCTGGGTGATGGCGGTGAGAAGGGGCTTTTCCTGAGTTTTTCTGAGGCCAGGACAACCGTGGGCAGCGTCAGGGACATGCAGTGAGCCCGCAGCTCATGCGAGAACGGGTGACCAGGTGGGGATGAAGCCTGCAGCAGTGGCCAGACCTACTTCATATGTGGGAGCCTCTGTATTCACCGGTAGGGGCTCCAACCACACCACCCAAGTTGCACAGTGCAAAGGCAGGGTCTATGAGAATGAAGAATCACCCACTGTAGAAGACCGGGTTCGAGACTATCTGAGGAACCTGAAGGTGCATAAGTCCACAGGACCGGATGAAATCCATCCATGGGTCTGAGGCAGCTGGCAGATGAAGTCGCTAAGCTGCTTTCCATTATATTTGAAAAGTTGTGGCAGTCTGGTGAAGTTGCCGCTGTTTGGAAATGGGGAAACATAACCCCCATTTTCAAAAAGGAAAAAAAAGGAAGACCCAGGGAACTACAGACTGGTCAGTCTCACCTCTGTGCCTAGCAAGATGATGGAGCAGATCCTCCTGGAATCTCTGCTAAGGCACATGGAAAATAAGGAGGTGCCACATTGTGCCTGATGAATTTGATGGCCTTCTATGATGTTGCTACAGCATTGGTTGGTAGCGGGACAGCAACTGACATCATCTACCTGGACTTATGTAAAGTGCTTGACACTTTCCTGCACAACATCCTGGTCTCTAAATTGGAAAAGCATGGATTTGATGGATGGACCCCTCGGTGGATAAGGAACTGGCTAGATGGCTGTACTCAAAGGGTTGCTGTCAATGGCTCAATGTCCACGTGGAAACCAGTTGATGAATGGTGCTCCTCAGGGGTCAGTACTGGGACCAGTGCTGTTTAACAGATTTGTCGTCGACATGGACAGTGGGATTGAGTGCACCCTCAGCAAGTTTGCTGATGACACCAACCTCTGTGATGGGGNCCAGTATGTAAAGGGGGCCTACAGGAAAGCTGGGGATGGACTCTTTGTCAGGGAGTGTAACGATAGGACACGGGGTAACATCTTCAAACTGAAAGAGGATAGATTTAGATTGGATATGAGGAAGAAATTCTTTACTGTATGGGTGGTGAGGTGATGAAACAGGTTGTCCAGGGAAGCTGTCGATTCCTGGTCCCTGGAAATGTTCAAGGCCAGACTGGATGAGGCTTTGAGCAGCCTGGTCTGGTGGGAGGTGTCCCTGCCCAGGGCAGGGGGGTTGGAACCCGATGATCTTTAAGGTCCCTTCAAACCTGAAACATTCTATGAATAAGGCATAGCAGGGTTACTTAAACCTGTTCCGTGAGTCTGAATGTACCTTCAGGTAACATTAGGGACCTTGGTGATGTGCATTTAAAATGGTGTCATACTTATGCCACATTTAAAAAAAAAAGTAAAAAATTGTACTATTAGGTACTTCAGAGTCTTAGCTAACACCAAATTTTCGTATGGGTGGGATATACTAGAAGTGCTTCCTGAGGCTAGAGGTACTGATTTGTTATTGCTAAAGATCTATCTTCTGCCTCTAGATATTGCTGTCTAAATAGTTTTTGTAATAAAAAGCCCCAGTAGGTCATGTCAGGCTTGTTTATTATCATTACTCCTAAAATTTCTTTGGTGTTATTTTTATGAAAGCCAGGCAGTGTCACAAAAAAGCTGTGGAACCCTATGGTGCTAAGAAACCCTGAAAATGAGTCAGCCTTAAATAATTTGTAACAGAAAACAATTGCTCCGTTTTCCAAATATGTGAAAACTATTAGCAGTTGCTGTGCAAGTTAATTTGACATTAATTGCATGGTATTTGTCTGTGAGCCAGAAAATATCTAGAGTGAGCTTTGTTTATTGTCACGTTATGCACCAAAAGCATGTGCTTATCAGCTTACCCCTAGGAGAAATACCAACTTCTCCAGTAATGATTTTTCATTTGGGAACCCTACTCTGTGGTGGAACTGCAGCTTTTAAAAATTTTGCTGCCTAGGAAATGACATGTGTCCTGGCTTAGTTATAGTTGGCAAGATACGGGGAAAAGGATGTATGAGTTGAAGTAAAATTGGATGTTGTCTTATTTTTGCCGTGTGGATGTCTTAGGCATCTCTGGTACTGTGTTTTAGGAGACAGAAATCATGATGTTTGTGCATCCTGCACATCAACATAAAGCAATATATATGTGTTGTGAGACCAGTTCTAATAGCAGTCCTGAAGCTCCTGCTTTTCCTTCTCGTCTAGCCGTGTCAGTTGTACCCCACAAGAGCTTGTAATGGTGACTGATTTCAAAGACAGGATTACTGCCAGTGCCCCTTTTTGGGGCAGTAGAACCATTCTGCAGCTCAACATAGTCCTTGGTAGTCTGGTTATCTTTATGTCTGCATACAAGTTTTATTTATTCATAAGGGAGTGGTCATTTTGTTTTACAGGTTATAGTTTTTTCTTGTGCTGCAGACTTGCTTGCCAGGTCAGAGGCTTGAAATTCTTTGCCCATGTATAGCAGGAGTACAGTTTCTTTCTGTGTTTCTAAGCCCTTTAAACATTTTAATCTGGTGACTTGGGAACAATTAATAATATTTTGGTAATGGGTTTTTATATTTGACAAGAAAAGTGCTATTTATAGGGAATGCATTTCATAGCCCGTAGTAAATCTTGCTTATAAATGGCTTGGGCTTTTTTCTTAGAGAATGCAGTCTAATATTACTGAGATAGGGAAAGGAGAGCTTCCTTCTAGAATTCTATTAATGCTGTTCCAGACTTTAAAAAAAATGAAAATAATTAAAAAATCATTCCAGCAACAACTAATGAAAAACTTTCATCTGCTTATTACCGCAATTATATGTCAATAACCTGATGCTTTTATAATCTTGGAGACATTTTTCTGAGAGTTTATATATGCTTTTTCTTTGGTTCGAGTGAGATCATGAGAGGAGTCCATTTGTTTTCTCAGAGGAAAAAAAGCAGTGTCGTATCTCTTTCAGAAAAAGTAAGATAGTGTGCGTGATTCCTTAAAAAAACATTCGAAAAACATTTTCACATATTCATTTACCAGGGCCTGCACTGCAGTTGACAGACACATGGAATAAACTACAGATGTCATTCTACTGATCAACTGTGTAAAATTTGTGTTAAATATACATTTTATAATTTATAAGTTTTAAGCAAAGCTACTATTCTAAACAAAACAAAGTCTAAAGTTCTTCAGAGTTAATAGAAAAGGGTAATGACTAGGAACTGCTGGAATCTCTGCTCATCGGCTCTGTATGTTAGGTTGCAAAACAAGCCATGAGTGGCTCACAAAACAACACCTCTACCTCTCCTTTTTTTCCTGGTAGGAAACTTCTGTTAAACACATAAAATCCTTGAATGCATTTATTATTAAAATTTCATTCTCATTATGTTCTTCAGCAATTTTTTTTTTTTAAATCTCTGAAATGGTTAATTCAAATGTATGCTTACTTATCTGTATCACTCAGGAGTACTTGTGTTCTCAAACTGTCTGTATCGGAAGATATCTCTGCAAACAGCGCTTGTCTACATATCCAGGTTTCAAGAGTTGGTGCTGGGGAAAGTAAAATTTGGTGAGTCAGTTAGGACGTTATTTCATATAAAATGTGAACCTACAATACCATAACAGAGACTCATAATTAACGGATTTAATTGATGAAGAGCAAAGAAAAGGATCACAGAAAAAAAAATTCAGCCTGTTAAAGATCTGTATCTTTAATGCCGTCTGGTGATGTAATACTCTCTGGTGATGCCTTTTTCTGATGACTGCAAAGGAAGTCTAAGTGTGTATACATTAGTATTCAAATTCAGATCAGGTTTGTGCTTTTAGCGCACATTTCAAGTCAGAGGCTTGAAATTCTTTGTGCATGTATAGCAGGAGTACAGTTTCTTTCTGTGTTTCTAAACTCTAAACATTTTAATCTGGTGACTTGGGAACAATTAATAATATTTTGGCTTGCATGGAGCGATAGCGGGCCTGTCTTCAGTGGACCTTACCTTCTGTGGTGGTGCCCACAGAAGGTTGTGGTCACACTGTTTAATATATTAGAAGTTTGCCATTTCCTAGGACTTTAAAGTAATACGTGACACAAAATGATGAAGACAACATGGGCATCTAAGCGTGTAACTTCACTTTTACCTAGGTGTAAGATTGCACAGCTTTGTGGTCCTAAATTATTCTGTAGGAGTTTAAGATATGCTATTGGTAGAACGTAAATTACCCCCTCAGGAGCTTTTTTCAGCCTTCAAACGAAAAACCTTTCGTGTTTGCAGAAACTTGTCAGTTTGAAATTTCATGTTGAATTCCAGTGGATATTTGTGCAAGATGATCCCCATATTTTCTCTGCCCTATGTTTTATTTGTCTTTGTGAATATTTCAAAAGAGTTTGGCTGTTTGGTGAGTGACCAAGCTTAAGAATTTTCTGCAGATCTTCTGAATGCTTTTTACTAGACAGCTTTGGATATGTTTGTGGTGTTGAATTTGGGTGTATTTCTGGGTTGATATTTTATGAAAAGCCCCCTCTCTAGGGATTATGCTGACTGTCGTCAGTGGATCTGTGTTTATAGTTTATTATAGCCAGGTTTAATATACGGTTTTTCTCTTGGACTAAACATGCATCAATCTAGTTGCCACTGTTTGAGCACACAAAGTACATCAACAAGAAACAAGGAGGAATCTATAACTCTGTATACTTGAATGGTAATAGGGACAGGATTGGAATAAAGTGTTCTCTGAGATTTGTAGAGAGCTGGAACAGCAGCTGAGAGGTTTTTTTTTACAAAGTTAATGTTTTGTGCTGTGGTAAAGAAGCTTTCTATAAATGGGCGCATTGCATTGCTTGACATCAGGGTAATCTGTTGTATTTTGTATGAATGTGTACAAACTATATTAATGATAATTATATATGGAAAAAAACCACACTGCAGGCACTTTAGCTTCAGGAATTACTTTGCATTCTTGGATATTTCTTAAATACCTTAAATTTGAGATGGTATTTAATGTTTAATATTTGTAAATCCTGGAAAGGGCTTTTCTGGAAGCTTGTACAAGAATCAAAATGGTTGCTGGAAAATCAAAATTTTCCTGCTGGAAGATGTTAGACGGGTCTTTATACAGCTTGAAAACATTCACATAAGATCAAGTGCAAGTTTTTGAGAATGGTAGCTTTTAGATCAGGAACCAGACAGATTAATGTTTTGTGAATTAGATTAGAGTTGAAATTGTCTGAACGAGTTTGATACCAGACAGCTAACCAAAATTTTTTTTCATCTTGAATTGGATTAAACTCTTGTATTCACAGCAATTATGCTGTGGTTTGTGGGCAGTTTACTGGCTTTTATTATTTAAATAAATTTTAAGGAATTTTTTGAGTTTGACCTTTTGTAACATCAGATAGCAGCAGGAGTTTGGAAGGAAACCAACTGGCTAAAGAACTGTTGAAATGCCAGATTTTCTCAAGCGTGTAATCAGTATTGAAGATGGATTATATTAAAACTGCAGAAGATCTTTGAAACCTCTCAAATAATTCTAAGGGATATTTTTCTAATTTTTAGTGTTTAGTTCACAGCAGTTTGTCTTTATTGCTATGTTGGAAATGAAGCCCTGAAAATTAAGAATTGGTGGTAGCTGCTATTCCAAATACTTTGATACCCTCCTGATGTATTTGTTCTGGCTAGGTAACAACTACTTATTCTGCTGTATAAAAACTGTTAAATAACATCCTCCGGAAATAAAGGAAGAAAATCCCTGGGAATATCTGACAGTCTTTGTGTAACTCTTATTTATCATTTTGACTCAAAATGGAAATGTGGCATATAGCGATTTAATTAAGGATTACGCAAACCTGAATTGTGAGTACAGAGATTTTTTTCAAGCTCAGTACAAGTAGAGGAAAAATAGGTGAAGTTAGTAGCAATAAATATCTACCCATTTTGTGTGTACACGATCAAACTCTGTGTGGAACATGTATGTCCAGTCTAACGAACATCCTTGTAGGTTGTCACTTCATTTTTGGCCCAGAAATGGGAATGCAGTATGAGGGAACTTGGGATCCACTCAAAGTCGTTTAACTTTCTCTGTCATGTGTACTTATTCTGTATTACATATTCTGGTCTTACTAAATACATGATCAAATGTTAGCTATTCAATATACATAAAAGGACTGGTTTTGCTGAAATTGTAGCAAAAGGTTATATAGAACATAGCAGTAAACAATCTCTCCCCTCCTTTGTAAAGAAAAAATTTCTGAAACAAAATTTTGGGAAGACTAGCCTAGTTTTCTTAACAGAAGCTTTAACTTATTGCCTGAAAATACAGTCTATAGTTTACAAAATACTTAGCTCATACGTAATTTTTGTGACTGAGGCCTTCATTTAGTTAATTCTGGTTTTAATCTTATGGAGACTGAGGTTGCTAACAAGAAAATAATAATAAAAAAATCTTTTCTGGTGTAGCTACAGGACATGTAGCTGGGTTGAAGATATTTCTGGAAATCGAGCTGGTATTGCTGATAGATAGGTGCTAATGATAGCTAATGAAAAATGGCAGTGATAACTCGTTTGTCATGGACTAGAACTCAAAACCAAGGGAAGAATGAAATAAGTCTCTTTAAAATATGAAACTGAACTACCTCAGAAGTCTTTCGAACAGGCCCTATATCATGCTTAAAAAGGTGTTTCAAGGGCTTTTACTTATAAAGCTAAACAAGTAGAAGAGGTGGTAAATTATCTTGGAAGTTTTGTCATACGTGAGACCCCTATACCTGGGGAAAAAACCTCAACCCATGGAACTGACCCTGAACTGAACTCTTTCTGGCCTGAACTTGCCTCCCGTCCTCATTTGTATTGTGAGGAATGTCAGAGTTGATATATCTCCAACAGGGCCCTGCACAGAAGAGGTGAATGGGAGCAGAAATGGTTGATCAAAATTCTTTTTTTTTTTCCCCTTTTCTTTTTATTTGCTTACTTGTATCTTAGCTCTTTATCCAGTGACTTTTCTGTGCTACCTCTTTCTTGCTGACAGCAGCCTCATGTACTTAAAGGGTCATGTCATTTGGGCCTCAAAAAGCATTGAAAAGTCAGTAGAAAATGTGAACTACTGAACTGGCATATTGCAAGGACAAAAACATCAAACTGGATGAGTAGAAAACAGCTCACACTGTTCTTGGATAACAAATAATATTCTACATGCCTAGGGGGGACATTAATATTTCAGGTTTAATTTTTAAATAAAATAGATTTAAAAAGAAAGAGCAAAATAGTTCAAGGGAACCAGGGTCAGTTCAGTAGGTGCATTCAGTTATTTGCTCTGCACCATGCTTAACCAAAAGCAAAAGAGCAAAATAGCAATTGAAAGATAGAGTTTGAAATTCCTAGGCTAGAGCAAGGCTGATGAGGGCTTCTGGCCTTTCTAGGTAGGTGCACTGGCACTCAATCAGCAACCAAGCTTTTCTTGCCATTCTTTTGGATGAGACAACTAGAAATTGAAAAACAGTTCATTGATTTTCCATTTTTGGAAAAGAACCTTCTTACGCAGTTAATTCTTAGCCTTATTTGCTATCCCAATGGGAATGGGGTCATTGAAGCCCACTGAAACAGGAAGCCAAATTTAGTATTTACACAATAATTAAAATAAATGTAGCTCACTCTCTAATATTGAAATTTCATAGTTTTCAAATGCTGATCCTTAGATTATGGAATGTTTTACAGAAAAATCTTTCATTCTGTTCCAAAGAGATGGCAGGTTACCTTTCTCTCATGCAACTGTTCTGTTACTTGTCCTAGGCCAAATGAGCTACAAAGGGCTTACATAGCGTAGCTGACTCGAATCCTTGTAAGTAAAGAGGATTAGGAAACATGTAGATAGGTTGCATAGCTGGCAAACCCGAGGTGACAGCAAAGGCAAGGCAGTACCTGTAGCATGGTGCAGGTAGGGGACAGTATTAGTGACAGCTGGTACAGCTGTTGCCAGACAATGTGTGCCATAGCTTTACTTAGCTAATGCTGTATGTTTGTTTAGAGGGCTCTCCTTCTCTACGTTAAACTCCTGGTGATCTGTGTTTCTCACCATGCAGCCCTACAATGCCTTTGGCCCCTTCAGAATTTTCATTACTGATGGTGAAAGCTTAGTGACAGCAGAATTAAAAATTGTCTGTAAAGTTAAATCAATACACTCTTGACAATCAGGTTTAATTAACTTTAAGGTTTGAAGCAGAAGCTTAAGGGAAGCTATCAGTGACCTCTTAGCAGAACATGTAAGACTTAATGTTGTTCAGCTCTCAGGACCAAAGTTCTAATGAAGACAGTAGGTGGCAGAAAAATCAATCAGTTCTAGGAACTAAAACCGGGACAAGATCCATTATCTTGCAGACAGTATCTGTTTCACCTCAGGCTCAAAAATTCTGGTGTGTGGTTCTTTTAATGTGTGTTCTGGAAATGGTTTAGATACATTTTATTTGGTTGCAAGCAAATCACCCATATTTACTTGACGTCTTGATTCAATATAAGCCTCCCTTCTTGAGGAGGGAGGAATTAGCCTTTGTTAAGTATATACTGAACAGATCTACTTTTTTTTTTTTGTCCCTTATATTGCACTTCAAGAAAGAACATAAGTTGTCTGTATACTTGGGCCACCTGCACTCAGAATTGCCTGTGAGTCAGGTGTTCATAGAGGGTCACTTTAATTCTGTCTCTGTTTTGTTGGCTCTTGCACCATAAACAGAGTAGGTCTTTCCTGGTGAACATTTCCCATCAGTATTCCAGGACTGATGCATAATGGTTAATAGCCATAATGCAATCTTTGATCTTTTATTTTAAATTTTCTGGTTTTCCTCATATATGAAGCAGCACTCTTTTGTGGGACTTTTGTTACAGTGATTTTTCACTTGCATTTGTCACTTGATGGAATACTGGGTACCCTTGGTAGGTCTGTGAGTATGGTTACTGTCTGCATGTGTGATAGCAAGACCAGTGGAGAATAAGGCCTGCTCTGTTAACGGGCTGGATTCTTCACAAACTTTCTTCAGGAGGAAGCTGATATTCAGTCAGGTGGCTGCTGTGTTCCAGTTCATGGGCTCTCATTTGGATGGTTTGCCAAAACTGTAGCCTTATTTCCATGAGTCTTGCCTGCTCCCTGCCTGGGGTGAAATGCTAGTACAAGTTTTTTTTGTTGAGCTCCGTAGTTAACAATTGACTTGGAAGTGATTAATGGTCATAATGACATCCCTGGACCTTTTGGTCTTGCAGAGATTTTTTTGCCTTCCTGTTCTTTCTGCACACCTGTGTATGCATCTGTATGTGTTGGTATGCCCTCTTGGAAGACTTTGCCAGTAGCTTCCACTTTATCTTACTGACTTGAAACATCTTTTGCAAAAAGCATGTTTTGTTGTAATTTTTTTTCATCTACCAAAGGAGAAAATCATTATTTGCAGGAAAACCCACTGATCTTCAGGAAGAAAAAAATTATCCTTAAACTCTACTATATTTCTACATAGGCACTGCCTATTAGAACTTTTGTGGCAAAAGATCAGAAGTAAAATACCTGGAGCTGCATTTCTTTAATAAGGGAATGATTTGTGTAGATCGTGGATATCTGAATAATCATCCTTTGAAAATAACACAGAATAAGCTATTATGAACCCTTGTTTAGATGTGCTTCTTTTTTCTTTGTCCAGTTTATACAACAGTCATAGCAGTGACAAGAACTAGATTTTTTTTCCTTAGAAGTAGTGAGCCAGGTTCTTTCACAAGCTTTCTTTTATAAGTACAAATATTACAAGAACAAATACTTGCATGAACTTTGTTGGAATTACTAAATTGAAGCATTCAGGCTGGGAATATTTCTTCCTTCTGACTTTTAAAATCAGCCACATATCGTTCTTTTCTCTGTACTGAAATAATTACACTAAACTAAAAAGACAACCTGTTTAAATGTGTTATCACTCGGTTCTTGATCTTTCAAGTTGAAGAATTGAGAGCTAATAGGTCAAATGGGGCTTTAATTCTACCTGCCTTATGTTCACTGAGGCTGAGCAATCTAGAGTAAAAGGTGTAATCAATCTCCAAGGACTCTTCGTATGCATTAGGCCAGTGTAACTGTTCCTTCACCATCCACAGCATAACAGGGCTGGAAAATAAAAGACCGGTCACATGTCAATAATGCTGGTGACCAGCAAAATCCTAGTCCCTGCTTTAATTCACACAATTAAGATTCCATATGAAGGTACCCTGAATTCTCACGATCCTGATGTGTTGCTCCATTACCCAGAATCAGTGAATTGCAAAAGTGGCTTTACGGCAGAAATGGTCCAAGTTCTGCACATCTGGTTTGGCAGGAGAAGGGCACAAAGTCATTTAATAATAAAAGGTATTCCATGTGTTAGAATAAAGGAGTATGTGATGAAGTGTGGTTTCAAGAGTGGTTTTTAAGTGCAGATGTATGCAACGTGGAAGTTTCCCAAGGGACTAGATCACTCCTCCACAGCACTGGAAATGCAACATCAGCCACGCAAATAGTCACAAGGATCAAAAATCAACCTGTGAAACTAAATATTTTAGTGGTGTACTCCAAGCTGTCTGAATTGCAAAGGCACAGCTGGGCAAGTATTTCCCCAGATTGTTCATGAATAACCACTTAGATCAAAATGTCAGTTTTGTTTTCTGTTTGTAAACTGTTGTGTTTTGTCATTTGTTAATATTGTTGCAAATAGTTGCTTGCAGAAATATCTGTAGAAGCAATAATTTTCATGTCTAGTATTTGTGAAAAGCCAGGGCTGTTTTAGAAAAAAATGCAAAACTAATCTGAGCCTTAGTCTCATGAATTTTTCATGACTTTTATTATGTGTGAATTAGTGAAGACAACTTGAACTTCAAGTGTTGTTTTACAAGCCAGTCTGTGGAAAACTTGTGATAAGGAATTTAGAAAAACATTATTGACCAACAGTATGCCCTACTTGATTGTTTTCTGACTTAGAAAGAAAAGTCATTACAAAGAAAGGATTTTAATTTTCCACTGTTTCACTGTTATGTAGGTATCTTAAATTATGTGGGTTTTTTTTATTGATGCCTTTTGAAGATGTACGCAGTGTCATATATTTTGGTTAAAATTGATTTATTTCCGTGTAGTTTGAGAACTAAATCTTTACTGAAATGGAAATCAATGACTTGACCATAGATTTTTTGCCTGAAATGACAATAAACTTTGTAATTTGCTTTTAACAAGACTTTGAAGAGAGACGAATTCATGAGTGGCTGAATTTTTACTCTGCTTGTTTGTATAAGGAGAAATTAAGACCAGTAGATACTGGTGTTCAGCTTTCCAGTTTGGTTCAGTGGTGGTGATTTGAGTAAGTTGACATGACTGTTCATTAAAATGTGTGAATGTTTCCACAGGCACTTTGTAGACATCTAAGAAGAAAATTGATTGCCTTCTTTCTATTCTTTATTGAGAACCAAGAGAAGGGGAGGATTAAAGTTGGGTCTCCTTTGTGCTGCTTACTCCGTAGGGACTTATAAGAGCAGGGACTCCTTTTCTTCAACTAGTTTTCTATGTCTGCGTCAAATCAACCAGTGACATCTTTCCGGGCACTCAAGTTGTATTCTTCAATATAGTTTTGAGGAGATGCTTGCTTATTTAACCATTTCATGTTTTGGGGGGGATAGTTCTGCACTTAATTTTGTAGTAAGTTGCTTTAGTTGTCGTTTGGAGGTGATGTTACAGGGAAAGCTTGAAGGAAATGATGCCAAGTGGTAGGTGTGTGTTAAAGGAATGAACTGCTCAACATAAATTTTTCAGAGGATTTCCTTTTGTGTTTCATAGTGAAGTCAGCAAAAGCGTAATGAGCACCAAATAGCAGGGCTTGCTTGTGTGAGCAACCCAGGTGACTGCAAGAAGTCACAAACCTCATCGGACTGTGATTTGAGCCTCAGAGGATCAGGTTACTTTTCTTTAGGGTAACTCTGTGTAGGAGGAAGAAAGAAACAATTCAGTAAACAATTTGGCTTATGTTTGGTTTTGAGATTACTGCATCAGAACAGCAGAAAACCATTTGAGAATGAATCAAACAAAGGCTTGGAGGTGACAACATCAGACATAAACACAATAGCCGGTGTTTCTGCAGCATGGTGTATTTGTTTGGTGCCCTGGGGTATGTTTTATGAGAATGGACCCAAAGTGATACCTGTGTGAATTAAAATTCTTCATTGCTGTGGTTAGAACAGGTGGGAAAGTAAGTTCACACAGAAGTCAGTATATATGAAGAAAATGTTTGCAGTCTGTTTTAGTATCTGTGGTTAGAGTTTAACTAATTCTCTATACTAGGAAAAGGGTTGTGAACAATAGATTCTGCTTGTTCCTGTAGAAAATCTGGTAGTTAGATGATTGAAACTTGAAGCACTGACCTTTTCTGTACTCTAATGGGAAATGCAGTTGCGTACCCATAGAGATCATCTAGCTTCAAATACACTAATAAATTACTGTTTCATTAAGTATTCCAAGTATAATTATTGGAATATTTTTCTTCCATAACAATAAAAGAACAAAGAAAAAGAACAGTGTATGTGCAAAGAATTTTAAACATCACTGATTTTTGTAAAAAAAAATATGCAGGAATTCTTGAAGACAAAAGATGATAAGACTTACCTATCTTCCTCTGGCCAATAGCTTTTTCCTGTGCTGTTCAAGTATTTTGCTCCCATAAATGAGGAGAGGGCAGAGCAGCCTGTCTTCAGCCTTGTAAAAGCTGAAACAGTGATTTTCAAAGTGGCTAGAGTCATCTGAAGTTTTTTGATGGGTAGACTTCAAACCTGGTTTATTTTTGCCTTTCATCTGTTTGTAATCTGACTAAATAAGAACTAAAAGGGTTTTCCTTGTAAATGCTGAATATTTTGGTTTTGTTCTTTTCTGTTCTGTTCTCTTACCTCTGCTTGTGATGCAAGGCAATCGAGCTGAAGATTGTTTATTTTATTGTATATTTATGTATTGGTTTTGAAAAACGTTCACTTTCCTATAGGAATGATTGGTTTTAACTTTCTGTATTTTCCGCTTTGTCTTCAGTGGTATAAATAAACAATTCTGTCCTCTGGAATGGAACACTTCCATATTTTTAAACCTTGGCTTTCTTTTCTTATGTATTTCAAGCCTTTAGAATGGTAATGCCTGGATGTGAGACTTTATCTGTATTTTAAAGACATACAAAATTTAGTGTTTAAGTCAGAAGAAAATGAGTACTCTGGCTAAATTTTCCTGCGAGAGTAATTCTGAAAATAATCTAGCACAATAATTTATTTCGTCATGGCACCAGCTGTGTACGTTTCTGTCGCATCTCATCACGTTCTGTTTGTACATCTGCCCACAGCTGATGTTCTCCAGCCTGAAGTAAAAGCAGCCATGCAGATTATGCTTGGATTTGCTGTAGTGACGTTTTTAGGGTAGATATCAACTTTATTCAGCTCTAGAATGTGTCAATTTATTTTGAATGTGCAAGTGGAAGATATGATGATGGCTGTTCCCTTCAGCAAGTCCATTTGTGTATGTTTATGTAAATGTTGTTGCCCCTTTAACTGGGTCCCTGCTGGCTCCAGATTTTCATTGCTGGCTAAGGTGGAGAGTTAAATCTAATGAGCTTTTTAGAAAACCAGAAGATTGATTTCTTGTCCTGCTGCTATGACATTGGAGAGAACGGTGCTTCGGAATGCTAATGTTAAACATAATCTGTTGTCTAGAATAATTCAGTGGAAAATGCACAATATTTGTATGTATGTGCTGCCTGGGCTTGTAAACTTACAGTATCATGTTATTCCTGTATTCTGAAGGAACATAGTGGGCAGTGACCTATTCTGCTATGTCAAAGAATTATTAACCTGATAGCAAGAGCATAGAGATGATTTTATCGGAAGTGGTGAGACAATAAATTGCAATAGCATAGGGAAAGATTGTATTGATATAAGAAGAAAACTGTAGTAGTCACTCTAAATGTGGCACTTCCATTAAATTAAATTTTGTGTTTTATATTCACAGGAATTTAAATACTGAGGTGGATACCCGATCCAATTTTGCATATCTCTTAACTTGAATCTAGAAGCATATTGAGAAACGACAATATAACTTGACAGCTGTAGTGGTGCAGTAGCTGAAGGGTTGTGACTAGCCATTCTTTTCCTAGTCTGTATTATACAGTGATTTTGCAAGACTGTCACTGGCCTTTTGAGAGAAATTATCTTTTTTGCACCTTTGGCCAAGTTTGAGGGCAGGACCCATGAGGAGGCTTGGCATCCCAAGGTGTATTTCTTCAGGTCTTGACTCTGACTGGAATCCACAGTACTGAGTTGGGGAATAAGTTCCTGTATATGTGTGTGTTTGTGTGGACCTTCTTGGAGAGGAAGGTCTCTGGGAGGAGATGATGGACTTCTGAGATTGTAGGCCAAGGCATGGCCAAGGTGTCTCTTGTGGATCTGGACCTCTGTCTGTCTGGGACTTCTTTAAGCACTAATAACATACTCTTATGAGGATATTAGGAAGATAAAGACACAAAGAGGCTATTTGGTTGCTTTCAGGAGGGTACTAAAAAGCCCACAAAATGCATGGGTGACTTTGAAAATAGCACTGAAGAAAATAGGAGTAAGAGAAGCAGGCATATGGGGGGATTGGGAGGAGGCAGGCAGCAGCAGATAGTTTTGTTGGAAAAAATTGTTGAAGTCACTTTCAGAACCATGTAAAATGCAGACCCTTTCAAAAGGGAAGTGCCACTTGAATGATTTGAAGTCCTTAACTGAAAATAATACTCTGCAACACAGAAGTGAAAGAAATCTAAGGCAGACTTCTTTCCAAAATACAGGAGAGCTTATAGGAGAGTACAACGTTCTGGGGTTTTTTTGGTGCTGTAGGAAGTTTTAATAACTGTAAGAGTGAAGGGTTCTAATATTTGGCTTGTGTATGCCATTACTCTGGTCTGTCCAAGATCTTGCAAAACTTTGTGGAGATATGCAGTAGTGTCACTGTGTTTGCAGTGGAGGAAGCAGAGTGCCTTTCTGTTCTCTAGGAATTATTTTTGATTTATTGTTGTAATTACACATTGGTGGATTATGCAAGCAAGCATTTCTAGTTCTCTCAATTATAGCTGTACATTTTTAGTTTAAAAAAGGCTAAAATGGTTTATCTTTGAACATTTTTTAATAAGTACTTGTTAACTGTTACAACTTCTAAACACATCGTGTCTGGTTTTCTCTCTTCATTCTCTTTGCATTTACAAGAGTGTAATCACTTAACTTTTGGGGAGCATTGTTGATTTGTGCTATAATGAAAACAGAATCAGATATAGTCTGACTTTCCCCTAGCCTTCAATTTTCTTTTCAAATATAATTTTTGTTGTGCTTCTGCATTTTAAATTAACTTAGGTTATAAATATTAGCTTATGGCAAAGTTAATGAGACAAAAGGAATTGCTTGTAGAAAGGAAAACAGTGTAGCCTTGGGGAATTAGAGCTTTTGTGCTATGCATTTTGATTCATGTTCCTTAAAGGTCTTGATTATTTCCTTTCAATGTATGGTTGTGAAAGCTTCACTGCATTACAGTAATTACATTCCTGAAGGAACTTTAAATGTAGAAATTAATCTGTTCACTACATCCACTGGACACTGGAAGGATGTGAACTAATGAAGGCTGAGCGCTGCATAGGGTTCATGCTTTTGGGCTTTTGTTTTCAGTTGTCTGCTAGTCTTTAGAGCTGGCTCAAGACTGGCTTCTGGAGGCCCTTTCTGCATGGCTGCCGGGCAGTCCTGCTCCAGAAATGCCTTTCCCTGGAAGGCATGTGTGCCACCGCTGGGGAGACTGCTGCAGAACCAAGGACTGGCTGTTGCTGTGAAGCTTTAGTTGCAAACAGTATTGACGACAAGCAAAATTTTCAGTTCAGCTTTTAATTGACTGTCATATGTAAATTCTTGGTACATAAGATTTTCTTTATATTCTTTTTATGTGCATATTTGTCAGATTTTTATTTAAATAATTTTATACACAATATTGGAATAATCTGTAACATTAATGCACAGCTTAAAACAGATCTTATTTACACTGATCACAGAAAGACAGAGGAATGAGGACAAATACTTTACATTCACCATCTTTATCAGCATTTTAAGTATAGTTAACCAGCACACATCACACACATCCATATCCATATTTATAAGAAATGTAGTTGTTTCTAATTACACACATGGGCATGTAAGTGTCTCCCTTTCAAAAAATTAAAAAACAAAATAAATTAAAATTGAAATGCCATTTCTCCCCCAGATAACCAAAGACTTACAAAAAAAAAAAAAGGCAAATGGACCTGCAGATTGCACAAATGGAATCGGGCATGGAAATGTGGTGTCTGTATTTGGACACTTTTGGTCACTGGGGCACTTTGGAGAGTATTTCTACTAGTGGCAAGTTTTGAACTCCTATGAAAACTTATTCCTGAAAACCGCAATGTGATCTCTTGCTTTGGAAGTAGACCTATGGGACATTAATGCATTTAGTTTAATGTTAAGTCATCTAACAAGACAAAATTGCAGCCAAAGGATGCTCTGGATTTTTTTGTTTTTTTTAGAATGTAAATTAAAAACACATGACTTCCTTTTATGAGATTAAGGCAGCAATGGAGAATATTGTGCTACAATGTGCATTAGCTGTAGATAATGTTCAGTTCTCCTTTATCACATTTTTACATTTATAATCAAAGGCCAACATATTATTGAACTAGACTGGCTGACTACAAAATCTTATAATGGAGAAATAGGTCTTGTGTGATAACCTTGTTACATCAAAGTTGAATTTCTCGCCTTACAATATACACTTATATTCTATGAAAATTAAAAAAACTGGTAAAAATATTAAAATATTTCCTATACAGAGGTACCCTTATCTAAGGTAAAGTCTAGTCACTGCTATAAAAAAGCATTAAAAATTAAGTAATTAAGTAAAACACTGGTGTAAAACAAGCAAATGCTCACTATAAAGCTTTTATTTGTAAGGCAAATCATCAGACCTATTAGACGTTACTTTCAAAATGTACTATTTGGAGATTCTCCCTTTGTAACTGATATTAACCATAGCAGACAAAAGCTAAGTCTTGCAGATAGATCCACAGAGTGTGCAACATAAATTACAAATGCAGGTCACCTGCAAGTTTGAGGCCTCTTGGCAGTGATCAAGAAACAACACAACACCTTTACAAGAGAGCCAGCTTAAGGCTCAGTAATTTCCTTAGTTCACTGAATTTATTCTGTTCCCTTATTAAAGAAATTAAGCAACTTTTATTTAGTATGGCAGCTAAAGGAAAGGAGGAAAGCAAAGCACACAGGTGGCCCAGTCTTGCCATCAGTGCTTAGGCAAAAAAGGCCCATTGTTCTCAAAATGAGAACTACC
The DNA here is from genome assembly GCA_013400135.1 of Rhinoptilus africanus. Lineage (NCBI taxonomy): Eukaryota > Metazoa > Chordata > Aves > Charadriiformes > Glareolidae > Rhinoptilus > Rhinoptilus africanus. The sequence goes on along the minus strand of VXBO01013335.1, from coordinate 369,883 downwards.
AGCAGTAATGGTTAACTTGCATGAAGGCTGCGCTGCTGGATTTAAGCCTCTCAGTTTATCCCCTTCTTGCCTCCATCCCAACCATATGCATCTAGAGACCTATGTGTTCTTCTAAGGAGGACTTACACTAAATAAAATCATGATATCTGTGTTACTTACAGTCTTCTGCCTGTCTCCTGTTTCTCTGTGGGCTTATTCTGTTTTTAAATGGTGAAGGAACACCAATCAAATTCTGTACTTAAAAGCAGCTGTATTACACTGTTATCTTTTTCTGCTGGTTGAAATGTCTTTATTGGCCATCTAGTTCTCTGTAGTACAGAATGCATCTAAATTCAGTTTCAGGCAGGGAGCAGCACCACTGTACAAATTAATCATCAGCTGAGGATCTTGGTCCTATGTTAATTTAATTTTTATTAGGAACAATATGCAAAAATATGACTTTTTTTGCCTAGGAAAAATTTCTCTGTGCGTGGCATGGCTTTCAAGTCTTGTCATTCCCCAGCTAAGCTTAAGCAGGCAAAACCAAGTAGTTGCTCATCTAGTCACAGCTAAGGAACACATGCATGCCTTGTCGGTCAGTCAGAGTGGTCTTGGCTGATGGTCATCAAAAACTGTCCTTTGAGAATATGGATTAGAGGGGAGCAAGTGCTTGGTGAAATGTTCCAGTTACAGTCTGAGTTACAGTAGACTGAAATGTCTGAACAAGCCAGAAACACTCAAACATGGATGTTTGAGATAAAGCTATTCCCGGTATATGATCCTCTCTGAAACTCAGTGATGCAAGGTCACAGGTGTAACAGGGCTTAAGTGAATGCTTAACATCTGTAATTTAAGTTCTAAATTTTTTTTCAGACTGTTTTGCTTTATCCTGTACTAGAGTACCTTTTTCCTAAAGGAAGACAGAATGTGGCTTTCTCATGTACCAGCTAGTATTAGTTTACTAAATGAAGATCTGCAAGATTCAGGTATCCAAGCAGCTAGTTTACTAAATGAAGACCTGAACATTCAGGTATCCAAGCAGCTCACAGATTCAGTCCTGTACGGTGATTTCTGGCCAGCTTTGCTTAAAATAGTCCATATTCTACTTTTCAGCTTGTATATTGAGATGAACCAAGTAAGGTTACTTCAAGGTCCTGTTTCTAACTTTATTGTAATCACTTTAGCTTCATGTTCTAACACCTTGACTTTCCACTGATTAGCTAGGACAGCCCACAGTCACCAACAGTAATGTGGGTATCAGTCAGAGGAAGGTAGACTGAGAAAGTGTTTTCCTGTGGAGGAGAGTTTCTGGAGGTGTTTCCAGAAGATCTGTCTCCTTGTACTATAACCACGGCTCCAAACTTGTTCAAGAGTCTAATCTGAAACATCATGTTGGCCTTTAATGAGATGGCATTCTTGCACATAAGCTGATTGATGGACCACAAATATTCTTAGCCTTGAGAAAATAAGCTGTATTAGAACATACATATCCTATTTTACTGCTCTGAGAGGCTCAGAGTGCGCACGTAACTTCTGCAGGCACATTATATACTGTCATTTGTTGAGCTGTGATAACTGTCTTATGTCCGAGTCCTTCAGGCACATTTTAAATGTTTTAATGGGGCACTGCAAGTGAAACATTTCTAAGTCTCACAGCTTTTGAAATTGCTGATCTGCCACTTAAATTTGGTTCTTAGAAAAGAAATTCTTAAAAGCTTGCCAATGCCTTGTGAAACTTAGTGATTCAGTCCAGGATATGAATGAAAACTATCTACTCCCATAAAAGCAAGTATCTGCTAATTAGTGCTGTATGAATCGGAAGAACTGCAAAAGAGACATTAAAAGCAAAAGAACTTTCTAGGTGGCCTCCTACAACCTAATAGTACAAAATAAACTTAATTCATGTCAAAACAATAGCATAAGAAGTGGATGTATATACAAAATGTTTGGGCTTGACCTTTTTAAATAATAGCATTTAAATGGTATTTTGCTGAGAAGAAATGACCAATTATATGGAATTTCCTCTGGGAAAATTACATACAACATATATTGCACGTGCAGTTAGGGAACATGTACTATAGTAACAGCCAAGTATTTCTCCTACATTCTATATTTAAAATATAATGTTTGATCCTGGATTTCCTGCAAGATCCCTTACTAGGGTAAGATACCTTTCATGTGTTGCCAGGGTGTGTTGCTCAGGACATGACAGGTTGCTCAGGACATGACAGAACACAAGAAGGACTGACAAAAAAGATGTGGCTCAAACAGGGGCTGAACACCGAATAGTGTGGGCTGTTGCCTATGCAAGATCGACCGTTTCTAACAGAAATCTAAACCTCTGGAGTTCTAGTAATGTAGTTTTAGAACAGTACCAAGTATATGAATAAGTATTCTGTGGAATGACAGCAGGCGTACAAAGAAAATGGAAGGTCTCTCTTCTTGGTGCTGACTAAATTTCTGTGGCTTAATGAAACACTGGATCACAGGCAGGTATTTTTTACTGACAGGAAGGAAGGTCAGAAGGGAGATGCTAATGTATGACAGCTGCTTCCTTTCTCAAATTTAAAAAAAAGGCTTTCAAGAAAATATTTTCTAGAACTGTCAAATGAGCTATTTAACTGCTTCACTCAATTCTTGCTACTGGCTTGTTACCAAAACAGCCAGCATATTTAGCATGCAGATGATACCGCATCTTGAATAAGCTTGTATCAAAATTTTTTTTCTTTTGCAAGTGCACTGCCTACTCCCTCAGCATCTACTTGCCATCCCACAGGGATATCTGTGAGAGCCCCTGTCCCTAGAGCAGGTCTGTTCCTGCAGTAGGTGTAGCTGAGGGAAAGAGTGAGCTGCTTGGCTGAAAATTCAAGACTGAGTTAGAGGAAGACTTGCAGTTAAACCAGATGGGTCGTAAGGACTTGACTGGGTGATTGATTTTTTTTAAAAAATATTTTTATTATATTTTTAAACTACAAGTGGTTGAGCTGAAGGGAGATGAGTATCTTAGTGGCATTTGATATTTTCCATCCTATTAGGCAGCTCAAAGCAGGTGCCTAAGAGGAGCTGGGTGCCAGAACTATGGCTTCTTATTGAAATGTCTGTACCATATCTCTGGGTTGAGGAAAAGAATATAACCTGGTCTTCACAAATCGATGCTAGTTTGTGTCTAAGGGCATCGTTTATTGTCCAAGACGCATGAGGTAGTTGAGCATCTTATTCTGTGGAGAACTGAAGACATTATTCATGTCTGGGACAGAAGTTGTATCATTTTTGGGGAGACTTCTTTTGGGCAACATTTTGAACTTAAAGCCTAGCTGTGGAGGCATGCAATGTGTATTATCTTTCTTTTCATTCAGGCTATTCTTGGTAATAAGAATCCCACTTGCTCTGATTTAGCTATTGTCTTCTGTATAGGTTGCAAATTCTTTGTCTATAAAACATCAGAACAAGATGACAATAGTGCAATGGAGTCCTGAGCTATAAATACTTCACTAAACCTAAGAAATTATACACTAATAGAAATATAGATTATGTAGTAGGTAATTGCCTCGGGAGTTGGTATTAAAAGTACAGTGAAACCCTAATGTGCTGGGTATACCTGATTTCACTCCCATGTTAAGATAGCTTTGCTCCTATTTCTGAGCAGAGTGGTGGTGAAATGTGGGTTTTGCCACACGGGGGGTGGTGGTGGTGGTGGTGGTGATGGTGTGTGTCACAAGTGAACGTTGATGCTGGTCCTTAGCATTTCCAATCATGAGTGAATGAAGCAATGTATAATGTGACAAGCTATTAAAGCCCCCAAGGGTTTCAAAGCTCTATAATTGTATCAGTGCTAAGAAGATTTTGAGCCATGCCAAGGCAGTGACCGAAGCAGCTGTATTATTGAAAAGTAAACTTTGTAACAATGGAAAGAATCTCATGTAGTTTAGGAAACAAGAAAAATAGGATTAATTGTGAAGTTGGTGGGATGGCTTTTTTGAAGCCTTCAACCGTATTTTCACTGGCCTCTTGTGTAATTACAGAACAAGAGCTGCAACATTTGAAACTTCTTTATTATTGAAATGTATTTAATAACAGGGCTTAAACAGCTATTGGCCATCAGCTGGGCCAGAGAATATGACTTCCTTTATAATTAGAAGAAAGTATCCTTTTGGTTTAAAACTCTGTTTAAATAAAACTGCTATTTGTCCCAGAAACTCTTTTAAGAACAGGACAATACTTGATACATTCCAAAGTATTGATTATGTTGGAGGAAAAAGATAAATAAGGAGGTTGATTTCTGTTCAAAACAATGGAAGGGAAATTTATGTTAAATGGAAAAGGCCAAAATCACTTTGGACTTTTAAACTGGGCTCTTTTAAAAAATGAAAGAAAACCCTCAACAAAAATTATACTATAAATAAAAAAGCCCCATCCTTTTAAGTGGCCTTTTTAAAAAGGGGAAGCTCAACACACATTTAAAAGACAAGCTGAATTGAATGCATAAAGGCAAAAAAAATTCAGAGGTAAGGTCCAGAGGTAAACTCTGGGCTGCATTCAGCTGAGAAGCTACTGCCTCTAAAAATTACTGTCGATTTAGTGATAATTAAGTACAAGAAATAACTCAAAGCTACCAAATCTAGTGATCACCAGGAAGATACTACAGTGATAAGTGACCACAGAATAATAACAGCACCTAAATGCAGAGTTTGTTCTGTATCTTCTACCTTGCATAATGCTATCAGAGAGAAGAGTTGGAATAGGCTCAGAGAGCTAAGTATGCCTAAAATATTCTTCTAAATTATTCAACAAAATCTTACTAAGGTTTGGTAGGTGAATCCAGGTTAGATGATCATAAAAGCATGTTCACAGCAGGAGAATAAAGCCAAAGTTTGGTGTTTCAGTGCCTCTGGGTAGACTATGTAATTCTAAAAATCATTCTTCCTGTGTGTCTTACATTCTTTATTTGGAACAAAATCTAACAGAAAGATGGAAGTCTGTCTATTTGCATGTAACTTTCATACTTAGCTGAACAAGTCTAAGGAGTATGGATCATATGATAAAGCCATTTTAGTTGCTGATATAAGGGAACATATTTTTCATTAAGTACACTGTGGTATTAAACTGTATTCTGTACTTAGCTGTAACAGGAATTCTGTTCCTGCTGCTCTTCAGCTTTTATAATTAAACTGGCATGGACATCTACAGACAGCAAAGACAACCTTCTTCACCAAGAGAAGAAACTAATACAAACCACTGAAAATGAAGTACTTGAGTCTTCACTTCAGAAGGATGCAAACTTATATCCCAAAGGATAGTATGGCAAGAAAGCTAATGACATTAGTATATAGTTAAAGTTGCTCTTTCTCATAATCAAGATGTATTCTTTCCTTAGATCTAAAAATGGACAGGTGTTGTTGGTTTAAAATAGACCGTGGCATGAATATCTGAAGTAGTTATTACTGTCAGAAAAGTTTAATTCACTTCTTCACGATAAAAGAGCATTTAACTTATGTTGATTGCTTTTTTTCCTCTGCTCCCCCCTCCTCCACTTCTGCCAATAGCAAAACTCACAAGTTTTGGTCATGTAGGGATCTCATGGCACCAAAGGATATAAGAAAAATTAAACGGAGTCTTTAAAGATTGTTTGAAGCCAAGTAATAGAAGGGAGGCATTGAGAACAGAGAGCAGATGTCTTCCCTCAAAGAGTCAGTAGGTAAGCTCTGAGCCAGCCTGATCCAAGCATAATCAAGGGAGCTTTGAACTTGACTTTTCTGTATTCCCAGTTTAGCTTAACATATTGGCTTTTTCCTCAACCTGTTGGTTGTCATATAGTTAGCCAGTGTTGAAGCTGTAAGAGAACAGAAGTAGTTGTTCAGTAACATTATTGAAATGATGATAGCGAGAGAAGTTTTAAATACATTAGTTGACAGATATGAAGTTGCAAAGAGATTTCAAAATAAGGGATACATTATAACTAAATTTCTGTGGATCCAGGTTTGCAGTGAGAAATGTGCTCTATATAAAGGCTATTTAGTCAGCTCTCAGTTCGGTTTTAAAATTCACAGCTGCCAAACATACATGAAAAGGAAGTTGTACTTGTTTGGTTATGGTACTTAGTGTTCTGTTTACAAACTTAAACATCATGAATGAAGTACTAACTATGCTTTAGCAATAACAAAGCTATTCCTAGCTGTTTGTTGAAGACTGCAACAAATAATTATGCTCTAGTATTTAAAATGGTTTGAGGTATCATTAGGAATTTACTTCTGAGTGCAATCTTTTCTAATTTAAATGAAATTCATTTGCTTCCTTCTTGCTGCTATATATTTGGGTTCAGAAGACCAGTACTTTGTAGGAATGGCTGTTTATAGCCCATTTGCACAGGAACATCTGCCTCTGGAAAAATCAAGTTATTACTTACAGCTGGAACATAAATCTTCAAAAAACTGAAGAGCAGGAATGGGGGAAAGAGAAGGCAGGAAGAGGTGCTGTGCTACTACATATTGTCTTGGCCACATCAAATAAATTGCGGTCACAAAACAGGAAGCCTTTTCTTCCTGCTTTCATTCTGCATCCCATAAATCTACACTTGGATTATTTCCTTTAAAATTCAAAATTATACTTCAAACAGTATTTTTCTCAGTATTTTTCTGAGTAAGCAAAAGGATTTATTTTTTTCAATACCAACATACAAACCACCACTATAAAATCTGGGTCATGTTTTGAGGTGGTGTGCATAATTCTAGTTGCTTTCAACTTTGAAGACAGAAAATGGTCCAGGATGAATGCTGATAAGTGTAACAAGCTTCATATTTGCATCCTTTTTATCTTCTATAAAAAGGACTTTGTTTCAATAAGCTCATTTTATTTGCTAAAAGGAAAGCAGTATTTGGAAACCTATAACATATTTTTCATGGCTGCTTAAGAAGTCTCCAGCAGTGTTTCCAATCAACTGTAGGCCTGTGGGGAAAGCCTATTCCACATAACCTAGCACATCATTTAATCACGGCTATTATGTTTAAGCTCTGACACTGGATATTTCTGTTGCTGTTTACTGTGTGTTGTGGTACATAATTTGAGTTTAGGAAGCATGACTTCAGATTGCTATGCAGTAGCTGAGGGAGAGGCTAGGAGTTGTTCAAATGCACATGATAGTTTGGAAATACCTTCATCTCTTAGTGAGAGCTCACTGTATTCTGATACAAGCTAAAATACTGGATTCAAGTGATCTGTAAAATTGTAGGTTCTGCTTAGTCAAGGAAAGAAAGTGTCAAATGCCTTCCAACAGAGTTGATGAGCCTCCTGCATCTTTTCATGCTGGCAGAAAAATAGAATCACAGACCTCCAAAGGTATCCACTATGGAAGAGATTGATGTAAACCTGTAGTTGTTGACAGAGACGGGAGAGGGTTGGTATCAGGAGAGGAAGCATGGTGAAAGGAGTACGAACCTTAAATTGCCTGACATTTCCTTCGGCCACGAGTTGGTGCTCATTCTCAGGTGTGATGCAGTAGGCTAGTCTCTAAACCAGATGGGAAGAAGAGGAAAAAGTCAGCCATATGAAGTGGGATTATGTCTGTAATCCCCAATCTATAACGAGGAAGTAGCATGAACTTTATTTAAAACGGTAACTTAAATGTTTAATATCACTGCATCATGTGCCTTTAACTTAGCCACTGAGAGAACAAGCTTATTATAAGCCCCTTGATATTAGCCTTTAATATAAGAAGCAACAGTAGAAAGTTTATGCAAATACTAAGTCCAAATATTTAGCAAGTCCATATGGAAAAGAAACTCAGAAACAAGTTAGTATCACAGGCCTTACATCCCCTAAATTCACACTTTTCTGTTAGTGCTGTAAATGACGTTGACTAGTCCCAGCGGGAGAGGAAGGAGGTACTGACTATTTCCCAGCTCATCTCCTTTGTCTACCCTGGGCTCTGCCATTTGGGAATCTCATGTAGATTTTGGTTCATCCTGAACTTTCAACCAAGTTAAGGAGTTTCCGTTTGACTAAGAGTATATCTTTCCCCATACTTTTAAGAGCCACATTTTAGGGCATCATATTTTATGGATATTTATTTGGATGTAATATACTAGTCTTTTGCTATATGTCTTACGGAGAGACTGAAGAGTTGCTGCCTATCAGAGCTGTAAAAGACAAACCAGAACTTGCTACCAGTACAAAATGAATGAGCAAATGTGGTTTTGGACCATGGCTTCTGCATCCCAGCATAAGTAAAGTTGTGCAAGCTGGCAAAAGCCTGTTGGTCCACTACAGATTATTTTTTGACACTTAGGTGCTACTAGAAAATGGGTTTGTAAACCCCCAGGAATGGAACAAAACAAAGGGTTTGTAGAATTGCTGGAAATGAGACCTAGAAATTGTGTGCAAGGTTGAGGTGTTGGAGCTGATGAAAACAGGGTTGGTGAAGAGGTTTCTTGTTACCCACTTTGGGGTACCTTTTTGAGGTTAACATTAAGTGAGATGACATTAATGTTTCGGGAACAAGGCATTTATCCCTTTGGGCCTGCCAGGTCAACGTGAAGGGGCTGCCTGTCTAGGTAGAGGGTGAGATCCTATTTTCTGCTTAATTCTCTGAGGGGTGGTGGTGGTTCGGTGATTTGCCTAAGAGTGTCAGTATCTTGCTACACCATAGTGTAACTCTAGCTATAGGAAAGGAGACTAATAGAAATAGGTATAAAACAGAGTCTAGGTAAGGTTATAAAATTATGACATGAGACAGGACAAAAATTGATGATGTGAAGTGGTCAGGAGTCTTAACTTCTGAGCAGCATTAGAGGTTTTAAGACTATAGATAATTTACTATGACAGTTGTGGTAAAATTAATATGATCAGTGAACTTTAATCCTGTGCCATTTTGAACTGATAAATAAAGAAGAGTACAGGGGGATGAACTCTAAAGAAATATAGATGTTGTTTTTTCCAGTAGAAACAGGTACTTTTAAATAGAACTAATATATTAATATTACAGAGAAACATATAAATGAAGTTAAAAGAACACTATTAAGGTTGCAATGTTAAACTTCTTGCTGTTAGGCAAATCGTTAGAATAAGATAGTAACAAATTGTTTCTCCCTCAGTTTCTGCTTTATTCAGTGCACAGACCAGGTATACTATGCACGAAGTGGGTTCATGTAGTGCAAGATGCTGCTGTCTAGTACCCTGGTTCTTTTACCGAAGTAGGTAGTTAAAATCAACAGTCCTGATGAGACTGTAAGTGGTGCCTTTATTAGAATTGTTTCTTGATTTCCAGATCTACTTCAGCACCTTGGTCTACCTTGAATATTGAGTTTCTTCAGGTATTCTGGTATTAGTGATGAACATGACAGAAAGAGCTGTATTAATTCTAGCCTTGTCAGAATGTTGAAATGATTCCAGGATATGGATACATGTTTGACAGAGAAAATCAAATACAAAGTGGCTGCTGTTAAGGAGAGAATACTGGGCTAAATGGAGCTATTGCTGTGACCCAGTAAAGTATTATTTCTGTCCTTCCTGTATGCTCATTAACCGAACAAAGGCCGTCCTGAACACAGGGCTAGTTTGGGTGTGCATCTCACCCTCCCAGAATGTGAATATGTGTTAGAGACTCTTACAGCGCTAAAATAGGAGAAGTCTGAGTTAACTTTGTACATGTAACAGTTTACATCACTCCAGTATAGAGTGATAAAACATATCTTGAACTGAACCCTGATAAGGTAGAGCTGTGTGAAGACCCTACCTCAGAGCTGAATATGAAGATACCATCATTTGTATATTTTTTTTGTTAATGAGGAAAAATTAATCTCATCAATCAGATTAATTACATGCATCAAAAATAATTTTTCAGAATTATTACGGTGCTTTCTGGAAAGCTAATTTCTATCTAGAAACTCAAACAGCATGCAGTAATCTTACCTCAAAACTCCAGTCTATCTGATGGTTGGATCCAAAAGGTCATTCATAAGTAATAAGTTTCAGGCATAAGAGAAACAAACTGCCAACTTAGATCCAGCCATTTCATTTCATAGCAACATTTCATGACATTTTCTTAGCATTCCACTTACTTCTTTAAAGGTCCCACGCACATTCATAAATTTATAGATAATATAGGCAGGCACAAGTATCATTGAAGATAATGCTATTCCCCAGCCAATGCGATTTGCCCAGAGAGGGAAGGTGTAATCATCGTAGGTCAGAGGTTTGAAATTTATTATGCTGACTATCACGACAAACTAGGGAAGAAAGAATAAAATGAACTACAGTTTTGAGATGAAAAAACAATTTCATGTGTTCTATTAGGCAGCCACTCTACATTATATTTCAACCTAGCTTTACCATTTACCTTCATCCTATTTACTTTGTGCCTCTTACTGCTTAAACTGTTGAAGTTCTCGATGCATTTACTACTATAAACAGCTCATTTTAGATTATTCGATATTTTGGTGGGAAGATCAGGTGGTTGTCTGCTACTGCCTCATTTAAATTAATGTTACAGATACAAAAAAGGGATTCTGTAGTCAAGAAAAACCTCTGCAGGATCTATTGCTTTTCCCTTCTTTGTTTCCCAGAGGCATTAGGCTTCATTTAGAAGTTTTATGCCTGTTTTTCAATGAGAGGCATGATGCCAACTCTAGCACGCTGCATTTACTGGGGAAAGGTCAAGCAGCCTTAAGGCCTGGAAAACAAAGTTGTTCTGGTTTTGTTTTGTTCTTTTCCTGCTGGTGTTGCCCTGTCCAGTACGAGATGCAATAAGGAAAGAGTGGGGCACCACCCTGTTTCCCTCCTGTTAAATCCATGTAGGTTGTATAATATGCAGACTACCTTGATTTGGTTACCTGGGCCTATACATTCTGCTCCATAGGGCAATTTCAAATTAAGAGTATTCTGAGCCTAGGGTTTTGAAGTCTACACAAGGAGAGTAATGGTGTGGGTTAGAGAAAGCTGATATTGTGAAATCTGGTTAGAAAAACATTAATTCCATTTTGAGACTTTTCTTGGGACAATGTGCATAGCTGCAGACAGTATGGAGAAGAAGCTTCAAGGAGATATTTCTTAACACCAGATACCTGACCAACCTCAAATTACCTTTATCTCATAGGGAATTTATTGTTAGGAACTACTGTAATACAATACCAGTCCCAAACAGGGGCCACCTTGCACTAAGCACGCATAGGATTGTTAGTGCAAGAATTATATGGAAGTCAGGCAGCTGTATAGCCTTTTCTAAATTATCCTAAACTATATATATATCTCTCAAAGAAATTATATCTGATTTTTAAATTTTATTTGTATTTACTTTGCTTGTGGTCTTAATCTCTTCTGGTGAGGCAGCTTTATACAGGTGGTATAAAAATGATGTTTCTTAGATCACTGACCGAATTTCTAGAATATGTGCTTTTAAATTATGTAGCTGGACTACCTTTTTTATGTTAGTGACCATCTTTATAGTTTTCACTTAAAAATTACCTGCCTTATTTAATGTAATTTGCTTTATTCTCTTATATGTACTGAATAATAAAAACAAAAGATAGATTATAAATCAAGATTGTAATGCCCATATTGCCTTTTAGAAAACTGAGAAAATGTACAGCTGTAACAAAACTGCCTAGTTATAAGGGGTTTCAAAACATATCGGTTCCCAGTAATTCCGTTGATACGATCCAAGTTTAGCATTTCCAGCTGGAAAAAAAATCTGTGTTGTGATGGCTTAAAAATGTATTACCTACAGATTCCTTCTGACCCTTATGTTTATAGGCTTCAGTAAGAAGGTACTGGGGCAATTTCACCAAGAAATTTGAGGTCACTTGAAGGTTAGGTTTACAGTCACTTCAGCTTTCTCTAGCTAGCTTGCTAGAATGTTGCTCTTCCTAAAATTTAAATTTTCAAACATCTCCTAATGCGCAAAACCTAATGATCCTTGGTGCAGCATTTTTCCATTCTATTTGAGTCAGGCTGTTTGAAGTGCTGCAGGATATAGTTTCATACAAGCTTCTTTATAGAACAGTGTTTAAAAGAATAAATAATACATGCTTGGTGCGTGCTTACTGATGCATTGGGGCCAGAAGCTTTTATATTAAAAAAAAGTCAAAACAAAACCAAACCAAGTGGACCTGAAGAAGGCTGTCATAAAAGCTTACCCAGTGTGTCTTTGGAGTACCCATACTGCTTTAAGAATGCCCAGCTTCAATGCCATTAATAGTCTCCTTAAATTATAGCGAGGTCAAATTTCCATATTATTCATCCTGACCTTTTGATTTACAAATATGCATAGGAAAAGATCCCAATGTAAGACTGTAGTTTAGTTCTGAATCTAACCTTTACACAAAGCAACGAAATTCATACTCTGGGAAATATTTTTTCCCCCAAATGTAACTAAGCACTTGTTTTTCATATCAAGCACCTTACAAGGTATATTTAACACATCTCTTTGGTGTTTCACATAGCTAATTACTGGGTGTAGTTGCATATTAGCTATTCTGAGGTGTCATTCCACAGTTGGGGATCTTGGTATCCTCCAATGAAAAATAAATTCTTGTTAACACAATCTCTTATCCCTGGTTAGTTTATTTTCCCAACAGAATGAGTTATGTTTAATACACATAGGTTCTGGGGGCGGGGGGGATAGGGAGAACACTGCTTAAGGGTTCAGTGTTCCCTAAGAAAAGCTGCTTGCTTTAAATCCTGCTGAAGTGAAGGAACAGAAAATGACCACAGCCACAATGAGCTTCTCTTTCACAACTGAAATGTATATATAAAATATAACCAATGCCATTGAGGAGAAAAAAAGAATGACATTGGAGTGTCGTCTTCTCACCCTGACAACATCAGGCATAACAATGAGTGTCTTGCCTTTGGTACCTATTGTACAGTGTAGGATGCAGCACACTAGCATTCTTTCCATAATTAAATAATTATCAACACTTACCAGTAAAAAAGCAGGGCTAACAAATTTCCAGCACAATCTCCAGTAGAGCCCTGGCTTGAAGCCCATCATTTGTTGGATATCTTCACTGAATCTGTCCACACCTAGAAGGGATGTGAACATCAGACTGGCGTAAATCTAAACTAATGTGATGCTGGCATACCCCAAACCATCTGCTTTTTCAGAAAGCAGACAATAATGACTTTCAAATCAGAAGACATATAACAGCACTGATCTTCTTTAAATGACTATATTTGTCTGTGACATCACTGTATCCAAGACAAATGCCTGTGAGCACTTAAGGTCTGGTCTGTTGCAAATAGCATTACTGCTGATAAGTGGCATTTCACAAATATCTAGAATTTAAGTTGTGAATGGGACACACATTTTTTAACAGTTGTGGACTACTGTGCCCTCGATACTCAATACGAGTACACTGGAGCAGAACCCAGTATAGAATGTGAATTTAGAAACATGGATGGCTTGATAATTATCAAAAATTTGATAGTAACATACAATATTTCTGGATAAGACTTTGTATATTAGCATGCAAGAAGGTAATGCACAAGATCTCCATTGTCAGGAAAAGTGTGTAACAGTGTTCCATTAAAAATCACTCAAACTTTAGCTACCTGCAGTGGGATTCGCTCAGTGCAGAGAAATGGAGTGTTCATTTCTCAACAGAACAAAGTATTGAGCAGGTGACATGATATCCAGAGGGGAGAAGAGCTGCAAATAGCCAGTTCTCATTCTGCAATATTCCTTGAATCCACCTAGTCTGAGATGTTGTATGCGTGTGTTGATACGTGTGTGTGTATTTAGTACTTATGTCAGTTGAAGTACTAATAGCTATAAAAACAAAGTAAATACTTGCAGTAGAAATCTCTTCCCCCAGTCAATGCAGAAAGGAAGATCCTCTGACCTTGTTGACTCCCCTTCAGAAGCACTACCTAGACAGGGACTTCAAAATCGGAATAGGTCATGCTGCACAGACCAAGGGGAAAGCAAAAAAAAAAAATCTGCTGTCCTGGGTTCCTCAGGATATACTGAATTCAGTAATAGCGAATAAATGAGAAATGGCGTTTCAGTCAGTACCTTTTAATTCCTTACGGGTTTTACACATTTAGTGAGGGTTGCAAATTCTGTGTCTGGATGCCTTAGGAAGAACTGCACTGCTATAATGTGTTTTCTGTGAGTGGCACTAGCCTCATCTAGCTAAACATTCTGAGTAGTCTACAAGGGTATTAAGATGTTGGTTTTTTTTTGGTCTGGTGATACTAATTCATGTTAACTTGCATGCGTCGGACTTCCTGGAAATACTTTAGTCTTCAGTAGGACATTTTCTATCTTCACTGTATATTGAAAGACTTTTTTGCATTAAGCAATTTACTGTAAATGTGAATATGCATTTTATAGTTACTGTAAAATTTCCATTTGAATGGTAGCTTCTTCCCAGTTTTTCTTATGGATTCTATTCTGGTTGGACTTGCAAAAAGGTATCTTGCAAAAATTGAATCTAAGCCCATGCTATTTTCCACGCTGTATTTTAAAACAGGATAATTATCGCTGGTATAAAAATGAAGAAAAAATGTTCTTCTTGGTTTTCTTTAGAAATAAAACAATCTCTGACTTCAGGCTCACAGAGAAGTAGTCCTCTCTAGTGCAACCTGTCATGTCAGACTAGTAGTCTGTAATTATTATACTTGATATGGTCAGGAACTTTACTTTTAATCCTGAACCCTATTAGGTAAAGAGCAGAAATGCAGCTTTTTGCCATGCATATTTGTTCTTTAGAAAGGATGTATCGTTTACCATAATAAATGATTCTCTTCGTGTGGATCGGTTCAGTAGGATTTGTTTAATGTAAACAAATAGGACAGCTTGAGTTAGTCCTTCACATGCAGCCAGGGTGTAATGTATTTACAAGGTCTGGACATTTGAGTGTAAACATCTCTTTGATTTCCACACCCCCCAAATATTATGTACAGGTAAAGCAAAGTAGCCAAAAGGATCTGCAAATGCTCTTTAAATTTAATCTAATTCTATTTGCAGTGCCTTCCGTGAACTTTAAAGTGACCGAATTTCAACTGCTATGAATACTGAGTGAAATTTATCATTGTGTAGAAGGTCAAAGACAAGGACTAGATATCTCAAAAAAATTTTATTCATAGGTTTCCAGACAGACGTACCCAGAGCTCAAATAGTGCTTTGTGTTCAATTTCTACTGAAAATAGGGAATCAGTAGTCCATGCTCTCAGACTGCTTTTTCAACACTGTATGTCTTCAAATAACTGTTCTAAGAATCATCCTGGGAAGTAGAACATAGCTATACCTACAGATGATGGTACCCATAGGGCTTGTTTTTTTCCACTTCTTGAAACCATTTACACATATTTAATTTTTTTTGTGATTCTGTAGGATAAACTGAAACCATGGGTGATTTGTTTAGTTACAGGAAGGAACTGGTGTAACACAAAGAAAACTCCAGATTACGTGCTGGAGACCTGGTGTTGAGTATGGCAATAATCTCCTTGCTTTTCCACTGAAAAACAAGTAAGAGATACTTAGAATTTATGATGAGATACTTTGAACCCAAAGAGAATTTCAGTGTAATTTCTGAACTTATAAACACTGCAGCTACCTGAGAATGTCTCCACTGAAATAGTTTATTAAATGGGACAGAAAATTTGGCCCATTCTGTCCATACATAACACTGTGTTGTCAAGGGAATTAAATCAATATGCAAAAAGAAACCGATTAGGAAGAAAGTGAAAAGTAGATTTGCTATAAATGCAAGTTACCCTCCTCACATTAGGAGCCATGTATAGAAGTAACAACAACCGTCCCTTTTTGTTCCCGGGTCCCCTTTCCTAACTCTGGAGCAATACTGATATTTGGTGGTGGCGACCCTCACCTGATTGGCAGTAAGGGAGTAAGCCATATGAGTACCCTTCCCAAAGAAGGGCGGCTGTGCTAGTGTAAAAGGAAGCAGAACAATAGGAAACATTTCCCCACCATGGCAGTGCAATAAGCTCTCCAGGTTGGTTTGCCCCATTTGTATTTCCATTCTATGGAAATGTGTGTATTCCTACTTTGTCTCTCGTGCCAGGCATACGTCCATACAAAAGCATCTGTGAGCAAAAGATGAGTTCCAGCAGTCAGTACTTGATTAATTTCTTTCCCTTTTGCA
The DNA here is from genome assembly GCA_013400135.1 of Rhinoptilus africanus. NCBI lineage: Eukaryota > Metazoa > Chordata > Aves > Charadriiformes > Glareolidae > Rhinoptilus > Rhinoptilus africanus. Next base: position 353,804 of record VXBO01013335.1, on the reverse strand, counting down.
AAATCAAACAGTTGACCTTACATTTTTTTCAAATAAATGCATGTGTTGGTCTGAAATGTCAGCCTGAGGGATCGTTTTTGGAAATGATTTAAGTAAATGAAAGCAATGAGATTACAGATGAGGATGAATATCATTGCTGGCTCATACTGAGCTTATTCTAGTCATTCAGGGAGATGTTCACATTAAAATTTGACTGAGTAGGGGTTTTCTTGTGAGTGAAACTGAAGAGCAGTTTTGTGTCAGTGGGAGAGGTGTCTGGCTTTACTAAGAATACTCAACAGAGGGCTGGTATCAGGGTTGCACAAGAGGAAAAATGGTACCAAGCTAGCAGTCATAACTAAAATACATCTGCATAGTAAACCAAACTAGCCCTCCCTTCTCTTACACATACCAGTGGCCTTTGCAAGAATAAACTTCACAGTAAGTGATCATAGGTATAATTTGAACTAAATTTCCACCTTTTTTGGTCTGTGCCAAAATGTCAATGCTTGCCTTCAGGCTGGCTTAATATTCAGCTGGGTCATGAAGGCAACTGGGGTCTGTCAGAAAAAAGAGGTTGACAAGACCATGTCAGATTTAATCAGTTTAAATAGCACCCGGGGCTGTAATAAGTTCTTTATAAAGCAACAGGTCATGCTGTGTCGGTAAAAACATCTGTCAGCTGCTTAAGACAAATGAGTAGATATTTTCCCATTTATGTGGGGGCAGGAGGGAGAAAGGAAAGGATGATGAAGGACAGAAGGTGCAACAAACAAAATTTGACTAACCCTGTGGTCTGTGAACCACATACAAAGCCTAGCTATTGTAAAGTGCAGTGAATCCTATTTTAATAGCAGCAGATAACTCACCGGTACTAACTGAAGAATATTTTTATGCCCCTGCTCCATCTTAAGCTATGGCTGTTCTTCTGCATTTGGCTCTTTTACAGAGATTAGAGACAGCTGTCTGTGAAATCTAGTGCCTCCCCTATTTTGAGGGAGAACATATGAGCTGCTAGCTCCATGCTGATATTGGGTGACAGAATTAGTACATTAAAGCTAAAAACTATTTCTTTTGTAGATTGAACAGCTTTATGCATGAATGCCATTCTTTGACCTCATTCCCTCATCAACAGTTTTTAACTGCAAGTGAGAATTTGTTTGACTAGGAGAATATGGTGGCACAGCATGGATAGATAAGTGACTGAGGGAGGTAAATGGGAATAAGAGTGATAATCTCTAAGAACCTTCTGAATCATACATTAACTACAAATACTATTTTGAAATAGAAATGCAGATGACTTTTAGGGGAAGAACAGTCTTACTGGGAATCAGGACAACTAGTTCAAGACTACCTCCCTGGGAAGAAGACTTGAAGGCTGCTATGACACTGAAACCACGTAATAATGAAAAAAGTTGCGACCAAGCAGAATGTATGATGTGAAAATTAAGGGGAGATGAGGAAAGAAAACAAGAGCTCAAGAAACTTGATTAATCTAGCAGCAAGCAATTTCAGATATAACTGATAGTTTGGACTGTTGCAGTGAGATGACTTCTATAAGAGCTAAGATGCAGAATCCTATTGCTTTTCTTGGAGAAAATGAGATACTATTTTTTGTGTCCGTGGAATTTTACTAACCCTGTCTGTGACAAGATAAAGAACTGATAGCATTCTCCCGAAAAGAAAGGAATAATCACTTTCACTGTTTCTTTAGCAAAATATGCCTAATTCAGATTAAATTATGACTTGTTTTGTTCTGCTTGATTTTGTTACTTAACAGCATTTCAATTTCTGCCCTTCCAGATGTGGCATCTTTTCCAGTGAACCTGACCTTCCTCTATTAGGGGGAAATTCTGGACTCTGGGTCAGTGCTAGAACATAAAAAGTACTCCTCTAGCTTGGTGTTATAGGAGAAAAGGGAAATGTTTGAAACATTGGCTTCAGATACTTGAAAACACCTCATCTATTAAACGCTGAGTTAGGGATGGGGAGAACACTGACAGGCCAGGTACTCTCTCATATAATCGGAGGTTTAGTAGGCTGTATATAATCAAATATTCAAATATTTCTGCTGGAAGCAATATTCAGTTTCATCTTATAGCACTTCATCACTTACAGCAGAAGACTGGATTTTTTTCCTTGGTGAAATCAGTCAGCACAGGATGCTTCACAAGACAGTGAAGTTCTGCAGGCTAAGGACTGAGCTCAGACTCAGTGCCTGCTGTGTTGCCAAAGTCAGTGTTGTGGCGGAAAGCATAACTTCAATTTGTTGCGTTTTCCCCAGTTAAGGATATCCAAGAGCATTCATAGGGGTTTAGAGCAGTGGATGTGGCTGTTTGCCATCGCTGTGGTCATTTATACAGTGGGAAAGAAAAGAATGTTTTTCTTCTTTCTTGTGAAACTTGTGTATCAAGTGTCTTGCTTTTTATTTATGTTACGTTAGGGAGGAGAAAAATATGAAAGACCAAACAAGGCCAGGAAAGTTATTTAATAAGCTGGGCACATCTTCTGAGACCTGACTTAAATTGTGAGCCATATTTTTTTCAGGGTATTGTAGCACTCTGGTTGGCACACAGTGATTCCAGTGTAGTGCCAGAGATCAACTGAATATTCCTACAGCCTGCCATATTGAGGATAAAGCAAATTACTCCACCTTTTTTGTGGCATAAATTGGTATGAAGAACTAGAAATAGTATTATTTCTGGTATCTGGGATGTTTGGTATTCCATACCATGCTATGAAATAAGATAAATTTTAAACTACTAGTCTTTTACAATTCAGTAGAATATTGTCTCAAACAAAAGGGACTAATGTAGGAATTTGTATAACTCTCTAAAGACAAAGTACCTTTACTTGTATTGCATGGGGAGAGCTTGAGGTTGGCCCTGGGGATATCATGGAAAGGAGGAGTGGGTGAGCCTGTATTTAGGCTAATCTACTTGCTTTGAAATGACTGGGTATAAACCTGCTACTGCAAGTCACCAGCTATGTTAACAGCTGCAAAATACTGGCAAAAGTAGCAACATTCCCATCCCACTGCAGTCTCCTTCACAAGGCAGTTTTCTTTGGCTTTGTGCTGGGTTTCAAAGTTTGGCCTAGTGAACGTCTGCATTCCTGTCACTCTTCATAAATCAGATACAAATCACGGTATGAAACCTGGCTTGTTATGGTTTCATGTGTACAAGGCTGTGCTGTCTTCCCTTAAAACAATAGGAAAGCCTGTCATGAGCTCTCGGAGTTCTAGAAAAGATTTTGCAGGTGCAAAATGAAGTGCTTACCATAAAACCAGGAAACTCCAATTGCCTCCATTAGAACAGCAAACAATATCGAAGTCCCAGCTGCAAATGTGTCCAGAAGTGTGAGCACATAAATTCCACCCTAGTGTTGGGGGGTTAAATGATGCAACAAAACAAAGTTACAAATAGAATCATCTCAGTAGTTTAGTATCTAGTTAACAGAAATCTGCTTTACTTGACACATTATCTTAACCCAAGTATCTTAATATGGAGCTGATGCTGCACACATGGGTTCATATTTGCATTTAAAACAGTGGAATCAGACTTGCGACTCTTCAAAAGGCTTCCTTTCACCAGTGTCGGTATTGACCTGGGAAACAGAAGCCTCAGCTTAGCATGATGAATGGGTGCTCCTGGCACTCGGTGTGCAGTGGAAGTTGAAGGCATGGGCTGTTCGGGGAAATGCACAGCAACTGGTAGGACAGGGTCTGTCTACAGCAGTTAATGATGAACTTCCTAAATTATTGGCAGGAATGGAGCACTACAAGAGTTTCCACAAGCCATTATCACTCAGTTTGTTCCTAAGGCCAATTATTTTGTAGTCCAGTGAATCTGCAGTCTTGGACTGATGTCTCCTTTTCTCAGAGTCTGTCTTTTCCAGTGTTCAGGCAACGGGAGCAGTTGCATGTTGAGTGTCTGGTACCATTCCAGCGTGGAAGATGCTTTGCCCTCTGTAGTTTCTTTGCTGTGGTATTAGCAAGCCTTTGCTCAGTGGAGAGAGCAAACCACATCATCTTCAGTTTGTGACTGAGAACTTCAAATGCATTTACTGAAGTCTTGTTTCCCTGATGCTTTTTTTAGCTACAGTTTGACTACTTTTGGCCTCATTTTACAATGTGTTACGCATTTGAGTAAATTACTGCTCATTTTATTTAGTTTGGGCTAGCAAGGAATGGAAGACCATGGTATGTTTACTTGTTTCAAAATGAACCTGAATAATGTGTTTCAAGACATTCTTTTTCACATGTAAACAACTGAAATGCTTGCAGCTGCGGCAGATTTTTCGTTAAAATCTTTTTTTACAACCAAATTTAATCTGATTATGCCTGTTTGGTAGGGGAGAAACAAAGGAATTATTTCCCAAGTTTTTACCAATGGTCTAAATAGCCTTTGTACTATTTAGATCTCTAGCCGATTTTAATCTCTGCAATCAATCAGTTTTCTTTTTTCTTACAAAAAGATGGTTTTCTGAAACAGCTGTGCATATTTACAAAAATAGAGAACAGTACTTAGGCCTTGTCTAGGTTTTTAATTCTGTGGGGACTCTTCTGGAAACTGAATGAACTTTGGTTGTTGTGTTAGAAAGATGATGTTGCTCATTGAATGACATTTGAGTCTGACCTCTTGTTTTTGCTCTACACCTGCTCTAAATGAACGCCTTTGCTATCAAACTTAGTAAAGTGAGTAACAAATGCGGTTTTGTAAGAAACATATTTCGAAAACACAGCCTTAAAATTTTGAGGACAAAATCAAACAGATTAATGTAATGGTATCGCAAGGGTTTTTCTATGTATTTTGTACGTGTTAGAAATGTTCTTCTTCTGTTATGTGAAGCAATACATTTGGGCAAGTCTGGGCAGTTTTGTGCATTCCAACTGGTGGGGTGAACTTAGGTCTAAACAGGTGCCGTTATTTGAAAGCTAGAGCTAAGTTGATATCTTGAACTGCTTTAACTCACTTGAAGGCAGTGGAATTGCATCCATTGGCATGACCAAGTTCCTTCAAATCTTGTACTTCAGGAAATTTCATTCCCGTTGAAACTTTGAATAAGGAAGGAACATGGTAGCAATAGAGATGGCATGGTTTTAAAAGGATAGGTATTGTAGATGATGTATCGATTTTTAGTGCCTCAAATGTTTTCCAGTTTGAGGAAACTACAGTAAAAATACTGGGGTATTCTTGTAGTGTAAAAAGAGCTCTGGTGTTGATAAACTTACACCATTTCAGTAATCTTAATTGATCTGTAAACCATTTCTAGGTTTAGAGAAATTTAGGAGAGAGGTTCAGGATATCTACTATCATGGTGGCTACCTCAGGTTTCAGTTGTTTTCTGACACTTTTTGGCATCTTTGCTTACAAGGCATTTTGGTATTTGTCAAAAATTTTGAAAGTTCCCTCCAACCTAGAACACTGATTCTCATCTTTTAATTAATTGTCAAAAGCCTGATGAGGCAAATCATTCAGATGATGGTAGTGATAAATACAGGTTACTACATGTTCAGGGTAAGTTATCTATGTGGTTTTTACAGTGTTAAGGGTAACATAAGATCTAGGTACATGAAGGAACATTAAGAAAAACATCAGGGAGAGGAGATGATTATTCTAAACTCCTTTCACAAGAAGTGAGTGGTGCTTATGTGCTTCAAGATGAGAATAGCCAGGCAACTAAAGGTCTGCTCACTTGAAAATCTTAGTTCCTCACCCAGGTATAAGCACTCAACACATCTCCATTTAATGAGATTTAAAATAAGCAAACACACCAAACCAGCCAAATCCAATAGTAGCACAGACAGTTCTTTGGAACAGACTTGTAGGTTTGGTTGATAGCTAATGATCTGGTGCAAAAAAGCAGAGAAGCTTCATATAGGTAAGACTAAAAGTAATGTTCTGACTATAAAGTTGTTTTAGAATTAAAATTTATTACAAAAGTAGTCACCTGAGTCCATTCATATTACTGTCTGATGAGGTTAACTACATTTTTAAGGTAGCTTGTTGATGGAAACTTTTGTTGTACTTACATTGGTGATGCAAAAAAGAGCAAGTAGGAAAGTGCCAAAAGAAACACCAAAGGTGAAGAGCTTTCTGTGCTGCTTCAGGATTTGGAAATCATCTGCCAAGCCAGTGATGACAGCCTCCATTCCACCCATCTGAGGAAGGGAAGGCAAGAGCTCTAGTTAAACACTGCTGACTGTTCTAAATACAGATCGCCGAATGTAAAGCAGCTGGTATAATTAATTCCCAACCACTGTATGATTTTTGACATCTCAGCTGTAAATTACTCTCATTCTGAGGTATAATTTATTTTCTTGTGGTAGAGAACTGGGTCAGGGAACTGGACATCAAAGGCCATGGTTAGTAGCTTGATAGCCATATCCTCTGCTGACTCACTGAGACAGTAAACAAAGGGTACTTTGGGAAAAATAATACACATTTCAGTATACTTTGGGGAAAAAGATGGCAGCTTAAGTAACCAAATTCCTTAACAGATTTCTAATATAAAGACAGACACACCAAGCACCTAGGGGAAATGTACTGACTGAAGCTTCAGTTTAGCTATTGATTAACCAAATCCAGTTTGACAGAAATCTTTACAGACCTGGAAGAATCACTACGCAGGAAGCCTGATGTAATTTATTTTTTTTTCCAACAACACGAAAGGATTTTGTCTTCTAGAAGTTAATGATGAACATTTTGCAATATAGGAAAGGTACCTCCCAAGTTTTGTTGAAATTGCGGAGTTACACAGGTTGTTATGAATTTTAATTTCACCAATGAAAGCATTCCCTACCTCCCCCCAAGAAACTGAAAATAATTCCAGTCTCCTCTCATAATAAATATATGTAATGTTTTGGAGAGGTTGGATTCCATGCTTTTTCTGATGCTGAAAGATCGTGGCAAGACCTGGAGTGCTGGGTGCAGTATAGTAGTTGGTTAGCAGGTGCTGACATTGCCGGTCTCTTTCCTATAAGAATTTGATGAAACCAACATCTCTGGTTGGAATTGGCAGCAGCAAATTATCTTTCTAGAATTTGAATGATTCCTGGCTAGAGCAAAATTGCTGGGGGCAGTAGGCCTTATCTTTTTTTTTTTTTTTGGAGGTAACTAATGTTCTCAAGTAAAATGTCACAAAACCTAGTGTAGGCTTGTATTTCCTAATGTCTGGGGGTTATCATTGAGTGCTCTGCGGTTAAGATGGGTTAATATTTGATGTTCGCAGAAGTTGTTACCATGTTGGCACTTAAATGGTCTTGGAGAAGTTGAAAAAGGAAAGAGACAGCTTGGATTATTTTCGCTAAGGACCACTTCTTAATGTATCACAATTTATTTCCCTTGTCAATTCCCTATGCCAAGCAAGATACCTACTCCACAAAAATGTCTGCAAACATTTGTTCCATTTTCTATCTTTTTTGTTGTTGCTTCCTTAAACTTGCACGATCAGTTTTCTTTTTGCTTAAGCATTTTGACAGTTCCATCTTTGTACAGATGTCTGTATTTCTGTGCCACTGCAGGTTTATATTCATGAATAAAAGTAGTCATATATAATTCTTCCTCTTTAGCTTTGGAGTTATTTGATTTTATTTTTTGTCTAGATTTAAAAAATTTTAATTTTCCCTTCAGGGACTTGATCAGTCAAATGTGGGGGCAGAGTTGAGAAGACCACCTTAAAAAATACTGCATGACCTCAGTTTTTCTTAGGTAAATGATGAAAAATCCTGAACAAAACATGAAAAGGAGATCCCTCCCCTTTTAGAAAGAAACATCTAAACTTGTCCACAGTTTATCAGTTCACACTATTTTAATGAACTCCACAAGAAAGAGCTTTCTCCACTTGTAGGAAAACCGTGTTCTGCAATCTAAAGCCCTGTGTCTTTGTCACTCAAATGTTTCTTTACATTGCCTTAAATTTACTGCTGTTGCAAAGTTAACACTTCTGAGTGTGTATTTTCTTCTTCTAAATCTGCCCTGTTCCTACTGGTCATTCGTGCCCTGACACTGGGCTAAACCCTTCCTTTCCATCCATCATGTTTGCTTACAGCTGGAAAATGGCCAAGCTACAAACCCAGATATAACCTTGCCTCAAACTTTTGAATAAGGATCTGGATCTTAGTGTATAAAAACAAACTTAATTGAACCTGAGATGGAATCCAAAAATCCAAACACCTCAGAAATATTTAGACCTGAATCTGACCTTTACAATTCAGACCTCGCTCCTCTCATTCAGCTCTTTGCCAGTGGTTATCAAAGCTTCCTGCTGCACCCTAATTTTTCTTAGTTTTGCTCTCCTCCAAGTTAGGTCTTTCTTTCCCTTTCTTGTCTTTGAAAAGGAATGAAGTTTTCTGAAGTTGTAAACAATGGAAACACTGTTTTTTGCAATTTTCAGCAAGAAATTCCAAGATCAGCTCTGTGTATCTGGAACTACAAAAGAGACTTATATGTTTAGAGTAGTAAAAAAGCCCTACCCTACTAAAAATGAGAAATGTTTGTTCATGGTTCACTATTCCTTAAAGACCCGGTTTGTTTTTCCCAGAGATTAATCAACCTTTAAACTAAATATAACAGGGTGTCTTGATGCCTGTTTGGCAAGAACAAAGCAGTACAGTTATTTGGGATCTTGGGATATTTTCTGGGCTGAAGTTTCTGTGATCCTGACTACCTTCAGACATTGTCTATCTTGAGCAGATTAATGAATTTCAGCACATGTAAAAATCTTTTATAGAAACCACTTTACTCAATGTCTTACTGTGGCTCGTATTTTCCAAGTAGGGTTCCAAAACCTTATTGCAGCTTCGTAGTAGTAATAGTTCATAGCAGTGATGTTAGGTCATACCTCTAAATAGTAATAATTGTTGATGAATAGCCCCTCTGTAAGGCCATAAAAAAGCAGCGAGTAATTATTTGCTGGCTTGTAAAACATTTGATCTTTTTCTAAACCTCTAAATATTGTGTATCTTTAAACATACTGCCAGGAGCAATACTGTTGGTATGTTGGCTGTGACTGTGAAAAGAGATTCAGAGAATGTACAGAGTGTTTATTTGAAATGCAATAAAGCCCCTGTTTAAGGTTGATACCTCTCCAGTTACAGAATGTAACAGTAAGGAAAAATGTCAAGGCAAGAAGGAAAAAATACTCACAGAACTGTCAATGCCAAGAGTAAGGAGCATGATGAAGAATACCACAGCCCAAAATGTA
>VXBO01013335.1:307284-343351 GCA_013400135.1 Rhinoptilus africanus | reverse complement strand
TACCACAGCCCAAAATGTAGATCCTGAAAGAGTTGAAATTGCCTCTGGATACAGAATGAAAACTAAACCAGCTCCTGAAATAGAAGAAAAAAAGTATTGCTAAATGATGTTTCTTAGCTTCACAAAAGTGTTCATTTTAATAAGATAAATTCTGTCTAAGTTGACTTCTACATCAGTCCATATCACACTTTGAGTAGCTGTTAAAATGAAATTTGCATTATACAAAAAAATACATCCACAATACTTTAATAACGTATTCATGACAGCTTTGTATTAAAAAACATATAATCTATCCCATCTCTTTTCACTTCTAGTAATCTTTTATGGGATTCACAACCTTGCTAGCTACTTTTCAACTACGTAGTAGAGAATGAACTGTGTGGATGTGGACTCCAGTGTTTGGCAGGAGAGCTCCCGCATGTGATAAGAGATACAGGAACTGAAATGATGGGTGACCTGTTACCAGTGAAAGCACTCCACAGCTAAGCCTACCAGAATAATTCAAAATAGTAACCTACGGCACTGAACAGCAATACTTTCACAAGATACAGGGCAGTGCTAAATGCTTGCTTGTTGCACAGGCTCAACTTGTGAGGGGCAAAATGTCAGGAAACCTCAATTTGGTAGAGATAAGATCAATCAATTAGAGTGCACGTTTCAGTGAGGCATGTCTACCAAGTAATTTAATTCAGGTCACTTCCATGAGATTTTCACACACTGATTTGAAACAAATATAAACACATTTGCAAAGAAATGGTGGACAAAAAGTGGTAAAACTAATATAGAATTAACTTCTTACCTTCAGTGGCTACATCCTCAATTTTAACTTTGTGCTCATGAGCCATGTAGCCCAATATGGAGAAAATTGCGAATCCTGAGATGAAGCTTGTGACACAGTTAATGGTACTAGTCAGCAAAGCATCCCTAGTGATGGAGAGAAGAACAGCCCAGTGAAAAAAAAGCACTTGAAGAACTAGATGGGGATTGTCTTATAGCGATAGGCAGATTCTTGTGAAAATGCTAATTGTGCAATTATCTTGATAATCTAAAAGCTCATATCAGCATACTATGCTAGGAAATTACCTGCCTTCATTTACTATTTTGATTTAAAACTGAGTTCTGTTCAAATAAATCAGCAAAGCTATATTAAATATTAAGATACTAGAGTAATGTCATCATCCTGGCTGGTAGCTGAAGCATAGCAAGAGAGGGCCATGAAGTGAAAGAGCCCTATTTTTTATCAATTCATGTGAGAAGATACTCAAGAGTATTTTCAGACAACTCCAGCAGTGCATTTTTAGCAAACTGTGCTGCCATTCAGATGGCACGGGATAATATCCTTAATCTGTAATGGGGTCCCTTCATCTATGAAGTCAGCTAGGCTTTTCTGAAAAAAATACAACTCTTCTTTATCAGATTGTTACAAAAGTGAATTTAGTTTAAAGGTTAAATATTATACAGTGTGCATTGTATAGTAATGACGGTACAAAGTTGTGTTTTTTAATCAATCTGCCATGGTATTATGATAGATGTATCAGTTTTCCTGGTTATTAATAACCACTATTACCAAACCTAGCTTGAAGATAAGTAGACAGTATGTCTTTAGGTATCTACCTAATCTGCACAGTATCTTGTATGTAAGCTTTTGCTGCATATGGCCTTTAGAACAGAGGACGTGACTCTGTGAACATCTGTAATGCCAAACAATGCTTTAATAAGCAGAAAGTAAATATGATTTCCTTTCACCAGTTACACTACCCCAAAACATAGGTGCCATACACCAAACTTTATCATCTTCCTTATATTACTTTATTTTTATAACATTGAAAGATTTACATCCTGCAATTCTTAAAATGTTTTCCTGGGGGAAGGCAGCAGGATCAAGAGACACCAGGTTGGACCCATAAACTCAAATTCTTTTCAGTCATTAAAGAGAAAAATTGCTAGGTATTTGTCACTGATAAGATGGCAACAGTATTTCTTGTTTCCCACAACACTAAAACATTCTTATGCAAGTGAATAATGCTTCGTTTTGCTTAGTCAATTACTGGATTACATGATGCTTATCTGCTTACAAACTGAGCTGAGCTAGCTCACAGTATTTTGCATGTAAAACTAGATCATTGTTTAAGTACAAATTCTCATATTTTCTGTCCTTCATTTCAGTATTGTTACCCTACCTTACATTAGTAAGTTTAGTATTGTTACCTGTTAGTATTAGTATTGTTACCCTGACACTGTTCCTCTCACGGAAGCTGTGTTGTAGCATAAATGGGTCAGTATAGCTCAGAGTCATGGCCTTCATTTGGAAACAGTACTATTTTCAGTTTGTTCTGTTTCAAGAAAGCCTTTTGAACAAAATATGTCAGCACATTATGGAGTTACTTGACCAAAAATAAGGAGATTTTAAAGTGTTGCAAATGCTACTGAATTAAAGCTTGTTTTCATAAGGAGAACTATAACACAGTATTTAATGAAACTACAGATTACTCTTACAGGGAAGGCAAGGCTTGTGAAGCAACATTGAACAAATACAGTAAGCTAGAAGCTAAATAATATGATTTCACATATAGTCTGCGGTGTTTTCTTGGTTTCAAGTGGATTTTTTCCATTTCAGAGCAAATTAGAATACAGAAGCAAAACAGTGCTGCTATGATATTAATGCAAAATTATTTGCAGAAGATGGTAAATGTTATTTTGGAAGACTGCTATGGCTAGAGTTCTAACTGAAGGGTTCTCTAACCTGGTAATACTGCCTACTGCAAATAATCAGCTGGCAACCTAAAGCCTCTGTGGGCTAAGTACAAAGCTCTCTGAAGTCAGTGGAAGTATTCCATGATTTTGGCTTTCAGGCTGTTTCAGACAGTTCAAATCTATTTATTTTCTCGTCACTTTTCACTTTAACATTTTTTTGCCATCCTTATCCTTCATTTCACAATATATTTATAATACATGCATGTAATTTCTGAATTTATATTTCATGGGAAATTTTAAAGCGATGCTTGTTTTCTTTCCAAAATGGAATGTTAATAAAACTTCTAATGTTGGAAGTTCTCCTAAGGTGCGGAGCAGTTCTGGTTGAATTTCCATGTGGTGATTCAGCAAAACACTTACAAACTGACTTGATTTAAAGTGCATATCCTAAATTGGAGCTCAACATAAAATATCAGAAATATAATCCCAAAGCACAGAAGGACTTCTGGAAACTGGAATCCTTCTGCTTTTAGTTCCTGGACCAATAAGATTTCATCCTGTGTGCACTGTTGCTCTTAATGGTACTTTTGAAAGGCAAACACAAGCACAGTTTACACAGCTGTCTAAAGTCCAAACCTAATCCTGTTCTGTTTTGCTGTACAGCAGATATCTTGGCAGGTTCCTATTGCTAAAATTTCAGAAAGGAAGACAGTGTTTCAAGATTTGGGTTGGTTGCTATGTCCACACAGGACTGACCATCATTAGTAAATGACTGAAGGCAAAAAGATAGCTTAGTACTTAGCCCAGCTGCAGTTAGAGTAAAATAGTAACATTCTGAGCAGTAATGAATGAATAGGCTGTCTTACCTGTAACAGTTGTTATCAAACTTATTGTAACTGGCAAATGCAATTAAAACGCCAAACCCGGCTCCTAAGGAGTAAAATATCTGAGTAGCTGCATCAATCCATACCTGCATAATGACACCAACATTGTCTGTCAGTTCGGTCCAAAAGATACATCAGGAATATGCAAGAGTGTACACGACAACTGGCTTTTGAAAAATGGTCAGTATTCACGGTTATGGGATTGTAAATGTGTCTCAGCCCCCATGAGATGTCACACAGAGCACAGTCATGGTCTGGAGTGGCTTAACCAGAAATGGTAAGGGCCCAAGCAGTGGGCAGGTTCTAGGTGCATGCACACTGCTACCACAATGGGGTGTACCTCTGGGATTCTACTTCTGAGCTTTTACTGAGGACTGAAATGATTACATGATTTTTTTTCTCTCGGGTGACACAAATACAATTCCAATAGTCCTTCTTCCAAGTTAGTTTGGAATGTACAACCAAGAAACTAAAAATAGCTAATGGGTCAAGAGCTACAGGACATTTTCATTCCCATAAGAGAGCTTTCTTCATGGGACTGTTAGTGCACTTTATATGCTACTTTCTTGTTTCAGAAGCTGAAGCACGACTGACATGCTGTGAACAGAACCATGCAGGTTATCTGTCGCCTTTCCCACTTAGTTGGAGTTTTTCCTGTGACAGTCATTAAATTTCAGTTTAGATGCAGCTTGGCCATTTTAAGAATTGTCCACTAGGGAAAACATGTTTTTAACGCTATAACGTTTTCTAAAGTGAGCCTCCAGCCCAGCATCCACTCAAGATGTGCAGACAGCAGTCAGGAACAGAGCTACAGAGCTGGTCTCCTGAATCAGAAGCCTGCAAATAGTCTACCCTGGTTAATGAGGGTTTCACTTACTCGGTTGTTACACAGAAATAGTTAAACAAGCATCTTCCACAAGGGCAATGTGCTCCTTCTGCATTGGGATTTTAACACTAAGCTTTCACATTTGGCCCAATGGAAGGAAAGAGAGCGCCTTATCCCATCCTAACATGATATATGAAAGTACTTATGCATGTTACTGATGTATTTTTTTCTCAACATAGATGATAGATGCTTTCAACTACTGCCTGCTGAAGACTGCAAACCATTTATTGAACTCTGGATTTGTACAGAAACCTAATTTTATGAACTGTTGAGAGTTAATTGCTTGAAAGATAATATGTAGAACAATCTATGATGTGTTTATTGCACACCAGTGGATAGGTGGATATGATTTTTGCCAAATTTCAATTCATACAGGGCTTTTAGGTATCATGATTCTTTTACTAAACAGCAAAACAATCCTGTAAAATTAATTCCTTGCTCATTCCTTTTATATACCTAGTTACGTCTTAGTGTTGTATCTCTACACAAAAGGTTGAGATCAAATAGGGTGGTACTCTCTGAGGAGCGTTTACGTGGATCAGAGTGCAGAAGGAGGGATGCAAAGCCGCCTATAATTATTCTTGTTTTTCAAAACTTCTCACAACTTGTGTTGATAATGAAGTTCCTGACTTTTAAAATAAATTTTGCTTAAACTATAACTAAATCTGCATGCTTCCAGCATAAGGCACTTGTTTGTAGTGGTTTTCTAGCTCTTTTGTGTCTTGCCAGTGGAGTTGTACTCATGATACTTCCCCTTTCGTACAATTCAAGCACTGTTAAGCATCTGCATAAGTCCTACTGATTCAGGTAATAGGTTAGCACTTGCTGCCTACGGAGGGAGTTATGCATATGCTTAAGTGTCCATGGAGTAAGAGTCTTGGCTCATAGAAGCTGATTAGGAAACAAATTGAGAAAGTCAAGGTGAAAGGAAAAAAGAAACCAGAAATTCCTTTAGAACTAAGATTAAATGCAGAACATTCCCTTTGTTATAACAAAGCAGAATATGAAACAGACAGTGGGGCTGGTTCTTCTGCACTTTACGCTCGTGTTCTTTGTTCACTTCAGCTGAATGACTCCTGATTGATGCGTAGTTGAATACATTTTTATAGTAGGATATTGGTTTTATATGCATTAAAAGTTGAAAAAATTAAACACTTTATAGGAGGCAGTCATCAATCTTTCCAGCTTTCTTCATGGTTGTTTATGCTATTGTAACTTTTGTGCATATTCTTTCTTATGTATGTGGATTTAAAGAATTACTGTGCCGTGTGGAGAGGAAACACTGTGTGCACCCCTAGATGTTATAATCTTCAGGAAATTTGTTAAGGTGTTTGAAAGCATGAGTGTCTTCTCATGTCTGGTTTAACTCTGTATTTAATGCAGAATCCTTCAGTGGAACAGAAGTGTAGCTGCTGTTTTACAGATATTTAATATATCAATTTGTGCAATGGAGATGAGTATTAGGGCTTTGTAGCTTGTGGACTTTCAGTGAGGAACATAGCTAGGCATTGGTATAGTCAAGAGGTTCATCAAGGGAGATCTTTCTCTCCTTCCTCTCCTTTTTATAGAGATACCCTCTGTGGATTCAATATCCCTGAAAATGAGATGTCTGAGGGCTTGCTCAATGCTGTGCAGTGTGTCATCCTATAAAATGAGGCAGACCTTGACACTGATGAGGATGCTCTAAGATCTTTTAGAAGAGCATTGGCAGAGCCCTATAGGTCATTACTGCTTGTGACTTATGATGTTTCTTTGTTAGATTCTTGGGAGGATTAGATTTGGGAGGAAAAAAAAATAATAAATCAGAAAGATTCAGAGACACATTGCCATAGAACTGAAGCAGAAGTCTATTCTTTGGAGCCTGAGGACAAAGATTAAATACACAAGCCTATTGCAGCAGCAGGTATCCCAGTCTCCCAGCAGGAGAAAGGCTGACATGACAAAGCAATTTGTGAAACTTTTCCTTATAAATGATCTTTAGCCTTTTATTATTCTAAAGAAACTTTTTTTGTTGTTGTCTGAAAAAATTTCGTCTTCGAAACAAATAACTTTGGGGTCATCCAAACAGCAGCTGCAAAAATATTAAGCCAAGAAATAGCAGTGCAAAGAATATTCTTCCAAAAGCAGAAGGCAGCTATGATTATAGAGGCCTAGCTTCTGAAGTGACGCAAGCTGGCCCAGCTCCATAGACATGTAGTCTTGTGATGGTTTTTTTCCAAACAGAACTTAAAATATGTAAGAAAAATTTAAGCACCTCTTTTCTGCATCCTTGCATCTTTGTATTTATGTATATGCATAAATGTGAACTACTGGGGTGGCTACTGCCTTGGTGACAAAACTGGCTGCAGGTCACATATTTGAAGTTTGTTTTTTCTGGTTTTGAAGAAATGCTAGTTTCCAAATTTAGTATTACAAAACTGAGGAAATATTGTTTTGCTAAGAGTATATAAAATAGGTCCGTATTCTAACACTTAAAGTCTTTGTCTGCCTTTTTAATTATTCATGAAAAATCAAGACAGGAAATGTAGAATGCAACTATGTACAAACCACTGACATCTCTGAAAGCCGCAAATTTTCAAGACGGTTTATTGCCTTCTAGTAAAACTATGTCCTCGCTTTTCAGTTTTGTAACCATTTGAATGGCCTTGTGACCCATCTGCAGACAGACCACTGTCTTATAAATGATTTATGATATTTTTAGAATAGCACAGTGGTAAGATCTGTCTGTAGTCACCAGATCATTGTTCTTCATAGCTCTGAAATGCTGGTGATTTCATGAGTTAGTGACAATGCTTGTACATCTTGCTTTACAATGGACGAAACAATTCTTAGTTCCAAATCGAGTTGGTTTGGATATATTTAATGAGATGTCTTGCAATGTGGTTAAATGATACAGGCAAATGTATGTTAGTTTCAATAGTAAGATAAGAACATCATACTACTGAAAATCTCATTTATATGAAGGACTATGATTAGGTGAGTTAGTCCTGACTTAGCATGTTTGGCAAGGTTTTCATAGGCCACATTTAACCTAGTGATTCAAAAAGCAAAATTTTCTTGTTGAGGGAATTCTTAACATTTGAGAACTAAATTTTTGCATGACTCAATTTTAACGTATAACAAGGTGCACAGTCAAAGCATGGACTTTAAGGGCCTGCTGTATCTGAATCTGCCCCTGTACAGGGTTTTTTTTGTGATCAGAACAGTCTGGGTTCAGGCTGAGATAGTCTTGTTTTGGAGACTGTTGGAAAGTTAGACTGTCAGGGACAGTGGACTAGTGCTTATGCAAAAGCACAAGTGTGGCTATATAATTTCAGAAATTAGCTGTAGTATTTTCAGTTTAAATAACAGGTTTAATAATAAAAAGGGAAAGAAAGCAGAAGAACACACTTACTGTGGCTTCTTTTAATCTTCTGAAATCTATGTGCAGGTATGCATTTATACCATTGTATGCACCAGGCAGGGTTATTCCATGTATTAACAAAACAAATAATACAACATAAGGCAAAGTGGCTGTTATCCAAACAACCTGCAAACAATAGAGATCCCAAAGGTTAATCATCTGTTACAGAAGATTGAAGAATGTGTGAAAAATACAGCGGGCACCTTCTTGGTTTTGTCCATTCAGTTTGGTGGAGAAGCTCTTCATAGGAGACCTCAGGGGAAAATGCTGTTATGCATCATGAGTCTTTACATATGTGTGTTTACAGATACCAGTAGGAGACAGTTTTGACAAAGAAGATTTGGAGTGCTTATACATTACCAGTGTGTGTTAGACTTTTGATTAGCTATATATTCATTTACTGAACAATTGCAGTCATTGCCTGATCTTAGGTGATGCTTTCATGGAAGTGTACAAAAAGCTCTCAGAGGTATCCAGCCCTAGAACTTTTGTTGAAGTGTTTTCTAAAGTATGTGAAAAATAATTTCAAATTACTTTCATCAGCTATTTCTCTTATCATGGCATTTTATGTAATAAAACCAAAGCATCTTAAACCATTGAAACATTAGTACGTTTGCCTGAGAATAGGAGGCACATTTAAGACAATTCAAAGCCTTTCAAAATATTTTCTTGATAAGACCACTAATACTGAGTTGAAAAGAATATGCTAAGAAAATTTCCATGTGTGGAACATCACACAAGCAAAACTTGTAAATAAAATAAAGGCTGAATCTGGATTGTGTATTTCCACTGTACACATATGAAGGCTTCTCACAGGGTTTGGTCCCCGAGGATCACTCAGAAGCAGTGATTTAGCCTCTTGCTTTCTAAAATTAGGAGACTTCTTAAAGGAGACAAAAAAAAAAAATAGTTGAGATAGAAGGATAATATTAGCTCTACCTTTCCTGAAGTCTTCACGCCTTTCCACAGACTAAAGAAAAGAATGATTACCACCACCAAGAGGCAGAGGGAAAGTTGCCAGCGAGGCAAGCCAAGGTCATGGATTCCACGGCTTTCATGCAGGTGCAGAACTCCTCGCCTACATACCAGATACACAGAAATAAAGCGAAGTCACTAGGGGAAAAAGGTTTTTACATATCTCACCCTGTGGGCAGCAGAAATGGATGCTGCGCTGCAGTAGTAGCTGCCCTACTGACATCGCTAGCAGTTAGTGAATTTTGTGAAGCTGTGTATTGTGCTTCTTCCCACCATGCCTTTATGTTCTCACTGTGGCCCATCAGTGTCTGTTTAGCACTGTAGTGGCATAATGATAGCACTCTCTTCTCTCCCTCACTGGAAGTGTTTGGGGGTTTTGGAAGTGTTGTTCGTTGATTCTTGCTTGAATACTGAACAGATGCCCAGAGAATCTCCATCCTTGCAGATTTTAAAACTTGGCCAGTAAAGGCCGTGACCAGACTGATTTACTTTTGAAGTTAGCCTTGCTTTGGGTAAGGACTTGTATTAGATGACCTTCAGAGAGCTCTTTCGGCCTAAATTATTTTGTGATTCTAGATAAGCAAACAGGTGACTTCCTGCAACTTGGGCAGTTCCAAAGTTATTTTCCATTTTGTTTTGAACAGGGTATTGTGAGGCTGCAAAAAAGAAGCTGCATAGGAAAAGCAGCAGTTGGTAAATTTAAATTGGATATAGTGCTCTGTGTTGATCACTGAGATAGTGGAGTGATAGCAGAGGAAATTCTGTTGCTTACGAGGGCAGGCTAATTCTTTTGAGATGTACACAGTGTGAAATGGATTGAAGTATGAGAAAAGAGTGTTTGTCCCCATGACTGGTGGTACCTACAATTAGATTTGTCAAAACACATTGTATGCAACAGGCATAGAGATATGGGGGAGAGATTTTTATAGTGGATCTCCCTTGCTCTAACTCAGTTCTGTGTTACTGAAGTGTCTCTTGCTGCTTTTTGAAATCTAAACAATGCAGAAATATTTTGCTTTACTGAAAGCTGTATTTGCAAAGAGGAATGGCATTGCGGCTGGAGCCCTGCACCAGAGGAGAACTGCAGAGCTAACTCCCAGGTCTGATAAAGATCTACAAGATGCTGGCTCAAGGATTAAATTTCTTAGTGTTTCAGTGCCCATCCACATAAAATGGTCACAACCTTCCTTGTCTCCTCCCTTTCCCTATTATCTTTTATTTGCTATGCACTGCTGGGGTAAATTAGAAGGTTGATCTCTTTTGGCTTCTCTTAGCACTGTGATAGTACAAACAAAGCAAATCAAAGAAACCCTTTTCACTGGAGGACCTTGACATGCTTTATGAAGTTAACTACATTTTAAAGAAACTGAAACATTGAGTGATTTGCCCTGTGTGACTGCAGACGTGTAGAAACTAAAGCCTGAGGAGTATAATTCCAGCCTTATTGGCTGTCTGCATACAATCTCTTACTAGATAGATGGCGCTTCAGAATTAATTTACACACTTGTCTTATCAAGTCAGAGATGAGTGAGATAGCTGAGTAAGTTCCACAATAGGGCAAACCTGTGTCAACTTAAATGGGGAAAACTGAAAAATATCTCTGTGCTAGTTAAGCTGTAGAAACATGCTGGAAAAATTAAGGCCCATTAGAACAATCCATCTAGTGATATGAAAGAGTTGTGTACAATTCCCTTTTGATCCCTAAAGATACGATCAGCTAAGAATTCTATCAGTTCTGCTTCTGGAGTTTCTCATATTTAATAATAAATGCTGTATTTTTTAACTGTTTCAATGAATTATCCCAGGTTGGATAAAAGATATTTGTAGAAAACATCCTCCTAAATTAAGCAGCTGATCCGCTTCTGTTGCATTGTAAGGCTAATAACAAGTGAAACGTTAAAAAGCTTGCGACCATGTGTTTGTGGCATATATTCAAGAATGTTCCTATTTAGAAAGTATAAGTCTTATTATCTAACAAAATAGCTGTTACCTGTGGAAACAGTCAAACATAGAGGCAGACTTCTTGGTATCTCATCTAAAACCCTATTATCTTTATTTAAATGTAAATAAATAGGTAGTTCTCATTCAGCTTTTGCTTAGAGTGTGAATGAAAGCTACTTGTATTTCTGCTAATAAAGTATAATTTGCCAGATGATATGCAGGTGTAAGTGAATCCTAGGCAGGGATTCCTGATTCCATTCTAAACTTACCAGCTTGGGCAGCGTGAAGTGTAGCTGGGAAAAGTTTCATAGGCTTCTGATCATAACATTTGTCCAGGATCTTGGGAGGGTTTTGGCAATCTGTGCTATCACAGTTACACTGCTATTGCTATCAGAGCTGGATGTTGGAAAGAAAGTTGTTTGGATTATGACATGTAGATGGATACTCAGAAAAACTGAATCTGAACTTGCATTCTTTGTGCCCATTTAACTTTTTATTATTCTTGCACAAATATTTTCTGGTTTTGTAAGAAGCCTGCTTCCTTGTGTGTTTGCTTTCCAAGAAGCAGCTACAATGTGTCTTACTGTTTGGAACACTTGCCAGAACTGCCATTTCAAATGTGGGATTCCCAGGATTTTCAGGAGAATCTCCATTCCAAGAGTTCTGCTCTCTTAATCAGGGTAAGGGATCATAAAATAGGAAGAGAAAAATACTTTTGTAACCAGTTAAAACAGCTGTGCAACTGGGCAGCTAAGCAAGGAAATCTTCATAGACAGCTGCTGTTTCTGAGCTATAATTCTAGTGGGTTTTGCTTCCTTTTCCTTTTTTCTTTTTTGTTTTTCTTCGTGACCCCTGAAGATAAGTCATAGAAGCTTTCCAAAAGATGCCCTTTTTGGGGGTTGTTAGGAAGTACTTCATGAACGTTTACCTACTAGAAGCTACATTTCTGTTCCCGTGGCACCGTAAAGTTTAAAAGATCTAGTGCTAAACTGTGATTTAGGTTCAAATGTGCTGACACCTGAAGAGATGGAGGAGAGAAGCAGCAGCCAAAGTAATATATAGACCAGACCTTCTTGGCTTGAAGGATATAGCTCTGTGATGTTCTTTGCAAAAACAGTAATTTTTTGGAGAAGGCCAAACTTAAAAAGAACTTTGCCTTCCTCGTATTCACCCAAGTTAGCATATATCAGTGATGCTATAGAAAATCCAGTTAGCGCAATTATGCCACAATTATTCTTATCTCACATCAAGGAGTACTTATTTCAGGAGCAGCTGAGGTTGTTTTTAGCCTGTCTCTGTTAAGGCAGGTTGAGTAATAAATCCCTGACAGGCTCCTTTAGATTATACTCAGTCACTTCCCTTCTACTGGCCACAAAGAGGAAAACATGAAGAGATACTGCAAGATTCCCCACTCAAGAAGCTCTGAGGTCAAAACACCTGAATTTTCAGCCTTTTGATATTACAACACAGTAATGCTATGTGGCCAACATCCATTCCTAAACTGAGGTTGCCTGCACTAGCCGCAGGATTGTTCCATTTCCCAATACTGTAAAGACACGTACAAGTCAAACAAAATGGCATAAACTGATCTCACTTAAATCCCTAAGCCAGGGAACCAGAGGAAATACAGCACAAGTTAGTATCAGCCTCTGTTGTCTGTCAACTTCTTTAAATTATGTCCAAAGCTACTGAGAGTGTCTTAAGTAAAAGCTTCTGAAAGTGATTATTGTTTCATAAGTATAGAGATATTTGCCCAATTCTGCTAACAAAATAAAATTTCATAATTTGCAAGTCTGAGTCAAAAAGAAAGGAAAACTCAGATGCAGTAAGACAGCTAGAATTAGTATTTTGCCTGCAGATTGTTGTTATTGAGAACAGAATGAAAGTATATGAGAAATACGTGCAAAAAGGAGAAGAAAATGTTATGGGGGAAAGGTTGAGAATAAACATTAACAGATGGGACTGACAGAAAGTAGAACAGGGCCCTATTATATTTTTCTGGGCAAAATACAAGAGTAGCTAATAAGTTGTTTAAGCTTTCTAAGCTTTCTAATTTTCTAGTCAGACCTCTAGCAATATTTAGTTAGTACAGCACCAAGAATCAAAGAACATGCACTAGAGATAAGAAATTAACTATTTTTTTATCAGGGATTTGTGCAAAGGAGCCTGATTTATGCTAAGATTGCTTTCCATGTAAGGGAGTATAAATTATATTTGCAATGAATTTGAGACTGTACATCTCTGTAAATATGGGTCCCAAGAGTCTTTCTGCTTATCTGCAAGAGCAGCAGGAATGTGAAAGCATTTCGGCTTGAAGCCGCATTCAGACGTTCTGGTTTCACTCTTTGGGGGATTTCTTCTAGTCCTCTCCTTCCCTGTGCTCTCTGTTGGGAAGACTCCCCTAGTCACCCACTAACTCTGGCACCAGTTCTTGCTGTACTTCCACACTGCATTCAGCTAGAGGGAAATAATTCACCCCCGTTGAAATCAGCAAACAGCAATTCATTTGCTGGTACCACTGTCTTCTGTTCTGTCTTTGTGTGGCACTTGGGTCCTCTTTAATTTGGTGTCAGATCATAGAAAGCCAACAGGAAGCCCAGCTGCTTGGTGTTCACACATAAACCTTACTAAAGACAAATTATTGAGGAGGCGGGGGACAGCTGCTCAGTGGGACTCAGTAAATGAGGGATCCAGTCATACTTCTAATAATAGGTAATGTTGGAACCAATAAATTCTTCTCTGTGTCTTAGTGTTCCCATCTATAAAATAAAGATTATTATAAACCTTTGCTTTGTCTCCACTCTGAGCATAGTCTTTATGGAAGTGATGAGTATTTGAGTATAAACAGGGAACGAGACCAAAGGAAGAAGAAATGCCAGGGGTCATGATCTGAAAATTACTGTGTTTTGTTCACTCTAAACCATTTAATTCATAGCCAGAAAACAGGAGGTAAGAGCTTTAGGTGTAGAATTCTCGACTTATCAGACTGGCTCTTTCTAAGGACTTTCTAAGCAGCCTTTTGTATTATTCATCCGTAGGCATTTACGTGATTGTATTTTGGAATTTAGAAGGTTTTGTACAACCAGATAAATTAAAGGTCTTGGAGTAGGCCTCGTTTTTCTAATCCCAAATCAATTGTCATTTTAGGTTTCAATCCAAATATGATCACACAGGTCTTAGGCTCATTCTTTCTCCTTTTTATTAAAGGCAAAAGTTAATTTGCTTAAATTTGATGTGATCAACAGAAGGGTGTCATTCATCTAAACAATTTTTAGATGTGTTGTATCAGCTTTGTTCAGATTGCAAAAATGTCGTCAGATTGCCAGCAAATTAGTACGTTAACGAATAAATGTATTTGTTAGCTAACATATTAAGTACTTCTAAGAACTTCCAGGTACTTCTAAAAGTTAGTATTTACTTTTATGGGATCAAACCCAAATGGCTTGCATAGAGTAAGTATCAGCAAATTGGCTAAGATATAAATAGATGCAGTCCTGACCTCCTGAGCTCTATGCCCTATTCTGGTAGTTAGACTAGTTTTTTATGATTTAAAACTTAATGCAAATTGTAGACTGCAGATGCTAAAAGGACTCCTTAGTGTATACAGTGTGCAATCTATAGAAATTAAATTACATACTCGATTTAGAAGGCAATTTGAAGCATGATAATTGTGCTCAATTAGGAGGCTCTCCTACATGCATCTCTTGTGTTACACATTTGGGCAACCATCGTTCAGTTGTCATTGCTGCTGGTTAGCTTCAGAGTATAAAATATGGTTGGTTCTTTTATCTGTGGAAGTTTGGGCTATCTGCATTAAGCAGATGTGGATAGAGTTCTTTTTGCACAGAGTTTGCCAGGCTCTAGGTATTCTTACATTTAGCTGTAGTGTCTCCATGGCATTTTGTGTCCACAATGGGTGTATCCACAGCTGTGTGGGGCAGAGCTTGTGGTACAAACCCTGCAGACCTGAGCTGACTCCGTGCAGGTTAAACACTGCAATCCTGGGGCTAGGGCTGCACTGCAGAGATAGCAGCGATGCTCCACGTGAAGTCAGCAAAGTGCAACTGGGTTGGTCTGGCTCCGACCCA
Source organism: Rhinoptilus africanus (assembly GCA_013400135.1). NCBI lineage: Eukaryota > Metazoa > Chordata > Aves > Charadriiformes > Glareolidae > Rhinoptilus > Rhinoptilus africanus. Next base: position 328,480 of record VXBO01013335.1, on the reverse strand, counting down.
GCTCTGACACACGTACAGCTGCTGGCTGAGCTACCTGGGTGCCTCTGGGTGCTTCGTAAAGATGTCTGAGTATGGCATCACTGCAAAGCAGAAGGATAGCCTGGCTCTGGGAGGCTGCTCTCCCACAGCCAAGAGCCCAGTGGTACAGAGCCATCTGATGTGCAGTGCCATGTGTGCAGGACATACCTCTCCCTGCCCCTGAAGCGCGGGACATGCCGCAGAGGCATGCCAGGGGCTCTGCACCAGCCAGCGTCTTGCTTCAGCTGGACGCACTCACTCCAGCTCTCTTGGACACTGCATTGTCCTTTGCCAACGTCTTAAGTTGTCTTGGTTTTCCTGTTTCTCAAGATATTTCAGCTCCCCCTTGTGTTCGAGAATGGACCTGTGTGATGGACTTCAAACTAGATTTTGGGAGTCACTTGCAGAAAGATAATTTACCGGTGTCACCCTGGCTGGCGTATAAAAATTATTATTTGTACTGAATGAAGTGGTATTTCTTTTTGAATCATGATAATCCTGAAATTATATGCAGCTACTAGGACTAAACTGTTAATTCACTGAGAATGTGGATCTCGACTCACTGAGGTCTTTACCCAGTTAAATTCTCCCATTAACTAAATAATTCTGACCTCTCCAGCTATTTGTGCCACATGTCAGCACATTGAAGTCTGCACAGCACTCTGAAAAAAAGAGATTTTTGAAATCTGCTTTTTAAACTCATTATATTGAGATTTGTAGATAGAATGGAAATGCTTGAATTACACCCCTCTGTAGGCCTAATGAATACTGAACTCTTGAAAAAAGTCTGGTTTTGGATACATGGAAAGCAGCTAGAGCACATGTGCACCCAACCGCTCCAGCCCTTAGTCAGCCAGTGAGAGGGCTCTCCAGTCAGCATTCCCAATGGGCTGTGCACTGCCCAAGGCAGGGGAGTCATGAAAGCCCCAGCCGTTTTGAAGAAGCTGTTGAGCTTTCATGAATCTTTACTGATTTCAGAAAAGCTGCATGGAAAGACACAAAGTTGCCAGAAGACAGTCAACCATAGGAATAGGCCCATGTGCCACAAACTGAGGACCGCTGACACGTTTAAAGAAATGAATGCTCACTTTATGGTTTGACATTTGTTTTAATGCCAGGTCTTTTGCACAGTGAGGTTAAATTTGTAACGTTGTCATGGATTGATACTTAGAGGGGTCAGTTTTGGATGAGTAAGCATATCTGCTATAGGAAGCAACACATAATACACTAGCAGTAATTCTGTGTCAGTACTGTGTTGTACATTTGGTGAGAATCAGGTGAATAAATGGGTGTTTACTTGTGTGAGGCACCTTTATTGGCTTTGCCTTGAGCCGTATGTGCAGGTGGAGATGTTCCACAGAGAAAGGCTCTGCTTCTGCTGCCAGAATTTCAAATGCAAGGTAATACATGGGAGGTGCTGCAGCTCTGACCTCAGCTGCTGTAGTTATTGCTCCGAGCCTCACAGTAGTACCAAACTACATGGGATTCTGTACGTAAAGATAAGCATTCAGAATTCCTAAGAGTTAGTACGAAGCAAGCCAATTGCATGCAGCATAATGTGCAGCTCCTGACATTTGCAGTATCTCATAACCCTCCCCTGAAAATTTAAGTTGGCAAAGTTGTGATTCTTCCAGTCTTCTGGACTGGCTGCACAAGGGCGTGTTGTAGTTTAGGAATCATTTCCATAAAGCTGTCCAAACTTAAGAACATGTGTACACACTTACATGGATTGACTTCCACTGTACTCGCATTTAATTTCTTTTTTCTTTGTGTACATACATGGTGAACAAATGTGAAGATGTGAACATATATTAGAAGTAAATTTCAAAGCTGTTCATGTAAATATTTGTGGATAGCTGTTTTTATTTTATGCACATTAATACTTGTACCAGAATTTTCCGTGCACCAAGTCAAAAAGAGAAAGACTGAGTTACTTAGTTGAGTTCAAAAAGTAAATATACAGTATGAAGGGATGTAAATATGTTAGTGTGAGACTACAGATGAATAAACAGTGCACCCAAACACTTCCTAAATATGCCTGGGCAGTTAATATAGAATCGATCTCTAAAGCAGCTGACTTACTGCTATTTCAGCAATGTGGCCATAAATTTCTCACATAAAGTAATTAATAATGTACCTGATTCTAAGCCCACTGAAATCAGAGGAATTCTTCTGTTGCATTCGGGGGGGTTTCCAGGGGTGAAGGTATAGAATCTGGCTAGAACCAACCATTGATAAGTCTTTGATTGTGCGATGCCTATGAAGGTAAGCAGATGACTGCTACCCAAATTCAGACCTGTCAGAAACATCTGACAGCTTTCCTTTCAATTAAGATGCAAAAGATGAGAAAGTCTAAATGTCTAGAGAGGTTCTTAATTTCTCATTGCTTATGAACTTTCTAATTAGTTTATAGGATATTGATGTTGCATGAAGAAACCTCTTAGAGAAGCTTCAGACATATTCGATAGAGGTTTGTTGTCCAGGAAAGTGATACATCATTGGGAACTGCTGATCATATTTAGGATGAGCTTAGAGTCTTTTCTTACCCGATGTGTTTAGCAGAATATAGGGCTATCTGCTCTCATTAGTTCTTGTCATCTGTTTCAGTTTAAACAAGCGTTTATAAGCAGAATTGCTTATGCTTACTTCTGAAGTGGTGCTTTCTCTCATTTGGGAGAGGTTGCTTCACAAATGTTTTATGGGAATATGTTCCTGCATCTTCCTTTGGAGCTCATAGTGTTGATCGCTCCATCTGACCTGATACTGAACTACATACACGCTTTGGTCTGTGTTGGTATTTCTGGTGAATACCCTAAGCACAAACCTATTGATCTATAAAAGTAACCTTTGCTGTATAGGGTGAGGGTTTTTTAAGATATTCTCGGTTTACACACACCTCGTAAATTTATATTGATAAGTTTGATAGATGTAGACTGCTGTGACATAATGTTGTCTTTATTCCTTTTCTTGGGTAGCTTTTTGCAATTACTCACAGCTGGGCAAACTTGTGAATTCTGTGAATTTCCTTTACTGAATCTGGCACAAAAATTTCCCTGTAAAAAATATGTATTATTTCTTATGCAGAAAGAATGGATTACAGCCCTGAGAAAAAGTACTGTCAGAGAAAAAGTACTATCAGAGGAAAATAGCCATAGCTCAATACTTTTGTTGACAATTTCACTGTTTTGTTTAAAAAGTTGCCAGGATTTGCTCCTACAACAGATCGTGATTTTTTTTTACAGGCACAGTACCTCATGAGAAAACCAGTGCTTTTGTTCCTCCAAACTGGTATTTTTTAACTGTCAGCGTAAATTAAAGCAAGATGGTAACAGACTTTTCCCAGACACAAGAACGGAGAGAACAAGTATACAATATGCCTGTATGCAGATAAAGTATTCGAATAGGAGTGCTATGGCGAAGATACGGGAACTTTTTTTGCAGTGATGCACTTACATTCTTCCAAAAAAATGTTCATAATAAGTTGTTTTAACACACGTTGAAAGGATAGAAGGTCCTTTGCATTTTGTACGTGTAATTCCAAAACACTGAAGAGAGAAGTAATTAATGTGCATCTCCAAAGAAATGTGGAATTTAAGTTTTCTTCCTAACTGGATTCCTCTTATGACTGACTATAACTAGCAGAAGGGCATTAGTTGTTACCAGATTTTGAAGTATGTGCTTTGCTAAGTTTTCAGTGTGCAATTACTTTATAATTGATTTTAACCATCTCTAATGAAGTATTGTGGAGGTCCCATTCCTTCCTGTTCTATGCAACTGTCCCGTTGATGTCAGTGGTACTCTGGCCTGAATTAAGCCTGAATGACTGAAACCAGACTTAGTAAAATGAAACATTCTAGGAAGCCTAAGTGTGGAACCACTTCAACCTGAATTATTGCCCAACTCTTAAGGCTTGAAAACAAAAGCCAAATACATTTTGTCAAAGTCCGCCTGTTTCTGCCTTGGCATGGAAATTGCGATTTGAAGTGACTTCTTCCAAGTCTAAGGCTGAGGGGTTTCTCCCTGCTTTTTCCTCTCCTCCAAATACTGGACAGCTGAAAGACTTGACCTAGATTCTCAGCAAGTTTTCCCTTCTCTCACTCAATGTAAGTGGTGAGAATCAGCGTATTTCTTTCGAACTTAGAAGTGCCTTTCTTGAAGTATTAGATGAACTATCACATCACAGTACTCCCACCTCTTCCTACAGTTTATTCCTGTGCTGGTGAGGATAGAGACATTCAGCTTTGGCAGCTGCATGGTTTTAGGAAAAAATCTAGGCTGAATTCATGGTCAGGCCAGCTTTGTGTGAAGGAATCGTGTCCCAGAAAGAAAAAGTGTCTCTCTTAAGGGTAACCACACTAACTTTCTGCTTGTGATCTGTTTTGGAAGTACCTCTCTTCAGTTATTCTCCAACTGCAAAAGAGACGTTTGGTGTTTCTGGTCTCCCTGCTTCCAGTTCAGTCTGCCCACCACAAGGCAAATATTGCTTGTGTTCTTGATGTAAATATACATCCTAGAGAACCAAGTTCAAGCTGTACCACTTCACACATAGCCTTGCGGCTGCAGACTGAAAGTGCTTGGGCTCATTTAGCATCCTTAAGTTGTTTTCCATAAGCTGCAGTGCAGCCGAGTAACACAGCAGCAAATTCTTGTTATGCTCGTTAACTGTGTTTGAAAACTTGTCCCCAAATACTCCAAATGTGATGGTCTCCTGTAAGCCTTGGTAGTACTGAGGAGAATAGTGGAATTTATTTTCACCTCCACTGACAAAATCACTCCCTTTCTTTGATATTTTTACAGTGGGCACCAGTGCTATTGCTGTTTTCAATCCCTGCTTTAATAATGCTCATTATCATACCTTGTTGTGTTAGCGAAGAGGGTGGACTTCCATAGGCATCCTACTGAAGTTTGAGTGGCATAGTTTGATTTTCCTCTGGTATAAAAATAGCTGCTCTGTTTTTTTGCTTCTTATACAACTGATCAAACCTCAAAATCTGTAATCTATCATATTAAATCTATTGCCCAGAAAGTAATTGTTTCTGTTGTTGCTAATAGCAGCTTATGTTGCTAATATCTTGCACCACTGGATAGCACTTACAAACCTTGTGAAACATGATCATAGAATTTGGAAACCAGTATCTTTGTGATGCTGTTACTTAAAAATTCTTATATATCCACAGTCTTACTTAGGATGGATAAATTAGCTCTCCAGTCAATAATTTAGGATTTTTGGCTGTAGGGAACAGACTGACCTGACACAAACTATTCTGTCAGGAGCTGTAGTTCTGCTCTGGCAAAGATTTGTTGATTAAGAAGTGACTAATGGCTATCTACCAGGAAGAATCAGATGTGATTCCTATACAGACACTTGGGTCAAGTTCAGCAGTCGTTCAAGCAGTAGTGCAATATGGTGTAAGGACACCCAATATTATTGAAATATTCAGCCTTTACTTGAAGGGGTTTTCAGAGAGAATGTAGCCAGTCAAGATCCTTACTTGAACTATTACTTAACATACTGCATCCAAAAATGGTGCATCATTTTGTAAACCCACTACACTGATGCAAATTTAATATTACATCATCACTTCTATTTCCTGACCCTGTTGCACATAATGTGAAACTTTATAATCAGAAGATTCAGCTCTTCCTGTTGTAAAAAGACCATGGGAATGAATTGTCTGTCTTTATTAGGTTGGATCTGAATACACTAAAACTTTGCAAAAGTTTGGGTCCACACCTGAGCTGTACAGCTGGACTTGATGAGTTAATCCGAATACTGGATAAGTGAACATAATGCCCCTTGTGATTCCCTGTTTTTACAGCTGGGGAAGCAGATGGTACAGGTTGTGTTACTTGAGTGGTTATTCTCATTTTTGTAATATAATCTAGTTGCTAGTAAGTACAGAGCCTAGGGACTTAATTATGGCCTCAAAATTCAGGGATCAAAGCATAATGAAATGTCAAATTCCTTTTATTCTTACCTTCTGAAAACTGTTCCTTGAATCTACTTCATAGTGAGGAAAGAATCCTAATATTTCAAATTTCAATGTGCAGATCGAATCACAAATTGAGCTGTTCCCCAGATTAGTAAAACAAAACGTTGTGAATAGATTCTACCACAGCCTCACCCACTACAAAGTCAAAATCATCCCCTAAGCATGATGTGATAACAGAAAATACACAGAACCACTTTAAAGGAGCAAAGCAAGAATATAAGGCTAGTATTTTGCTTTACAAAGGCTTAAGCACAAGAAAATCGTAAAGAAAACCGTTTTTTAAATGCTGTTCAAATGAAAATTCTGTAATAATGCAGTTCTTTGTTTGAAGATGCTGGAAGTATAATTTCTTACAGTTCAAAGTCAAGTTCTTTAACTGACCACACGCGTATGTAGCCTTTTGCTATAAATGATCTATCTTTACATTTGAGTTATGAACACATCATATATTGTCTTTGTAAGGGCAGTAAATTTCCTAGCTGTCATTATTTGCCATTGTAGTGAGTTTCTTTGAACTCAGCCCCCCTTATTGTTTTCAAAGCACTGAGTTTAGTTTACCCAAGCCCCTGCCAACAGTTTGTGTATCACCACTGATCTTTCACTGCGCTGCCTTCAGAGCAGAAATAGCAGACACAAATGTTTCAGAGCTATAAACACAGACCTCAGGATCCCTACTGTAGCCAAGCATGCTGTAACACACACGAGGTTATTTATGGTAAGAGTCATGTCCCTTTGTTTCTGCAGGGTTGGACTCGCTGCTCAGCAGGTGTGTGCCCTGATATCCTTCTATTCCTAACACAGAAATATTAATTGAGTATTCAGATTAATTCAACAGCTGATTCAATCCTCCTTTCTTTATCCTAATCAAATCCCATTTTCCCTGGAGGTCCATAATGCAATTATTTATACACAGATTGATATCTTTGTTTTATAGTTCAGTTGTTAATTTATAGAGCTTTTTGGTTTTGATTCCAAGTGTCTGATTTGAGTGTGCCTTTGTCTGTCTTGGCCCATGTCGCAGAATGCTCTTTTCATAGAATCATAGGGTTGGAAGGGACCTCAGGAGATCATCTAGTCCAAACCCCTGCCAGAGCAGGGCCACCTTAGAGAAGGTTGCACAGGAACGCATCCAGGTGGGGTTTTGCTTAGGAATTAGAAAAAAGCCGATCTTTCTACAGTTTTGGTGCTCTCCTGCTCGATGCTTCCTCTCACTTCATTGAACTATTGAAGCAGCTGAGCAAACAGAGGTCTGCTCTGAGATATTTTGGAAGTAGAGAAACTTGCAAAGTCTGTTGAACAAATGATTATTTTAAAGCCTTGAGAGTCAGCTCAGTTTGGCATGTAGTCATCTGTGTCAGAATATTGCTGTGTTTCCTTGCCCTGGCAAAGGAAAAGTGCCCCGGTGCAAGGAAAAGTGGTGCATTGGGGAAGATTTCTGTCTTTTGTCCAATTCCATTTGGCTCAGTGGCAAGTAATGCATTTGTACAAGAGAAACCAAAGCTCGCAGAGGCAAGAGTCTTAATCACACAGGACTACAGATCAACATTACAGGTGAATTTTAACGTTAGCCCTCTGATGCTTCTTCTAGAGGCTGGATGCTAAGCTGTTTTACCTTCCAGAGGAAACACTCTTAGGCATACAATTTTAAATAAATAGCAAAGTCAAGTCAACACTTACTCATAAAATTCAGCTGCAGGAGTGAGCTTGTACTTTGAGTATTTGGTACCATTGCCAAGCACTGATGCATTGAAGAGTTTGGGATCTGTACAGTTTGGGCTGTTCCAACTGTTGTCGCAGTTTGTCCAGGGGAGCTCAAATGTGAATGATGAAAATAGATAATACAGAGACCAAGCTATGATAACGTTGTAGTAGAAACCCACGTAAAGAGCTATGAGTATCACTGCATAGCCTACACCTAAAGACAAAGGAAAACTAGATTATACAGTGCGTTTTACATGCAACAGTATATGCAAACACTGTAGTTAAACTGAGATGTATGTGGTTGCAAATTCATTTCAGATCTTCAGACCAGTAAAAGGAATTTTTTTACATCAACATACACGCATGCAGACACAGTGTCACTGACCTTAAAAGAAACAATTACATTAATGATTTTGGAAAATGACTGGCTTTTACGAAATCTGGTTGTTTGCCAGAAAAAGAAATTAAGCGGTGCAATGTCAGAATTTCCTCTTGTACAACTCTGTTGTTGATTTGCTTCCAATGCAGAAGATTGCAAGCCCATGTTAGGAGTGAAACTCACTTCATCTTTATAATGCCAGAGTCCTTGGCAACTTTTCTTGGAAAAGTAAAGCTTGAGACTTAAGTGAAGTTTCCCTGTGTCTCACGTTCCCACCCTGAGCTAGTCTGGAACAGACACTACTCCCTCTCCTGTTTCTTTCCCATTGTTACTCTCCAGATTGGCTTCCATCAGTGTGTAACTAGGTCCAAAACATGCTTGAAACAATCTGTGCTGTTTCACTGAGGTGCTCCAAGTGGTTCTTGGGCATGCCAGTAAATCTTGGTAAATGTCAAGCTTAGGGCTAAACTGTGCGTGTACCTTCAAGCCATTTTATTACCTCCCTAGGATACAGAGTCCCCACTGTAAGCATTCTCCTTTGACTTTGAACATTTGCTTTGTATTTTTGTGTACTGAGAAGCATGCTTGGAGGGTCCCTTTAGTGAGAGAGCCCCAGACAGTGCATGTTCTCCTCATGAAAATGGACATTTTCCAATGGTTTGGGAGGAAGTTTTGGTACTAATGTCAGAGCAGAACAAAAGTTTGTTGCCAGAATTGTTCAGGAAGTTTCCTTTACTTTGGCCTATATCATTCTTCCTTTGCTTTGTGAGCAGCAGTGTTCTCTGAATCCTACCCCAAAGCTGTATGTATTACATATAACAGGTAGAGACTACAGCTGTTTTATGACTATCATCGCTGTACTGCCGCAGCACCTAAGTGTAAACCCTTGCGTCTCATTTTCTTCAGTTTAATTCTTTTGGAGATACTGCATGGGAGACCCAGCAGCTGGAGATTATTAGGCTTTCATGTTTCTTGATAAAGCAAGGAAGTGGCACACACTTTGAGTATTAATCCTTGGTTTAAAATTTGCATAAAGAAGAGATGCTGACCCTGAAGGAGCTGGCAGTTCAAAGACTGCTGCATATGCCAAAGTTACTCTTTGCTCTTCAGGAGACTTTTAATACATAGACCAGTTTGCTCATCCCTAACATTGGGGAAAAGATTGTGAAAGTAAAGATGAAACTGTATCTTCAAATCCTTGGTGCTTAAATGAATCCGGTACATGAACACTCAAACTCTCATGATACATTATGATCACTAGGATGGAGTGGAGGTGGGGAATCACCCAAGGGGATAATTCTTACATGTTAATGTGAATGTTAAAATACTAAGTACGAATAATATATGTTTGCCTGTAATTGGATGGTTTCCCCAAAATTCAGGAGGACAATGATAGGTGCTTATTATTAATATTAAAAAATACTGGATCAAATGTATCTTAAATGTCACTCCTCTGAAGTCATAAGAATGTTCAGGAATGAAATTGCTCTCCTGTTTCTAGGTCTAGCTTTTTTTAAAAGTAATGCTGCACCACCCACACCCTAAAATAGTCCCTGGAAAATGAAGAGATGAAAACAGGCTGTGTTGCAAAGGTTAGAGGGTGTATTTTTAATTGCATGCATTATGAGAGCATCTCATTAGACGTAGAGTCCTTAGAGTTCATCGCAATAATTTTCATAGCTAAAATTAGTACTATAGTGCTGTTCATTTAGAGCAGCTGTTACAAATTTGTATAGACTGTATACTTTTCATTTAAGTGAGAGATATGAGTCAAAAACATTAGCAGTAAAATGTGTTTGTATGTTATCAGAAGATTCGGTCAAAACTTCAGAAGTACTGAGTTTATACTAGTGCCGAGGTGCAGATACAACTCAATGCTTATTTCTTTTTGAGAATTAAATAATTTATGCTGTTCTACATCCTAGTAATAATAACACTTAAAAATCAACAGTAATGTATGTTTAGTCCATCTTGAAAATGTCAGCTTAAAAACACAGCTGGAATGTCAACAAGACTATACATGAAATAAGTTCCATTTTCCTTTCTCATCATCTTTTCAATCCTGAAGTCAACAGATGCGGTACCTCTGAGCACAGTGGTATTTGGCTTGAAAATTTTGAGATCCTCAAGGTCTAATTTTTGCAGTTAGGTTTTCAAAATCCTCATTGCCATACAAAGGTATTAACTGATACTGGCAGGAATTCTGATTGAGCAAGGGGCTTCAGGTTCCAGGGTGCTAGGATGAATTTTGTCTCCCGTGAAGGGATTATAGTCGGGCTAGGTAAATCTATATGAATTCATTTTAAAATTTTGGGGCACATATGTTATTAGCTCGCGTATTTAATTTTTATTATGTCTCTAATTTTGCTGTGAGGTTTGGGTTTGACTGATAAAAAAAAAAACAACCTGCAGGTTTCCTATTTTGCAGCACTAGACTCCTTGAAGAGGAAAGCTGCATTTTGCGAAAGAAGACTAACATTTACTCAGTGTAACCTATATCCAAGCACCAGATCCACCAAGTTTGGATTGCTATTGTTAAGCTGCTCAGTCAGTAACGGGATGAACACGATCTGAATTTTAAGCTTCGAAGATCAGCTGAGTTTGGCTGGTTTAATTTCAAATACCTCTATTTTGAAAAGGCTTTTACATAAGATTTGAGATACAATCTGGTCTAGATATAAGGGAGCTTACCATTTTTGCTGGTAAACAATGCTTAAGAAATTTCTTGAGGCTTCTTAACAAGTATTTGTCTCATGTACAGAGAGCGTATGGCTGCTTTCACCCAGGGAGATCCCTGTATATGATCAATGCCAAACACCCCGATCAGTATCCAGACACCTAACCTGGGCTATTTCTCCCTTGCAGAATGACTGTGACTCAGAGCACAAGACAACACTCCACAGCCTTTTATTCAGTGATGCTGGAGAGTTAACCCTAGTGGAAAACACTCAATAGCAATACCAATGTTCAGGTTTAAGTAAGTGCTTTTCATTGGTAGATTTGAAAAGCACTTTACAAAGTCTGTTGTTATCATGCTCCCATTTCATCGGCAGGAAGACTGAGGTACAGAGCCACAGATAATTCATGCAATGCTGTAAATCTAGTGGTTGAACTACAGTCTACACAACTCCATTTTGGTGTTCTAGCCACTGTGGTACCCTGACTTCTGCAGAGAAAGCTCCACACAATGAACTGAATAGCGTCAGTGGTTATTTTAGCTGGAGGAGACAGCCCTGAACTGACCTAGATGGGATTTGGTGTTTCCACATGTTTGCCATACCCAGTTCCCCACACTCCCCAGTATGCAGGGGAAAGGGAGGATGGGGCTGAACTGCTCCTGCTCATTGCTCTCTGTTCCACTCCTCAGCAATCACCCTGAAGATGATTTCTGTGGCTTTTCCCATTTTGTGCTCCACCTGTGATAACAAAAAGACTTCTGACTTCAAGGGTTGGGGAAAGGTCAGCAAATATTATGCTGTCTGTGGAAAGATGTGAGACCTTTACTTTGTTTGTGATCACAAGCGGGTAGCACCCTTATGGTGCTATTCAAGTGAGCAGAGGGACACTTACCTTTGAAAACTGGGCAGATTTTCCACACAGTGGCAGCCCCTTCTCGGTTATACTGTCCCAGCGCTAATTCCATATAGAACAGGGGCATTCCAGCAATGATTAAGAAGAGGATATAGGGAATAAGAAAAGCACCTGGAAAGAGAATAATTAGACGTCATAGTCTATGTTTTGGTTACATTTTGCTTTTCCTAATGCTTACTTCTACTGGCTTAAGACAAAGCCTTTGGGAACTAGAAAGGAAATTTCAGGAAGGAAGAACTCGTGTTCTCTTGTCCCTTTCCTGTATTTTTTTTTAAGTGTCAGAGACAAAACCCCTGAAAAAAGCTGTAGACCATGGCTCCTATTAGCCCCTAATGTTTCCCCTCTGCTTTTGAATTCAAAGGGAAAAAAACGTGTCCCTGGAAATGAATCTCTAACTAAACAAGAACTGATGCTGAACACACTTGCAGAGCTAAAAGGGGAAGGGACTCTGAAAAATTGTGTCAATTTTCTTTTTAGTGTAATATGGTCAAAAGGGAGCATGGAAGCCAGCAACAGATGAAGAGAGTTGTGCGAGTTCCTGTAAATGTGGTTTAAATCATACTGTGTTTGTATGTCTGTAGGCTTGAAAATGAATCACTGCCGGTCAGTCATACAGAATTTGGGCTTCCATGGTATATTTCGGGGTTTGCTATAATAAATTCCCTTATTCTTATGAAATGTGTTAGACATCACACCCCTTTCCAACCTAGTGATGCTCATCACCATTAATGTGGAGTATGTACTAGGTTTCACTGCCAGCCCCAAGTACTGCATCTTTACATTGCAGCAGGGCAGTGCCGGGGCTGCTTGCTCCTTCCTGGAATACACAACTTTACTTGACTGAGGATTCTCCTGCGAGTTCATACCACAGAAACTGTCACCTATGGCAGAATCCTGATGCGTCAGTGTTACTATCATAGAAAGTATTGATGATTGAAATACAAAAATATTCTAAATATATAAACTTACAGAAGGATCGTGTAGCCTATAAAAGTATAAAAGCTAAAAGCATGAGTGTAGCTATCTCAAACATGCCAATAAGCAGAATGATTCGCATATTTAAAGAGTACTTGTGAAATTACTATCGTGCTTTTAAAAGTCTAATTGCTCCTTTACCTTTCATGTTTGCTTTTCACAGATATTACTAGTGTAAGCTGCCTAGCATGACTGTTCAGAGAGGGACTCTTGAGTCCCAAATATACTGGAGAGTAAGAATAGAAAAGCAAACTGTTCTCTTAGTCACACCACAAATCTATTTCTAAAAGTAACACGCTGTAACATAATGGTAGGGACAATGTATTCAGCAGTAAATTTATGCATTTGAAACCTGAAGTCTTGCAACGAAACAGAGAAGAGGTCTATCAACAGTAATAAAGAATATCTTAAAGCTTTGAGAATGTATCCTAAAAGCGGAAATATATTGGTTGTATCACTTTGGGGGCAAGAGTCATCTTCTTCATGATGTTTATATGGAGTGCAGTGTGAATGCAACCTACCTTCAGTACCAGTGATACATGTTTTAGTCATATTTCAGTGTTGTTCATAAGCTGCTTTCTGTGCCTGTCATGTTGAACTGTCCTATGTTTGAATATTGTAGAGAAAAAAAATATTTGTATTCAACAAATACTTAATACCTTGCAGTTCTGAGCTCTGTTCAGTGTTGAAACAAACTTAGCTAAATCAATCTGGGATACTACGTATTGCTTTCACTATATCTAGAAAAATTATTTTAGGTGATATTACTGTCAGATGTCTTGTAAGTGACAGTCTTTGAAGTGTCACAGTTGTCTCGCTTTGATAGTATTACAGCGTGTGGAGCTGACTCACAAACCTCGTTTGCACTGATGAGATATGGAGTTTGCACAGAGTGCTGTTTGATTAACGTCAATGTCAAGAGACTGTGGAAAACACGATGCCACAAATTGCATAGGGAAATTTGTCTTTGAGAAAATTAATCCTGGAGATGTGTAGTGGACGTACATATTAAGTGCTAGTTTAAACTACGTGGTTTTTAAGTATGACTAATGCCATGATGAACTGTGAAGTGTACTGTACTTAGGCATACTTGCTTAAGCGTCATCTATTTGGCTGCGAGTCATTCCAGGCTTTAGTTAAAGGAGGTTTCTGTCTTTTTTTTTCTTCCCCCGCCCTGCCCCCGCAAGGGATTAATAAGGTGTGGTGTAATTTTCAGCAAAGAGCAGTTACACAGTATGGCAGGGTTTCATAGCTGGATTGCTTTTCAGGTAACTAAATGATTGAAGTATTTTGAAATTGAGATAAATATCGAAGTAAGGGTGCTTAGTCACATTAAGTTGACTTAATGTTTTGGAGACTTCTGGAAACTTCTTGTTTAGCAGCATTTTAGGTAAAAATACCCAAAAGACAGGCATTTTATAAATATCTTGATACTTGCTCTTCTTTTCCTAGCCAGTATCCAGAATCAAACTTCATGGTATTCACTGAGCCCTTTCTGATGTCATGGGTACTACAAAGGAAAAAAAAAAAGATGGTCAAAGTATCATGCAAATTTGCTGCAAACTAGAATGGCATGCAAATACTTATAAAGAGCATATGTGTGATATATGAGCACCCTCACTCTGATTGCACAGGGGGTCTGTCACAGGACTGGGCTGTGTACAGTATCTTAATAAGCAAGAGGTGTTTGGAAGGAGTCTTTGTACCGTCCTGTGTGTGTGAACATCCTGCGGGTCAGGGAGGAGGCAAACCAGCTTCCTGGTGGGCCCCTTGCTTTAGGTCCACTGGTGTGAAGTTGAGCATCATACTAGACTTCTCTGAAGGAGCAGCCTCGCTGTTAATGCCTTCCTGGTCTACGGGGTCAAACAGTGTGAGGAAGAGTGACACAGTGCCAGCCATGTCACTCCTGCCTGTGCCACTGGCTACAGAAACTGCTGCGCTTTAATTGCATGAATCCGTGGGGCCAGTCAGATTTGTCTAGCCCAGCCAGCTGAACTCCTAGGGAGCACATGGTTTGGCTAACACTTCAGACTGGCTTGCCAAGACCTACCTACCTCAGAGAGCTGAGGGAATGCAGTCTGTGGGATTGCTGCATTGGCAGCAACACACTGATGGCACTCGAGGGGATTCCACTCCCCCACTGTGTGGTGGGATGGGGCTGAGCACACAGCTGCATCCCACAAGGCAATACTGGTCTCAGCAATCCCTAATGGTTCCTGATTTCCCTTAAGAGCTAAAAATCTGAAGTAATTAACATCTGTAATACAGCCCTGGCATAAGAGCCATACTTGACTTGCTACTGAGTCATGTGCAGCAAAAAAGCCGCAGGTTGGCCTTAGACTGTTATGAATCGCTCTGTCTCTTTGTTAACTGATTTCATGAGAACCATATGCATCCCTTAAGGTACCAGTGTATACATGGAATTAAGACAGCCTTGTGTTTTACGCAAAACTAGATTAGATCAAACCCTCAGCTTCTACAAGAACCATCTGTGTGAAACTTTAAGTGGAAACTTACATAGAAGGCTTTTTAAAAAAACCCAACAAACCTATTGCATTTAATTAATGAAGGACAAAATACAAGACAGGCTTTGCGTTCCTGTGTTCAGTGCCGAAACAACTTCTTGATTTTGGTGTAACAGAATCCTTGCAAAGAGCCTCTCCTCCCTCTGTTCTTCAGCATTCACAGCATCTTATAAGGGGTGGGAAGCAAAGAGGAATGCAGCTCTAAGTACTCCTCTCAGTCCTACAAGGAGGTCTCATCTTGCTTTTAAATACCAGAAAGAAGCATTAATTTACTAATGACTGAAAAAGATCATTTAAACAGCTGCTGGTATCCTAAAAGGATTTGTTGATGCACATACAAGAAGCAGGGCAGGACAGGGGTAGTTGAAACAACTTTGAACTATTTGTGCTCATTAGCCTTCTGTGTTTGTTGCCATGGTTATTCTAGTCAAAATGTTAACTGGCGGGGATCTCTGCTAAAACAACAAACTTTGAGCAAATATTGCAGTATATTTTCAGATAGGAGTGTTTGCAGTATTTGTGCAGGAAAAAAGTCTAAAAAGTCTCCCAATTGGTAAATTGACATACAAGCTCTGTATCTGATCAACAGATTGTTTCTTCATACAGAATAGTATTTTGAAAAATATCATCAAAAAGTTGATAAAATGCAGTACGTTTGCTTGGGCAACGAGGAAAATGGGTGGAACCTCTACTCTGTGCAGGCTTGTGAATGGAAAGGAAGTCCCCCTTGCAGAGATCCTGAAAGCTAGACTGTACAAGATCACCACAGGTAGAAAAATGAGGTAACTGGAAAGGCAGGTTCTTAGTATGTGAATGTTAGTTCTAGCTGTTGAGCAGACTGGCTACCAGCTGGCTTGCACAGCTACCGAGGGCACCTCTGGAGCAGGAGAGCCTGAGCCTGCTGCTGACTCCTGGGAAGAGGGGGTGGAAGGGCAGACCTTTACTGATCTGAGATTAAAAGCAGTAAGGGTTTGCGTGGCACAGCAAAGAGAATTCAGAGATACAAAGGAGCGTGATGTAACCTCAGTGTCAAAGCCAAGAGGATGATTTTAACAGCAGCTGTATGATGATGTTGAGCCCAGACAGCAATAGATTATAGTAGTCAAAAATAACATTTTTCTGCAAAACAGATTGCATGACATACTATAAAAACTTCAGCAGCACTTTGCACATGTAAAATCCTCCAAGTATGCAATAAAATCTTTCAAGTATGCAAACTTTTTCATGGAAAGTATTTCTGTACCATAAAACCAGTGGAGCTATACCGTAGCGAGCGACATGTTTCTTTTGGAGCCCTTATATTTAGCTACTCCCTCTAACAAACCATTGCTAGATTTGAACCTGTTTATATTTCTACTCTCAATTTGGGCTCAGAGCCTTCAGTTTTTCCAGAATTCCAATATTAATAGTGTTCCTTTTACTCCAAAGAAAGTGAAAACAAATAGTTTCCAGAAATGGTTCAATGCTGTTCATGGGCTGCTGCCAACTGAAGCCTGCATTTTTTGTCTTGAGCTGTTACTGCCCTGAAATCACTTGAAGTGACTTGAAGTGCAGTGTATTTATAAGCTGGTCACCAGGATGTAACAGAAAGGGTTACCCAAGCCCTTCCATGCAAACCCGGTCATCTCTTTGGCTTTTCGTTACAAGAGTAATGAGCTAAAGAGACCCATTAGTAGCTATTTTGAAGAAATTAATGAGAGTTAAATATACCCAGCCACTTAGAGCAGCATGATTCATTCATAAATAACACCCAAGTCATTGGCTAAGGTCCTATTTACATAAATTAATGAAATGATCACATTTACCACAGTGCGTAGTTTAAAGGTAATCGCAGGAACATACAAGAACAGAGCCTATGTTGTTTGATAGGAAATTAAAGAATAAATAAAGAGGCATAGTGAGTTTGAGAGAATATAAATCAGGTTGGTCCAAGATGGCCAGTGTGGTAGTATGAGCTCTGGAGCTTTGTGGGGGGTTCCTGCTGCTAACCTTCACAATGCTCTCACTGCTGCTAGCTTAGGACATTAAGCCATCCCCATTTTCTGCTGTGTGACCACAGAGAGTCCAAAAATCTGCTTTACAAGGTTGCAGTGATAGCTTTTGTTTTTACACTGTGCCTCCTTATGGCAGAGGTGCTACTGGAGCTGGCCCTTTTGTTTATAAATAAATGAATTGGCATCAAGGTGAGTTTTGACTAGTTTGGTAAGTCAACAACCTGAAGTTTGTAAAAATGTGAAGGTCTAGCTACAAACATTCCTGCCCAAATCCATCTTGTTGATTTTGTGCCTTTTTCTTTTATAACTACCTGTCTGGTTTAAACAAGATATGAGAGAGCGAGCTGGAACGCAGAGCCAGCTTGGAGACTGTTTTGTTATATGATTTATGAAATCCCTATTACTAGTGTTCATTAGGACAGGGTTTGTAGGAGTGGTAGTATCCTTTCCTGGAACAGCTAACACTGTTGGGAACAAACCAGCAATCTTTCTAGGTCACAAACTCTTCAGCGGGTGCTGGTCAGAGGAAGTGCCTAGTACTGGTCAGCGAGCAGATGCCTAGCTGGAGAACACTGCTGCTTCTCAACAGACATGACTGGAAGCTTAAGAGATGCTAAATTAAGAAGAAAATATACTATTCTATCATTTTATTAATAGGAGTGTTCTATTAGTGTTTTTCCCAACGTTGCAATTATTAGGGGTGACACAAGGATATATTCACCTGCAGTTGCATATCAACAAAACCACCCATGTAAGGTGTACAAAATCAAGTGTCTATCAAAATGTACCCTGATTTATTGGTGGCAGAACATCTATGGCTAAAAATATTTTTTAGTGAAGACGACAGAAGATATTTGCCTTGAGCTTGTGGCTCAAGACAAGGAGGTTTTGTTGGATTCCAGCTCTATAAAATCCATAGTAATGAAACCTCATGTGATAAGTTTTCCTTGAAATGTGTGCACTGAAAAACTGTTTTCTGTGATGTAGGGAATATAGTCATGTACGTGAAAGGAAATACTACTTCATCAGCTGTAGCTGTCTTTTAAGTGTAGGGAAGTCCTTGTTGGTGCCAGGGAGATTTTGGCAACTACAGTTTTACTTTGGTTCAGATACAGACTGTTAGTCACGGTTTTCTCTCCCTTCTCAGAGAACTTGCATGTTCGTTTGTGTTTGTTTTGTTCCAGTCAGCTGTAAACTAAAATGAATGTTTTCAAAATGCATGGATCCGTCTGATTTGGATGCCAGAATGGATTGTTAGACACTTTGATCTAACTTCCTGTCTAAAGTAAACCAGCGTTTCAGAAGGAAAACATACAATCCCAATTTGAAGATACCAGGCAGATCCTTTGCTTTTTTTGGTAGCTTATTTCATAGGTTCGTAACTTTGTTATAAAAAATAATTTTAAAAAATAATCATTATTTCTAATTTGAATATATCTGACATTTGATTGTGGCAGTGCTTTCCCTGATAAATTAAAATACCCTGCAATGCTTTCTATTTCCTTCCTGTGAAGATGCTTAAGTGCTGCAATCAAGTGTTTCAACCTTCTTTTAATAATCTGAAGAGACTGAGTGAACTAGACTAATGAATTACAGTGTAAGAGTGTTTCCTGCTTTTCTGTCTAAAATTCCCACCTTACAGGTATTTCTTGGTGCAGCAGGTTTGTATATTGGCAGGCTGAAGTGTTACGTGGGCACTTGTTGTACGCATATTAAGCTGTGGTACCCACTTCCTGAGCTGCATATTTGATGTTTCGGGAATGCCAAGCTTATCTCCTTGATGTGCTCCTCCACCTTGTTAGAAAAGAACCTGGGATTTCAGCCCCTCATTTAGGCAGTGTTAGTCCTTGCTTTGATTTGATCTTTCTACTCGTTCTAACGTTCTCAGGATTGCCCTTGTGGGAGCTGCTTGCTGTCCTGTGTACGTTGTACAGGGTATACATGGGGAGACCCATGTCCTAGTTATGCCACCTGCCTTGGATGCCTAATACGCGGTGATACGACTGCCCTGGCAGAGCTGATCAGAGCCACAGTAGCAACTAGGGTACATAGTGAGACGAGGCATTTTAAACGTGCTTTGTTCTGTACATGTAACTGTGATTTCTGGTTCACAACAGAACCTCAGATGGAGGATGTTTCTCTTAAAGACTGCTTTTTCTTTTGCAGGTTGTCAAAATAAAAAACAGCCCCAGAGTTAAGCACCCTCTGGAGAGGACGCAGTACCCGTTTTAGGCAGCATGAAATTCATAACTGTGCCAGGGTAAAACAAAGTGCTTAAGACATCTTAAATCAGCTGTAGACAAGTGCCAGGCAGCTTTCAGGAGGATTAATGTACAAACCAATAGGAGGTAAATGCCTTGACATTCTGCTAGAGAAGAATCAAGTATAAACACTCTGAGGTACACTTAGAACTTGCCTTACCATTTCGTGATTAATCCAATTTTAAGTTATAACTCCAATTTTTTGACTCAATGACCAAAGCAAAACATTCCTTTTCCTTCCAGGCTTTATTAGAGATTTATTTGCAATAATGTAATACTTTCTGTACTATCTTAATCTTTACAAAGTCTTGCACAACAGAATCCTCTAAATACTTCCTATTAATAAAGGGTTATGTGCTATCACAGAAGTACGAGACAGTTACACATTCCTATCTATAAGAATTCTAGTAAACCTGACTTTCAGTCATTATAAATTCAGCCTTCAGGATGAATGTGCTTTCTGATGCCACTAAAGGAAGCAAAATAACTATACTGTAAACTACATATAATGCATGTTTATACAGGGCTTTAAAGTAGAAGGCAAAGAGTTACATACACTATAAAGCCATTCTCCATGTTTTATTAAAACCCACCTATGTTTTCGGTCAACACTGCTGGGAATTATTCTTTATGTGCAGTTTTCTGGTACGTCTGTATTTCTTAGATGTGCTATGTAAACTACAGAGTACAGCCTTGACACATATTTTGAAATGGATAGTATTCTATCTAGCCATACATAATATTTTCTTATATAAGACAAATGTTGCATCAATTTAAAGTATGTGTAAACATAATGACTGTGTGTGATGCTGCTAGCAATGACTTTGGCAAATATACCATTACAGTGATGGCTACTACCGCATAATTGCCTAGAACAATGCAAAACCCTGGACTCTTATCAAAGATTATAGTTGCTGTTGGATAGTGCTAAAATTTTGGAAGGTCTGGGTGAAGGTAGCTTCCAAATGGCTGAGGCTTCTTTACTTTGTACCTTTCTATTAGCACTGAACACAAGAATTTCATAAAACCGGTCACACAGTCTTTACAGAAAACCTTTCCATTTGGAAAAAAAAATCTGTATTTGGGCTAGGGTAGTGCTGGAAATATTCTGGATGCAACGCAGAGCCATCAGGTGGGGTCACAGAATTTGGGCATTGTGGGCACAAAGCAAAACTTTTCAGTAGCATCCCTGCAACAGGAGTACTGTAAGAACTATTTCCCTTGGCATTCCCTCGCTCCAAAGGGTAAACTAAGTCTCACCTAGACAGTATGAAGCCACAACAGAACTGCATCAGTCTATCTGTACTGGCTAGCAATACCTCCCTTCATTTTCTGTGCAGCTACTCTCCCTTTTCTGGGGGAATTAATCAGACAAAAGTTTTTGTTTAAGTTTGAAACCTGAGATGCATTTCTGCTCTTATTTACTGGACTATTTTCCTAATAGGCTTCAAACAATGAAGTAAATTTTCCCCTCAGTCCGAGCTGTCCAGTACATACTTTGTCACTGCCGTTCTGCACAGGGCCTCCTAGCTTGAAATGCCATAGAAGAATGTGCAGACGGCCTCAGGGCCCATCATAGCTCACTGCCAAGCTGAAGCAGAGGCCTTTTAACAGTTTGAAGCAAAATCTTTCTTGTTTCATCACAGTGCAAACTTTTGCTAGGGCAGATTGGGGGGCAATTTCGTTCGCTCATTACTCAAACCTTGTGATAAATCAGTGTGGCTGACCTTGGTGTTTTCAGCTTATCACACAGCTATAT
>VXBO01013335.1:294855-307251 GCA_013400135.1 Rhinoptilus africanus | reverse complement strand
TATATATATTTAATTTCTAAATAGCTTTTAAACACACAATACCTCAAGATTGTAAAACAGTATTTAGGAGGGAAAAGTGTAGGTGATCTTGAAGATCTTCAAATCTCTTAGTTTAGGGTTAGAGACAGTGGTTTTGTCATCAGCCTCTGTATATGTCAGTGAAGAGTTAACCTGCAATTTAGGGATAGCCTGATAACTGTTTTCAGTCATTTTCTTTTAGGGAAGAGTCAAAGGAGAGAGAGTTACTGACCAATCCCAGCTATATGCCACGTGCTGGAACGTGTCCAGAGAAGGGCCACAGGGATGATCAGAGGGCTGGAGCATCTCTCCTATGAAAACAGACTGAGACAGTTGGGGTTGTTCAGTCTGGAGAAAAGAAGGCTCCAAAGAGACCTTATTGTGGCCCACCAGTATCTTAAGGGGGCCTACAAGAAAGCTGGTGAGGGATTTTTCAGGATGCTGGGTAATGGCAGGACTAGAGAGAATGGATTAAAACTAGAGATGGGTCGTTTCAGAATGGCCGTTAGGAAGAAGTTCTTCCCCAGGAGGGTGGTGAGACACTGGAACAGGTTGCCCAGAGAGGGGGTGGAAGAGCCATCCCTGGAAGTTTTTAAGGCCAGGCTGGATGGGGCTGTGATCAACCTGATGCAGTGGGAGGTGTCCCTGCCCATGGCAGGGGGTTGGAACTAGATGATGTTTAAGGTCCCTTCCAACCCTGACAATTCTATGATTCTATATTCCTACAACCACCAATTTCAAAAGTTCAAAAACTATGGGTGAGATCCCACAGTAATTTAAAATGTCTTAATGTGAAGATCTTCTGGTGTAATCTTTTTATTTGCCTGCTGCCTTTTAGTCTTGTACTTGCTTTGTATTTTCCCAGCTCTTCTCTTTAGCCTTCAGAGCTAGAAAAAGATTCTTGCCTAATCATTTGTCTCTGTGAAACTGTGAGAGTAAAAGCACTTCTTAAAATAGTACTTTTTTTTATTGCTTCAGCCCTACATAGGAGAATGCCGAGGTCATAGCCTAACTCTCACAGAGTAAATTCATTTTGTGTAATAATGACCATCATCTGTGTAAGTCCTGACATTTTGCTTATTAGGTGAAGTACTGAGTTACTGCAGTGAGTGAAGATCAGTGGAAGTCTTCTGTATTAGTTTAGTCTGAATAGTTTTTTATTACTTAACTCTGTTTTTCTTCTCACATAATTCTTAGTCCGGGAAGTCTGTCTACTTAGGAGTCCTTAAGAGAGAGACGTCTGTTATTTGGGTTGAAATCCTGGCTCTGGTGACGTCAATGGAAAAAAACCACCCATTGACTTCAGCTGGGTCAGGATTTCTCCCTTGTGGTTTATGAATCTATTGATTTTAACTAAGGCTGTAGAGCCATACATAAATGAGAAACAAACTGCAGAAAAAGAGCAAATGATCAAACTCTTCCCCAAAACAACATCCTGGAGTGTCTCCGGTCTCACCAACACCTGCCTCATGATCTCATTGACACATCTGCATTTCTCTTTAGAGAGGAGACAAAAGCATTGCACAGCGCAAGCTCTTCCTTAGTTTTGTGATAAATCTTATTTATAAGATGCTTATGTACAGCTATGCTCACCCCTCGGTTGGGGGCATGAGCTTTTGAACTTTCTTCTAGCGTCAGTCTCACTGGACATCAATAGACAGACACAGTGCTGCATGCCAACTCATGTAGCAAAGATACTTCTGGGTAACTTCTAAGCTGAGAACTTCATGTTTTGATAATACTTGGCCTTGAATTTTCTAATGCCATAGTTAATCCAATGTACTTAATTGTTCTTTGTCACTGAAACTCTTAGCTTTTTGTTACTGGTGTTTTGAAATAATGATGTTTCTGCCAGGAAGGCAAAGTGCTGAGACTTGCTGGAAAGTGGGTTACATTGACACTGAAGAAGTATTCTTCGTAGTTCTACAATATAGAACTAACATTCTGTATTGTAGAACCATAATGAAAGTCTGTGTGGAGCTTTTTTCTTTTCCAAAGGTAAATCTTTTGAGGGCACTGCAGGGAACAACCTCCTAAACTTAGTATGTGAGAAATTCTTTCCTGTATTCCTGTATCATTCCTTGGAGGGGAAGAGGCTGTATCTCCATTTTAATGTTGCACTCATTTAAAAAATGGTGTGTTCAGGGAGCAACATTTTGTTGTCAATGGATTGTCTCCTTGCTGTCGTTATGGCCGT
Source organism: Rhinoptilus africanus (assembly GCA_013400135.1). Taxonomy (NCBI): domain Eukaryota; kingdom Metazoa; phylum Chordata; class Aves; order Charadriiformes; family Glareolidae; genus Rhinoptilus; species Rhinoptilus africanus. The sequence continues at coordinate 305,036 of VXBO01013335.1, read as the reverse complement.
GCTGACAAGTGAGCTTGATGTGAATTAGGGATCAATAAAAGCTGCCACTCCTATAATGTCCCAATAAATTAAATGAATCAGGAAATCCAAGAAGGGTCTGCTTGGGAACATTGCTATCATTGCTATTTCTGGTCAGCTCTGTATTTGAAACTCATGAGCCACCCTGTCAGGTCCTCCAATAATTTTTTTTGGTTTTTTCCTAGAAACTCTGTACATTTCTGTTACGTTAATTATCAGGTTAGGATCTAATAAGATCTATAAGGATCTACTGCTCCACCTTGTGGTCTGAAAAAAGTTTTCAGTTACTCTACTCTACAGAGTGGTGTGTCAGAAAAAGTCCAGCCTCTCCTTCTTTTTTTATTAAACTGGAATTTGGCTGGAATCAATATCATACTTTTCCTTGAGATATGGATCTTAAGGGCAAGTAATGTGTTGTCACCTTTGGCATGCTTCAGGATAGACGTTGCAAGAGGTGTTTGATTGCAGAAGAGCAAAAGAGAGAAAAAGAAATAAAAGTTAAATCAGTGAAGAGTACTGTTCAGTACGCATAGTTCAGAAGGTGCAGAATAAATTATAAATAGCTAGCAAAAAATAAGATACACAATACTTGGCTGGTTTTTTTCAGTACATACGCTAGGCCCATGGTAACAGCTTGTTTGTATGGTCAGGGAGGAAATCAGATAGGGTGTATTCTTCCATGCAGCCCATGGGCCAGAAAATCAGCAGCTTCCCACAGTTCTGCGGACTTCAGTAAAGATGAATGCTGTGCAATTACCCGGCCACAGTCCTTCCTGTACACCAATCCTGCAAAAGCTGTTTCTCAAACTAACAAGAGTGCTATAGCAAGACATAGCTTTTAACTCACTCTGTCACTAATTGCAATGCTTGGAAATCATGCAATATTTTTCTCCTTCTCTGAAATAAAGACTGTAAAGGAGTGATATTCTTCTGCTGTTGAAATCACAAATCCTGTCTACTTCAGTGGGGCGGGATCAAACCAGTACTGCTCTTCTGGTGTAGGGTTTGTTCTAGGCAAGCAGTTTATACTAAAGCACCCCAAGAAAGGCTTTGTATTTGTGCAGTCTAATACCACCGGTCTGGGAGCGTTGGATCCTGATTTGGACACTTGAATTAGTGTATATTCTTCAACAATAGTAACAGCTAAGCAATAGCAACCAGTTAACACCTACATTAAAAGCACAGCTTCTGCAAACACTCGCGCTTTTGGAAGTGAGTGGTTGTGTTCATAGAGCTTTAAAGAGTAGGAGCACTGGAAAAATTACCATCTTCTATAAAAAGGCTTATTGTATAATAAGGGCAGCTTGTCTTACTGCATACCAGCAATCAGAACGCTAGTCATAAAAAACATTTATGGACTGGCAAAAGACAACTGCTTGCCCAATCCTGTCTGAGTTTTGTTTAGCACTATGTTATCACAAAATTCCGTGTGCTGGAGAGTTGGGAGTGTGCTTTGGGTGAATATGAGTGAGTGTAAAGAAGAATGTGGCTTATGTAGCCAGACCTCCCTGCTGACAGTTTCTGTTTCTGAATGGTAGACCCTAGTTCTCAAAGTGAAGTTCTGTGCAGTCACCTTTGCCATGCTTCAGGAGAGAGATTGCAAAACTTGTTTAAATAGAGAATAGGGGAAAGGAGGAGGAAGAGTGAAAATTAAAACAAAGGATAGCCTTGACAAGTAGTTTAGAGGTTTTTTCCTATCATCTTTGTGAAGAATAATATGCCATAAGTCAAGGAACTTAACTCTTTCCCTTCCATTTCCCCCACCTCCTTCCCCCTTCTTTATGGATTAAAGATTTCAAAATCCATATGGCTAAAATTATCTATAATCTATCTGAATCTATACAGAAGTTAAGATGCTGAATTACACTGCAGTTCTCTCTCCAGAATTTCCATGAGAACAGGGATTATTCAGCATTACTGGGGGTCTAGGCACTTTTGGTGCTGATTTCCTGAAGGCCTTGGCTATCTAACTTTAGGAAGTAAAGTCTGGAGTGTCAGTAAAGCCTTTCATTTGAAACTACTCTGACCTGGCACCAGTGCATAAGATCTACACAATTAAGATGAAATCTTGCCATGAAAAGTTCAAAACTTAACTTGGAGGCAGGGAGAAGGAAAGGGGAAGATTAAGGACTTGTAGTTGGAGGAAGGAATTACAGGCTGTCAAGACATGGGTAATAGGCTACATGAATCCTTTGTCTCCAGATGCCCTGAGGAAGGGAAACTGAAGGTTTATAATCAGTGTGATATTCCTGGAATCTTGACGTACTTTTCATTGAAACTGGATTGGGGCAGTGGAGTTGTCCTGAATAGAACTTATTTCAACTTTAATAATAATAATAACTCATTGTCACTTTTCAAGTCAAGAGTCAGTTGCAAGATTCCCCCAAATCCATTATCATGGTTTTTTTATATTCTATATGAAGGATATATACAGAGAGAATGGAAAGTACTAACAGCAAAGTGGTACTGAAAGATCTAGAACTGTATTACAAAGACACTTCATTTGAATTTGTCTCCTGCCTCCTAAATTACAGTATTTTAATATCAATATATCTCTAAGTATAGAATTAATTTGGTTATGGTTTATTATTTTGTAATAATGCTGAGAGCAGTCAGGTACAACATAATCAAATAATTACAATGTATGTAAATGCTACGGAGTTTACAGTGCAAACTGATATTAGAGAGCCAGCATGGCTCTTAACTATTTAATCAATTGGTTAACCTGGGACAAAGGCTTTAGACCTGGGAGTTGCTGACGTGCTTCCCATTAGACATAGCAAAAATGAAGGCATGCTCTACTTGATGTTGCTCCTCAGAACTGCTCAAAAGTCTTTAAACCATTTGTTTCCATTTTAATTCACAGCAAGAGGTTGAGTAATTTGTGGACTGATTTTAATCATCATTTCCCTCACAGCATATCTAAACCCTCACTAAAGCTGTATGTTCCCTCCGATCTCATGTGTAAGTAGTTGTATTAGCATTCTGTTTCGTATCGGTTTAAGTATGGGGAGGAAAGTATCTATCTTGAAATACCATCTTTAGACCGCTGGAGCTGTATTCACATACTCACTGAACTGACAGACAGGTTTGTGATATTTTGCCAATGAATGAAAGAGTAATTCTGCCCCAAAACCATGCAGACCATGTCTCAGGCTCCTTAGAGATATTTTGGTTTCTTCAGTAAAGGGCTGTTGGCTACACTCCTAATATGGCCTTTCTATTTTCCATTGCTCCCAGTGAATTTAATAAAGAGCTTAAAAAGATGTTAGTGAGAAAACAGACTAGAAATAGATGAAGCTTAAGAGCCTGCTATTTCAGCTTGAACGAGTATCCAAAACCTGAGATCTCTTGCCAAGCTACAAGAAACTCCTGTATGTGTTTTAACAGGTGCTAATATGAACATAGAAGGCTTCCTAATGCAACTTTCAGAATTTACGTGTCCAGGAGGGATATACATCCTGTTGGAATGGCTTTCTAGGGCTATCTTAGTACTTTCGTTTCTTGAATGAATTGAGAAGACCATATAGGAATGAAGTTGGGGTAGGGGGGAGACCTTTAGCAGCGATTTTAAATTTCCAAACAACGAACTAAGCTTACTGCTTCATGTCTTTTCTGCCTCTTTCTTTAGAATAAAGTGCTTCTGAGCAGTAATCAAAATGTGTTCATTCAGTGTGCTTAGAAAGAGGTATCTTTGCTTTTGTCAAAGCACCTTTTTTATTGTCTTGGTAATATGGAGGAGCAAAAGTGGAAAACCAGTTTTGGTGATTGATTGGAGCACCCCTTAGATCAGTTTTGAATGCTTGCCCCGCATTAATCACAGGATGGTCTTCTTAAGGTATAACGTGAAGCTGAATACTATGAACGTTGTCTAGAACCCTTCTATGTCTGTATATCTCTCGAACCTTTGTAAAGCTGTCAATCTATGTGTTGCTAGAATTGTTCGGGGACAGATAAGACAGGGACAAATCCCTCCACTCAGGCAGGTATTTAGCTGAGAGTCCATACAGTGTACCACTTACATACTATTTCATGGTATCTTACGCCAGAGTCAGAAATGAGAATTTTAAAATTGATGAAAGATTTGGGTGAGAAAGATTCAGTTCTTCCATATCAACTATTCATAATGCTTCACATGCAGTACGTGTATGACATAGTACCTTATAACCCCACAGACATTACAGTTCTGAAGATTTATTTTGCAGAGCCAACGAGGCATGTAGAGGAGGACAGGGAGTTTCAGAGAAGCAGCTGGCAACTGGCATGTGAGCCTAGGTGAATCTCTGCTCTGTGGATGATTACTGGCTGATCAAGGAAAGGACAGGCAAGTGATGAAGTCATATGGGAAAGGGAAAAAAGCAACTGTGAGCTGGCCACTGAATCCAGCTCTGGGGAAGGAGGTACTCTCATATAACGCAACTGAACATTGTCCCCAGTGTGACACAATGTCCAGGAGCTCAAAGCTCCTGCCCACAGTGTGGGGAATCAGGACAACCTATCGGAGGTCACTGATTTGATGTGCGAACGGGAATTGAAAACCCCTTATTAGGTAACCAAAATCACTAGATTTGCATCTAAGCTGTGACTGAATGATGAGTCAAACTCTTGGCGTAGGCTTTACAGTGACATTACTTCAAAGTTGATTTAGTCTTATCATTATCAATGCTATTTTGGAATGTAAACCCTGATATTACATGGCAAAGGTCATCCACCTTTGAAGTGCAAAGTGCCAGATTGTATTGTTTCTCAAAATAGCGATGAAATTTGCTGTCAGGCACTTGGCAAAACGCACGGGTAGAAAGGCAAGGTGCTGCTGGTCAGCATCACGGCTTGCTTTTGGGGAAGCGTGCACAGCGAGGCTCACAGCTCTGTGGCAGGGGATACTTTCACAGGTGTCATTCTCAGTGTGTGACAGCTCTTGCTCCTGCCTTTGGGCTGGCCCTGCTTGGGGATATTCGGATTTGGTTGTGTGCTGTCTTTGGTACCTGTGCTGTGGATTGCTCAGTCCTGTGTTACAGTTTATGGAGGTATGAATAGGAAAGGAAGCGTTAGGATAAATTGTTAAGATACTTCTGTTCTAAAGTGTATTGATTGCTGGCACACTGTTCTTTGATGCAAACAATTTATTCTAGAAATACTGTGATCTAAAAACACTTTAAAAATAATGCTTCAGAGGACATTAAAAGTGTATATTATGATAGCTAGAGAACTGTAAAAAGATTTATCTGCAGCTATTTGTAAATTCATGAAAAGCTTAATCTGATTCTTATGATACAATAAGTCTCCAGTGACTAATCCGACAATTACATGCTTCCTAATGAGTAGTCGGAACATGACTGACCTTGCAAATACTTTGGCTTACAAAAAAAGTACTTTATGTTGATAAATTCCTTTTCCACAAAGTTCAATGGGAAATAATAATTTTGCCTACGACGATGCAGGAAAACGGAACAAAAATGAACATGAACATTAAAAGTATCTTGTACAAAAACTACAATAGCTTTGCTAACTATGTCTGAGCATCATCCTCCCCCACTGTGAGCACATCAGTTAATCATACTAGGTATTACTCAACTTCGTTTGGCATCAGTAAAATTTTAGATGTAATCCAAATATCAGGGTAAATCTTTCCCTAAGTTGATGAGAGTCTAATACTCTTCTTGTTCTTTAATTCTGTGTAGCCTCTTATAGAACTGGGGAGCACTTGAAAGGTTGGATGTGTTATAAAGACTTGTTTTGAGTACATTGATGCTGAGCACTTACAGAGTCATACAGCTAGGGAGTCTCTTTTTAAAAATAGAAAAAATGGGCTTTTGCCAGAAATGAGTTATAATGAGGACATAGCACTTGGGAGAATAGCCGGTAGAAATGACCGCAGTTGATGACTTCTCCAGTGACATACCCTGCTCCTTGAAACTCTCACAAACGGACTGCACAAAAAGTATTTGATTTGCTGCAAACAGTGCTTTTCCTTTGTGCTGTGAGCAGCACTCAAATACATGTAAGTTGTGGTGTTTATTGATCAGCCAAGCCGACAAGGGGATGTTTGAGAATTCCCTTCTGGAGTGTTGCCTTATCTGCTTAATGAGAGCTTGCAGAATTTTACCATCTGTACAGAGCCTCCCTGTCATCTTATAAAGTAGTTTAGAGCACATAGTGGGCATATCCTGCTTCCAAGAAGTCAGTGAGGGCAAGATCTCATCCAGACTGTTCATACTAAACTGTCCTGAAAGTTTTCTGTGGCCCGTTTCATATTATCACACAGCCACTGGATTTCTCTTTGCCCTTGTAAGGCAGGCAAGTCCTATGGAAGTAGGTAACGGATACAAAAAATAAACGCTCTAGGTTTTTAGATCTTACCAGAGATTGGGGATTATTTTTTTTTATAGTAGAAGAATGTTTCCAAAAATCACAGTTGTTCACAGAAGGGTTACATTCTGCCATCTATCTTTGTGCATAAGTCCCATTGGGGTCTCTCAGCAGGCTACTCCCAAAACACAGATGTTTCTGGCTATTCATTCAGCATTTTAGTGCTGCTGGATGCTTCTTACTCTCTAGCTTTTTGTTACTGGGAGCTTGTTAAAATACAAATAGGGGGTTTTTGTTAACACCACCAGTACTGTCTCTAAAGTTACCTAACATAAAACTGTATGTGTAACTACCACTGGGTGGTGTATGCCTCGCATAAGTAAAACTCACTGAAGTAAACTATCGGAGTTTTGTATGTGTAGAACTTGAAGATCTAACCCAAAAGCCTGTATGTTTAGTTTTTAATCGGGAAATTTTCCTGGAGTTTATCAAAGAAAGAAACTCGAGGATTTGGCTAGTAATAAGGAGGGGGTGTATATGCATCCCTGTCCTTGTAAAATTCAACTGTGAATGAGGGAATACAGTGTGTATTTATACTTTCCTTCTGAGTTCCTGTAAGTTCTCACGCTTTATTGAGAACCACCTATTTTTACAAGCATGGAAAGGCCCTTAGCGTGTCTGCTGGCATCTTAAATTAATCATAGCCAGTCTTAGGAACGTAACAGTACACGTCACGCATGTCCCTTTTTTTCAGATGTGAAGGGGGTTGCCATTTTCTTCCACTTCCATGTCCTTGATGCTGTTGTTCAACATCTAAGAGCATTTGTAGAACCTCTGTAGGTGTAGACTCTGGAAGGATAACCAAATTTCTTTTTGCTAGATAGCACAAGCTATGCTGAAAACAAGCGCTAAAATACCTTAGTGGCTCAGTACTTACAGCATTACTGCCTATTTTGTATTAGTCTGTTGAAGATACACAAGCTCGTAACCTACACTTGACTATTTGTCTGAAGTCAGCTCTAGTTAAATTGCTGAGGCTGAGAATCGCTGAGGCTTTTAGAATAAAGAGAAAATGAGGAAGGAAGAAAGGAAATGTTTTCCCTTCCACCGATTTACTTTATACATGCCATCCAATGCAAGTTTTATCTGTTTCAGTTTTTTTCCTTTATCTACCAGTTCCTTATAAATATCAAAAAGCAAACTATAACTCTCTTATGAGCTTCTTGTAAAACTTTTGAGCATGCTACACAGGTATAGAAATGCCGCCTGATTTTGTCTCTTTAGTTTGCTCAGCAGTCCAGCAAAACTACTAAGATACTGAAATGAAATTTTCTCCGTTATCTATTAGTACTTTATTTTTATTACATCTTCTGTACGGAGATACATAAGCCAGCACTTACATGAAACCCATTGGATTATTCTTTTGAGATAGCAAAACTTGCTGTAGTGCTAAAAAGGTTCACTTCTGCAGTAGCCAGGGTGGGGAGAGATGTTTAAGAATATCTGTGATTTAGAACTGGAAAGACAGCAACAAATCTAACAATATCCTGTAGCTCTGCCTGTTGCCTCCTGTTCTTTGCTCTTGTAGGAGAATTTACCTGTAGAGCAAACAAGCTCCTAAACTCCGTTTGACAGAGAGAAGGGACTGACCTGGCTTGAAACTCAGTCAAGTACTTCAGAGCCTGAATCTCTTACAGGAGTTTCTACTAACCGAAACTGATACATATGAATGTCCAACACAGGAGGCAATGGATGGAAATTTTTTAAGGTAACATAGGGACAATTGTTGTAAAGAGAAGGAAGAGAGCTGTTAACCAGTCCCTGGCTGTATTTCCATTCCCTGCTTCTCAGCGCAGGCTCTGTCCTGGAAATTCTGTCATGACTGATATGCTGATGGCCACGCTCTATCAAACAGCATAGAAAAAGAAAAATAATCTCAATATCTAGATATGATTAAACTTCATTAAGCCAAACACAATCAAGTTGTAAAAATTAGTTTATCCCCCGTTAGCCACAGCTGATGTGTCTTTGTCCAGCTCAGCTGGCTGATGTCCTCTGTGAGAACACCTCCTTAGGAAAAGCCCATTGTTGATGGTTTTTGACCATCAGGATTATCGCGTCTTTCATTTTATGGTAAAATAAGTCTGTTAAGTGCTAGTAAAGGATGTTGTGATATTATGTGTGTGTTCAGGAGTGACATCCAAGGTGTTGATTTGAGATGCTTCATACTGCAGTTTGTTTTCTATTGAAGAGCAGAGTAAATGAGTGTTTATAATCTCTGTATCACTGCGCAGTTCTGAGTCATTCTATAGACTTTGATAGCACAAGGCCTCTCTACCTTTGCTTGTAAAGCTCTGATTCCACTTTGATGGTATGGAAGAATTGGTGCAAACTTTTCACTGAAAGGTGCCTCTTGTAGCTGTGAAGTAGTTAGCTGTCTCTCCTCTGCAATTTGGAAGAACTTGAATTAAAAGATGCTGATGAAGACCCAGGTTTGCTGAACTGACATAATACGTGGAGACTAAACAAAATGCAGGAGAGCTGCAGACAGTTACCTTCTATGCCTGAGCTAGCAGCAAATTATAAAGGACGCAGGTTAGGAAATTAAGTGACCCAAAATATGATAGAAATGAGTTCAAACACTCTGGGTGTCACCTGGTGCAATGTGAGATGGAAGGAATATATCTCTTTCCCTAAAAATTGCCGGATAACCCGGAGATCTGGCAATGGCGCGTATGTGCTGAGTGGCACACATGATTCTGCTGCTGCACCTGCACTTGACACAGTGGAAGCCTGCTGAGTTCATGATGCATTGTGCTACTGTCCTGTGAATTGCTAGAATTATTTCTGGACATAATGAAATAAGGATGGAGGTTATTTTTCAGTACTAACTACTTTCTTCAGCATGTCTGGGTGGTGAGCAGAGAGGTTTTCTGACTCCCCTCAGAAGTTTTGGAGGTACCAAACCAGACCAAGTGTTTCAGTACCAGCCCTTTCTAGTATCCTATTAAATTCCAAGGACGGGTGTAATTCCACGTTAATTGATAGGGATTTTCCCATCCTGCGTTCATCTTTTTGCAGGAAGCAAGTGTTTTATGCTACAAGTGTGAACCATTAGCCTTTATCACCAGGCAACCACATTATCAAGACACACATAACTATCTTACAGAACACGCTTTCTCTCTAGCGGTGGTTCTCTGTATCATTCCCCATTCACACAGGCAGTCCTCCATCTGCTAGGCAGGGTCTGTTCTCCCGATGGGAGATCTGAAAGCACCCCAGGCACCTGCCCGGCTCGCAGATGGTGTTACTCCATCACCGCGTGGAGTCATCACTGACAGCACAGCGTATTTCAGGGAGATGAAAGGGGATGACGGAGTTAAGATCTTACTGAAAACGTGCCAGACAATCTGAGCTAACTGTAGTTATCGTGTGTAATTTTTTTCGTTGTTGCTGTCCTTGCCAAACTGTGCAGGAGGTGAGGTTTTGTTTGTAACAAGTCTCCTACCTACTTCGGAGGGGGGAAGAACCCCCGAACTGCAGAAGGAAGGGCAGAAATCCTGACCCCACGTTAAAACTGTCCCCAAGACACCTTGCGGTGCTCTGGCGCTAACTTTTCTAGATGCCGTGTTTCTGCTCGAGTGTTTTTGTTTGGTTGAGTTTTCCCACCCCCCCCTCGCTGCTGTTTTTTTACGAACGAAAAAGAAGCGTTCAGCAGGCTGAAGTGGCAGCAGAAGGCAGATTCGCCTGTGCTCCTAACTAAGTTCAACTCGGAGCGGGGTGCGAGCGGCCCGCACCGCGAAGGACGGGAGCGGCGAGCCGTGCGCTGCGGGGGCTCGGCGGGAGGCGCCGTG
>VXBO01013335.1:164305-294574 GCA_013400135.1 Rhinoptilus africanus | reverse complement strand
CTGCCCAGCCGGCGGCGCACCTGGGGGCGCCGGCGGAGACCCAGCGGCAGCCGCCCGACCCGCCCCGGGAGCCGGCCGCGCTACCCCTCGTCCGCCGGCGGCCGTTTCCCCTCCGAGTTAGGCAATTAGGGCTTGTCCTGCCGCAGGCGACGGGGTGCTGGGAGCCGCTCCTGCCCGCCGGGCAAGAGACGCGTCCCCGGTCAAGAGCAAGCTCCAAGCGCCGTTAAGTCGGCAACAGGTAGAGCTAATTTGGATTGCCCACTTGCCCTCTCTCCCGGCTGAGCTTTCCCCCGGTCTGCTAGCGTGGCTTTAGTCAAACATGGCTTTTGACATCAGAACCTGGCGGGGTGCAGGTTGAACGGCAGAGCTGGACGCTGCTAATACTCCCATGCCAGGATTGATGGATGCCCGGCTTTTCTTTCCTAGAAAGCATGGGGCTGATAGGATTCAGTTGTCAGGTTGAAGTATTTGCAGGACGTTAACTATTTACTGCTATTCCAAATGGGAACTGGGTCTTTTAGGTGTAAAATGAGCTAAGATTTAGCTGGCAGAACAACAGTGACTGGTGCGATAAGTTGGCTAAACACCGGTGCAAGAAAAGGAGTTTTCAGGGGCTCTTCCTGTTACAGCTGTGAGCAGTAACTGTATGCTCAGTGTCTGTTTAGTGAATAAAATTTGAGCACAAAAGGCAGAAACTGTCCTGTCCCCCTGTTTCCCCCCCCAGTGTTAAATAGCTTCCCTTCTGCCTGGTATCAGTGAGAATAGCTCAGATCACAGAGGATTCTCAGTAGTGTTTCAGCCTACCATTCTTACTCACTCTGCTAGGACTGAAAATACAGTATTATAATTACAATATATGAAGAGGTGCTAGTCAGAGTTCACAAGCAGTACCAGGTTCCTCTACAAACTTGGAATGTGAAAAAGAATCCCAAGTCAGAGTTAAAGGTTGCATATGGGCATCGTCCCCTCCTCTCTTTAGGCCACAGAATATAAAGATGCTAGTAAGACAGCTATAGACAATTTGCAGATTTTCTGCCTTCGCAAAAAGCTTTTGCTTCAGGCTCCAAGATCCAAACTTTGACTTGGATCCTAAAGCCCTCATCTAGGGGAAGTATTTGAGCAGTGGCTGTACTGCTTCAGAGGAATTGCATACTTGGAACATGTAGCTCCTATGTTCTCTTTCTGTTACGCCATTGTTTCCTGCCCTCATCCTCTGTGAGTATTCCACACAAACCCATTTTCTCTATTCTTTCTGATACTTTATGCCATAAGTGCTGCAAGTACTTCCCCTGTGCGCAGTCATTACATAGTACCCTGTAAACACGTGCTGTTTGCCCATGCAGTACAACCCACGTTTTTACACTCACGCGCAGCTACGCTGCTGCCTACTCCTCAGATCATCACCCATCAGTCACTGCCCCCAAATGCATCAAATACACACCCATGTTATATGCAGTGCCCCCAGATGTGCCCCCACTCCCCTGCGATTCGGTGATCCTACACGCCCCTTCTCCCACAGCAAATGAAGGACAAGCCCTGCTCTGGGCGCAAGGAGAGCCTCCGTTCCCGGCCGCAGAGCCCTGAAGCCATCTTGCTGCCAGACTCACCAGGTAGCACTGGGGATGCCTCTGTCCCATTCCCTGGTACCTGTGTGTGTGGGGAAGATGACTGAAGGTGGATTCTTTCTTCTTGGTTCCACCACTCTGGGACCGCGGTATCTCTGGGAGCCGAAGCTGTAGCCCAGCCAGTAAGGAGCTTTTTAAACCTGGTTCCCCTCTCTCCACGTGACTGTTGCTGTCTTAATAATCTGCACAGACTTCCTACGCTAGACAACAGCACTCACATATTGCTTCTGGAAAAATAAGGCCTTGCTAAGGAACACCCTTTTCCCCACAAGGTCTCAATTAGCTGAGCTTGATCATGATGTCTATGGTGGGAGGAATCTAGAAAGCCCCCGCTTATTTCCTAAGAGAATTAAGTCACTCTGCATATATATATATATATGTCTTTAGTTCTTGCATGGAAAGTGTGCACAATCTGGTTAATGTAATATCTGCTGCACCCTCAAGGTAAGAAAGTCCTCAATTGGATTTTATAAAAAAGTTGCTTAATCTTGAATCTGTCTGGATCTTGTTATGCCTAATAGAGCCTGACAGCGGGTAGAGTTGAAGTCAGAAAAGGGAATATTGTGTTTAGAAACCTCAATGGAGCCAGGCAAGATGGCAGGCTGTTAGTGATATTCCACTGTTGACTGGGAAATCTGCTATAATTTACTTTAGAAAATAGTCAGGTGTTGCTAGGTTAGTCATGAATTATTCAAATTCGTACCTGTGTGTGTCTTTGCAACATATAAGAGAATATACCGTATGTTGTAACAGTAAACTGGGATTGTCACTCTCGTACATTAGTGGCTCTGAAGGAAAAAACACCCCAATGAAGAACAATTTAGTGTGTGCTTCCAGATCTGCATTTGCTGCTGGTGTCAAGGCCCACTGCGCTTCTTGGCAGCAGGGTTTGAATTCTCTACCTTTGGCAGTACGGCCCTCTGCCACTGGCGTTAGAGAACTACAGGAGCTGGCTACTGTCCTTCTTGGGAACCAGCTTTTGAGAAGGGCTGTATCAAACAGTGTTCAAATACGCTGGAACTCACTCTTTACAGTTGGTGCATCTGAAAGAGTCTTGCTTCACGTAATGTCTGATAGGCTTGATGAGAGAGCTGGGCAATTGAGCCAAACAAAACAGTGACTGAGCAGGTGGGATATCATTGCTTCATAAACAGAGGTAAATGGCACCAAGAACCCCACCACCACCACTTGAACCAAAGGAAAGAAGATTAATGATAAATTTATTTGTAAAATGAGAAGAAGAGTTCTAACTATCAAAGCAGTGAATACAGTGGGAACTGAAGACCTGGGGTTTAGGATATTGTTTTGTGAGCAGGATTGTATAATGACATTGCGTGTGAGAGCTGTGATTTGGACTTAAAGACCCAAGACACCGCTTTTTTATGATAATCCAAGGTATAATGAGAAGAGTAAAAAGGGGCAGGGGATATATACACCAACTGTTTAATTTCGTGTCCTGGTACATCTACAGCAGCTCTGAGCTCATTCTGGCCTTGGGGCTCACTGCCACTGAAAGAACTAAACATTTTTCAAATGAAGTGCATAAGCAGAATGAAGTTAGGTTTGGTTATTCTGTGACAGGAGAAACTCAGGGAACAGCCAGTTGCTGCAGGAATTGGGAACAAAGTAGGCAACAGCCTTCTGACTGAATCAATGTTAAAACGATTTCACAGTGATAGGAACATGGCAGTGGCAGGGGTGTCCATCTTTCTAGGTTAGCAGGTGAAGGATACCACACTGTAGACTGTATCAGACGCCTTTTGATGACAGTAGATATCTATCAGCTCTCTTGGACTGTGGGTTGGGCAGGTTTGCTTCGTTGTATCTCTAAAATCGTATTGCCATTCCAAACATAGTGTTTACTTGGTATTTAAAAGCTTTGTGGTGTATTGGTAGCAGGCTGTTGTCATACTATCTCTTCCCTAGAGCCAAAGAAATGCATTTCTTTCACCGAGAGGACCCATTTGGGTTGGTCCAACCCTGCATTTTGACAGTCAGTGTCTGTCATGCTGCAAACTGTCTTCAGACTGAAAATAAATATTACAGAAGCGCTCCACAATGTTTTGGTATTCCATTTATGCAAGAATGCCAAGTTCTAGGGGAAGACAGGGCCTCTCCCTGTTTCTTACAATAGTAGTACTTGTATTTTTCTTATCAAGTTGATTGAGATTGTCACAAATACATGGCTCCCGAGCTTCTTTTACCTGGGATCTGCTACCCCTGGCATCAGGTGACCTTCTTCAAGGGAGCCAGGTAATTAGCGATAGAACAAGAGGGAATGACTTCAAGCTGCAACAGCGTAGGTTTAGACTGGACATTAGAAAGAAAATCTTCACAGAAAGAGTGGTCAGACACTGGAATAGGCTGACCAGAGAGGTGATAGAGTCACCATCCCTGGATGTGTTTAAGAGTCGTTTAGGTGTGGTGTTGGGGGATATGGTGTAGGGGAAAACTTTGTAGAGTGGGGTTGATGGTTGGACTTGATGATCCCAAGGGTCTTTTCCAACCTGAATGATTCTATGAGTCTTTTTCATGCCTCTATTGAATGTTTGTCCACAGGCAGGTTATAAACACCCAAGTCATTCTTCTTTGTCACTGCTTTAATCCTTAAATGCCAGGTTTAACATTTTATTCTGTTTGTTTCCTCACATTTCTGTTCCTTTTTTTCCTGTGTGATTCCCGTTCTTCACTGATTTAATATTGCCTGCCAACTTCATCATCTCCAAATTTCATTAGCAAACACAAACTTTTGGGTGCCTAATATTAATGCAAATATTTAATAAGATCATTCCCAATAACAGATCTTTCAGGATGGGTAATCTTACTCCAAGCCTGTAATTATCCTTATAGCACAACATAGTATTAGATTCTCTTTAGTCAGTTCCTTTTCTGTCTTAACAATTCTATTTATCTTCATCTCTCCTGCTCAGACTAACAATTACAAGTGTCATTGTAGCAGCTGCTTTTGTGAAGTTGTGATAGATTAATATCTACCACGTTTTTCTTGCTTTTATAAAAGGCAGTTATCAGAATAAGTACCAGGTTAATTTGGCTTCCTTTGGGAAGCTCGTTTTGCATGTAGCAGTCTTCTGTGCCTGTACGCCTATGGGTAGAATTCGTGAAAAGGGTTTTAACTTGGGAACTCCATGTGATCATGGGATTATATGCATGTCCCTAAATCAAGGCTTTTGGAAGATACTTCGTAATTTCTGTTGTCTACAGACCCTGAACAAGATACCTCACTCAATGTCCAAAGCTAGACTGAGAGATGACCCAAAATAAATCATCATATGAAAACACAGTGAATTTCAGATGATCCTAAGATTAGATTTTTTACTGCACTGCTGATGGCAAGGTGCTGGATATTATTTTCCTCCCATTGAAAAGACTAAACAAAAAACCAGAAGCAATCTGTCCTTGCTTGCTGGGAGGACCTGCCCTTTCTCTTGCTGCTAGTCTCTTGCTGATATCTCTGCTTGCACAGCAAGTAAAAATATGTCCAACTGTGCAGGCTGCAAAAAAAAAAAGACTGAGAATGAGCACTGATATCTTGCTTAATTAGAAATAGGCACCTTAACACGGACTTCTGCTCTTAAATTTATTGTGTGCTACACTGATTATTGAGCATACTCCAAGCCAATCTTTATGTAGCCTCGTTCATGTTAAGAGACATCACGCACCTATACCTGAAAACACAATAGCACTGATGCTTTTGCGAAATGCAGACCAGATGATTTCACTGATTACACTAAAGCTGAAACAAACAGTAAGAACATTTAAGTTATTCACTGTTGGTGCTTTCTACTAGGCCTAATAATAATATTTGGTACCAAGTTATTTCCTTCGGTATAAAAACAGAACTCCCTTCGTGGCCAGTACAATGGTACTTGGACATCTGGAGAGGAGATGCGGAAATGAAAGCCTCACTTATCTAAATTATGTTTGTCATTTTTGGCTTTTCTAGGAGTACTCTGAAACAAGTGTATTGTGCTCAATAAAGTTGCCTTTTCAATAAGGGAAGGTGTGGAAGCAGCAGCTCACCCTACTGTTGCCCAAGGCTTACACTGCAGTTATAGCCAAATCAGAGTTCTCTTGTGGTAGATGCTGAACAGGCACAAGCACAGAAAAAAGTCAGATTCATCTTATTTACCTAGAAGCAATTAGCTTTCCATTGCTGGTGCCTCAAGAGGAACGAGCACTGTGTCTGTCAGTGGTTGTAAGGCAACTGATTTCCTTAAGCTTCTGATATTATGATTCCGTCTCTTTCAGAAAAAACCTAAACAGTACCTAATTGAAAATAGTCTCCTCCAAAACACTGACCAAGACCAGTTCTTTGTTTCTTTTAAAAACAAAGTGAATCTGTAAAAATACAAACATTCAAAAGGATCCAAGTCCCATTTGAACTTGAAGTACTAGTTGAAGAGCCAAAAATAATTTCTTCTTAAACTCTGAGAACTTTTGTGTGTGTTTTGCCTTATGTAAATTACACATTCATCTTACAGGTGTTTTCACATGGTTGCCTCCTATATAGGTTTGAATGGGTTTTACTTATTTTTACTGTCCAAAGCCTTTGCAGTTCTATAGCAACAGGTCCATCGAGTTGTGAACTGATTTAGTACTTGGAAACCTCCAGTTGCCCTCAGTTGTAGCATTTATCCAAGTGCAGCATCAAGTAGCAAATTAGCTTCCCAGCTAACATTGACTAGTTTGGACAGTTATAAGTAAATTGTTTTTGTTGAGCTGATTGTTTTAAAATTAAGCCTCCAAGCACCGAAAGGATCAGCAATGCCGAAGGAGACCCAGAGCCTGTCTTCAAAGTTATGACAAGTCACTTGGCAGTTTTCACAATGACCTATATTTTAATATGGGCTATTGGATTATTTCTAAAGAGGCTTCTTAGCCATAAAAGAATTATGCTCATTGGCTGGGCTGTGGCAAAAATACAATTGAATTAAGGATTGAAATAATTTAGGATCCAGCTGGACAAGTTGTCCCTGCGGCTGAGCAGTAACAGATGTATTAAGGATTGGAAATTGCAGAGAAAAAAAAAGGTATAATTGATCTAAGGTAACCTCACTACTTTATATTAAATAAATCAATGCTGATAAGCTGAAAGGTTAGAAGCAAGAAGCTGAATTGAAGGAAGGTGGACCTGGGAAAAAGCAAGTGTAGGTAAAACAAGTTAACTTTTAGGTCCTTTAGGTGGTAGGGACTGTGGACACTTGAGCGCTGTAAGCACAGCGGCTACGAGTTCCCAAATCATCAGGAATGTTGGGGAGTGCTGGCGGAGAGTGGTGGAGGGCATCTCAAATCCCATATCCATGCAGAAGGGATGCATTTTCTGAGTGAGGGAAAAAAAATTACAATTACCCATCTCTATGTTAATTTTGCGTCTAAAATAATTTGTTACTGAGAACCATAGGCGACCCACAGTCCTCATTGTCTGTGAGTCCACAGGCATGTATGTACCTGTATGTATGGCTGCATTTCAGCTCAGGGACTAAAAGGGAAAGCTGCACTGTGACAGCTACATCACACAGAGAAGTTGATGTTTGAGGAGTGCAGTGTGTGTATTTGCGTGTGATAAAAAAGCGGCTAAACCTAAAACATTGGCCAGTAATGTAGGATACAGTAAATTCCTTCTGGAGACACCCCCTGCCTGAACTAAACCACAAATGGAGCAGTACTGGAGTGGGAGGCGATAATGGAGTGAAGGAAAAAATATTTTTCTAGCTATATCTGTTATTTGAAAAGTCAGAGACAAGCTTTACACCGTGAGAGCAACTTTAAATAAACTTGTGTTTGTATTTAATGGAGATGGAAATACTGAAGGGTAGTAAAAGATAGGATTTCCCTGTTGTTACTCACTTAACTTCTAATTCCTTCTCTGCATTTCCAGACTAAGCACAAATGGTTTTGTAGGCATTAAACTTGTTTTGCAAAGAATGAAAAGATAGAAAAAAACACTTGCATTATTGCTTTGAGTGTAAATGTATTAAAGTGAACTTACCCTTGCATGACTCGTTGCTTTGGGTGTACATATATTAAAGCAAACATATACTTACATGACTGTTGAAACTGAGAAAAGGAGGCACACGAATTGGCAGAGCCAATATTGCCTTGATGAGGATGTTGTGGCAAGTTCTGTTGCCGTGCGTCCCACAGAGCAGCTAAAGCAGGTGCCAGGACGGGGTTGTGTTTTTCCAGATTGGGGGTTATGGAGAAAGTGTCTAGAGAAATACTAATTACGGTGGTTTGGCTTCTGGTTTCTGAAGGGCTCAGCGTTTCTGGCAGGAAGCCTTGCGTGGCTGGCTCTGGGCATACAGTTAAGAGCAACTTTCCAAGTAAACGATGTGGAAGGCAAGGCAAAAAGCGGGGTTTTGGATTGCCCTAAAGCTCCACCTGCTGGTTGTCCTTCCCTCCAGCCTCAGGGACTCGCGGAAGGCGACAGGGTACCCAGCTGCTGGGATCTCTGGTACTGCTGAACGTGAACCTTCACAAAAAACCTGTTGAGGGAGGCTGGGTCTTGCCTTGGCTGCCTGCTCTCTTTCTCCTGGAAAATACTGTAGTCCTCTAAAAAGACTAGAGCTCAGTGGTTTTCTACAGAAATGAAAGACACTTGCCATGGTTAAAAGTGACATGATGTCACCTGCCAAAAGCCGCACCGCTGCCCTGTCTCTGTACCCTTCAGTCGTGCAAGAAATGGGTTTGGATGTCCCCTTAGCACTCCCCACCGGTGAGGTCTAGGCACAAACACTAGGAAACGTGGGGGTAACGGTTTTAAGCTGAAAGAGGGGAGATTTAGCTGAGATGTGAGGAAGAAATTCTTGGCTGTGAGGGGGGTGAGCCCCTGGCCCAGGTTGCCCAGAGAAGCTGTGGCTGCCCCATCCCTGGAGGGGTTCAAGGCCAGGCTGGACGGGGCTTGGAGCAGCCTGGGCTGGTGGGAGGTGTCCCTGCCCAGGGCAGGGGGTTGGAATGAGATGATCTTTAAGGTCCTTTCCAACCAAACCATTCTGTGATTCCGTGAAAGTAAGGAGGACACAAACTTCCTTAATGATGCAGCAAATATTCTGATTTAAAGAATATATTTGAGACCTATGATTGGCAATGTTAACAGCCTGTCCCAGCTGCAAAGTTAAGCAATCAAAGTTTAGGAAATGTTGCCAAGATAATGTTTTAGTTAGATTTTGCTGTGGCACAAAGGAATGGAAGAGCTGATGTTAGATCCTGGAACATGGCAGTGTCTCTGATGTTCCTCTGCCAGCCAGCCCTCTCGCACAGCAGCCGTCTTCTCTCTCTGCCATTTCCAGGAACTGAAACTTTTGTGACCTACTAATTCCATGTAGGATTCCTAAAGCTAATACCGAATTTTGCCTGATTGCTTCTTGTCCTGAGCAGACAAGAATCCTTGATGTAAAAGGAAGGGGAATGAAAATGCTGATTTTGAAGTTAGATGCAGGTTTGGAGAATTGTTTCTTTGTTCATTTCAAATAATTGAGCTGAGATGTAACCAGCAGGTAAACATGTAGTCATGTCTTCTTGCTGTGATTATTTAGTTTTCAAACTGCTCTTAATCAAAGTACGTTGCTTGCATCTAAGTAAAATATAAGCATAGAAATGGCTAAACATAAAATTATGTAATTAAAAATATGGTGATATTTTGCCCAGCCAAATCTTCAATTTTTGTTTCTGTACTGAAAGAACAGTGATTCCCGAAGATTAATCAGCATGAGAGATTCTTTGTGAGACATTATACTCTGAAGGAAAGATGAAGTGGCCAGAGGTATTTTCAATGTTAAAAAATCTCTTATGTTTTCTGAAGATTTGCATGTTGCGTTTTCTTTGTGTCCAGGTTATGGTGAGAGATGTGGTCAAGGTCAGACGTTGTCATTCATTGTGCAAGTATGATTGGGAAGTTGAATATACTCACCTCTATACTGTCATTAACGATTTCTCTGCTGTTTCTGAGAGAAAATTGTGACTTTTTTGATAGCAGAGTCTAGAACTCTGTTGTAATAGCAAAGCTACAGTGGACTTCATCCTGTGCTCACACACAGTTAGAGACAGGGACAGAAGATTACGGCGGCAACAGATTAAAGGGAAAGGAAAAGAGATACATAAACAGTGGCTCACATTATGCTATGGCAAGAGGTCATCTGCAAGACAGAATCAAATCCTCTGAATATTAATTCTTACCTTTGCTGTAGACTGAGTATACATCTGCAGACTATACAGTCTCTTTTCTGCCCACAATCCATCCCCTGGGTATCTTTATATCATGATAACTGTTCTTCTGATACGCATTAGAGTACAAAGTTTTGATCATTCCCAGGAGGGATCCAGGGTGGCATGTAGGCTAACACTTGGATTCCATGTTGGCGACTGGAGTCCCATTGCACTTCATGAGGTATAAGGAGAACTTTCCCTGTTCAGAGAAGCTGACAGCTATGCTCCTTTTCTTTCTCAGGGAACACCAGCATTTACAGTCTCCCTACTCTCTATCCCACTGGTGGTCTTCCGTATCCCTGCGCAGATCGTCATTATTAACTGATTAGTCTACGTAATCTTCTTGAGAAGAGTATTCTGCCTACCTTCCCTGTGTCTGCAGTTTGGATTGCTCAAATTTGGGCAGAGAGAATATGACTGTGCACTGGAAAGGCAAAGTAAGTTGCTACACATCTTATCTCCAAGCATGGCAGAACATTGTACTATGTGCCGCCTACCCTTCATCTGTGCTTTTGCCTCTGGTGAACTGTGGCCACTGTTCTTTTAGGATTCGGATATAGAATGGGAACCCAAATGACACCATTCACTCCTGTTTTAAGTGGCACCATTCGTACATGGGATGAGACCTGGGCCTGCCTTTGCTGTGCAAGGGGAGGAACTGGGACGATACAAATATAGTCGAGAGGAACCCAGACAAATGAGCCCAGGGCAGAACAGCAGTGCGTGCTCTGACAGGGTCTCCGGCAGACGGGAATCTCTTTTAAAAGAGAATCTGAGAGAGTTCCAGCCCCAGGGAGTGCCTGGCAGCCAGACGAGTTGGAACTGGGGAGGGCTGGTGGGTGGTGTGGCCTGGTGCAGATGGGCTGCTGTACTGCAGCTCCCCAGGGATCCTCCGTCTTTGTGGGTGGGCCCAGCCCCGACAGCTTGCCCAAACCTCACAGTATTTAGGGTATTTTCATGAAGTCCCACCTTCTGAATTCATGTGATTCTCTTGGAAACCTAGCTTCCATTCAAGAAGAAAAAGTTACATTTCTAGCTGATAAGCTTGAAAATGTGAACCATGAGTTCTCAAAAATGGAAGGGTAATAAAAATATATGCCTTACTGTTTTTTGGAAGAAAAACATTAATGTAGGAGGGTTTTTCAGTGAGGTTTAGAATGCCTTCAGGAGAGGGAAACCACTTGAGCCTTTTTCTGTGTGTTCAGGGAGACACCTCAGAACGTTTCTAAGATACCTCACATTCTGCAGGTCTGTCGTGGTAGGGAGGAAGAGATGGGGAAGCAAATGGGATCAGGCCCTAATTAAGTAATGTTCCACTTTGTTGGGCTGTCCTGCAGCTGTACAGTGCAGGAATTTCCTGCACAAAGGAGCACAATGAAATTTTTACAATAAAAAAAATTTTAAAAGGGGGAGTGGGGAGAGTGAGCTGAATGTGTGTGAAAGGATGTCAAACCAAAAGCAAACTGGCACATTTAGCAGAAAATCAAGATATACCAGCATGCACATGTGAGCTAATGAGCAGCATAGACCAATGAGTTGTTGTACATGCTCTCTCCTAATGCCTCAAAGAAGCTTTCGCTGTTAATGGCAGGCTGCTGTTAATTATTAGTCTGCGTAATATTAATGTAGGCAGTGCTATTTCTGAATACATTTTTGTGATCCTAGTGTTTTCTGTTTGTTTGCTTGTTTTTAATTTCTGAAGTTTGGACAAGGATCTGCCTGAGCTTCCATACATACTGCAGAAGGAAATCTAAGGGCCAGTCTCATCCCTGGCTTCTGCATCTCATTAGCAGTTTGCAGATTTTCTCGGGGAGGGAGCGTGGAATATATTCAATATACTCAATACCTCTCTATGAGGGGCTGTGTCTCCTGCTGGGCCGCACAGCAGTGTGGTTTGCCTTGAGTTCAACTCCAGCCCGGAGTTCTGAGTCCTTCCAGCGAGGGCTCTGAGCTAAGGCAGGCTGTTGCAGATGAGTTGAGTCAGACTCAAAACTTTCAGAGGACATTGGGAAATGTGGTTTTCCCCTTTTTTCTTTTATTTTTTCTTCATGAAAGAGGAAAAAAAAAGATATACGTATAGGTCCTGCTTGGTTAGGACTTAGATGTGCTGGCAGCTAAGAGCTGCTTTGTTTATTTAGGTTGCAAGAAGAAATAGGCCACTGTATTTGCTGGACTCCGATCTCTGCTTAGCACAGGAACCCTTTCAACAAATTAACAAGGACAGAGGAAATTACCGGGGAGTTTCAGGATGAGAGGATGAGTTGTTTGAGTGTGAGACTTCTCTGAAACTCCCTGCATCTTTTTTTCATCGGGGCTGTGCTCTAGGAGACCCCAGGTGAAATTTGGAAGGCACACTCTACTTTGAAGGAATATTGTGTATTTAGTTATGTCAGTATATGCTGACTTAACAAGACTAGAAGAGAGAAAATAAGAAGATAGAAGCAAACTAAGTTGGTATGGTCAATAACTCATTAGGAAGAGGGCTACTGAAGGCAAAACTACCTATATTTTACTACATCTGGGTCAGTTACTATTTCACCTGCTTGTTTTAGTTCTAGGATTGCTGCAATTGGCTCCAACATCTCCCTTTCCTAAGGGCTTCAGCCTCCGCAGCTCTCCATCTATGTGTCTGTAAGGAGGCATAAGCAGGGTTTAATGCAGCAACAGCACTTCAGCATCCTCATTCTCAATAAATTAATCATTAACATTGGCCACCGACTCCCATATTATTTTTCTTATACTTTTCCCTATTTTCTCATATCGTCATTATTTTTTCCCCTCTTATGAGTTGATCTCAGCAGAAGTTGGTTCCAGTCCCCGCTGTCAGGTAAGTCTCTACAGCCCCTACGGGGAGAAGGAGAAAATGGGTCGTAGCTACGGAGGCAGCAGCAGGGTACGGTCGTCTTACTGGAATGAGTATGAGGCCAGGAACAGAAAAGTGCTGGAAGCTTCATGCTGTGTTGCTGGGGTATAATAACACAGCTCTGATGGCACACTAATTCAGTTTTTTTACTTTTAGGAACCACTAAGGCAGTATTGATGCTTCCTTAACTGTGCTACTTCATTATCATACAATGTAATTATCTGATTCTGGTGTACAGTTTGTAGGACCTATTTTCTGGGGCCTGTTTCTTGGCAGATATACCTGATAATGCAGCTTCCAAAAATGTACATTGAAAGGTCAGATTGCTGTGCTGAATAAATTATAATTTGTATTTTGGTGGGGTCTGGGGCCCTCTTATGATAGGGTCTGTAAAATGTCTAACATAAGGCCAGTCCAAACCCTAAAGTATCCAAGTTTAAAAAAAAAAATGGATAAGAATATGTAATAGACTTGAGTCAAAATCCCAACCTTTCGGCAGGAATTTGGATGTAAATTGGAACTTGGCAGTTCTAAAGGGTTTATAATTAAAAATGCCAAATAAAACGCTGGTAGGAACCTTACCATGTTGGTGCTGACATTAACGTTAGGCTGCCTTACTGGGATTGATAGAGGCGTTCTTCCTTCTTGTTTAATAATGTATTTCCTCTTGGTGGAACACTCTGGTGGTAAAACTCAGCGAAGCCAACAATGTGTCTCATAAACAAATTCATTTCCTCTTCAAACATTGTTTCATTCAAGATTCCTTTTAGCACTGGGTCTTCAGTTGGTTTCTTTTGCAGGAATGAAGCAGCCATTCTTTGAATCTCCCTTGAAGTTTGCTGAATTTGTTAAAATCTGTTATTTTATCTCCTGTTGGGAACGCATCCTTTACTGAATTGCAGCAAGGGAATGACCTTAACGCATGACTTTATTTGGAGTTTCTTAGGAAAAACCCACCCATTTGTTTTAAATGATGAGCACTTGCCTGTAATATGTGAAAAAAAAATCGCCCTTAACGCATCTGTAGAGGGATGCAGTTGAGTTTCAGGATTGTTTAATGATTTTTATAACAAAGAAATGAGGGAGACCTGTTTCTGGAGCAAGGAGATCTCATTTCATCTGTCTCTGAGAAAGCCTCAGCAGCTCTGCTTCTCCCAGAAACTTATTTAGTAAGGTCCAAGGAAGGGGTAATAACGCATTTTCAATTGTTTAACATTAGGCATTTCTTGATTCATTGACTTTTTGTTTTTCATGCGCTTCTGTGATGTGCACAGATGTGATTTGAATACAGTTCTTTTTATTGAGACTATACAGTCTCTTTGCCTCCAGTCAGTAAGTGTAGTTATTTGAAATGCAAATGTATCTGTGTAACTTCCAGTGTTTAATGTGCTGTACAGAGAAGAGACAGAAATGGAGAGAGTGAAGGTAAAGGAGAAGCGATACCATCTAAATAATTTTGTGGCTTAAGACTGAGCGCTGACTAAATCAGGGAGGAATAAGCACCCTTTTGGGAAGTGTTTCAGCAGTTAAAAGAACTAAGTTCAGTTTACTATATTCTGTAGGAACAAATGAAACTCAGATTGCTAGTTGCCAGACAGTCATTGAAACAGTTATGCAACTAAAGTTACCTTGATTTTAACATTAATATTTCCTGGAAGAGCATTAATATTTCCTGGAAGGCTGTGGTTTAGGTTAGTGGTTTGTGTTCCCTCCTTTTTTGGGATGGTTTGGAATTTTAAAAAATATTTTTTTCCAATTATCCAGTCACGGAGGAGGGGACACACCAAGTAACTGCAATCATATAGCAGGAGTAGTAAGCAAGCCTAAAACTGTGGAAGGTCTGCAGTGTAACCTGGGGCTGAATGTGTTTGATTAAAACTATTCATTAAATGCACTCTCATGATGATGAGAGATTCAGAGAAAATCAGCACTGGCTTTTGAACTATTTATCAATTAATGAGAAAACCCCAGTTGTAATGAGTGTGCTGATGGACACTGACCAGTTATAGTAGAAGCTCGTAAGTAAGAAGAGGCCAGAGCAAAATACGGCGCCATGGCAATGGTCCGTCATCCAGCCCTGAGTAATGAACGAACTGAATAGGAGTTGCCTTTGTTGGAAAATAGCCTACACACACACCGGAGCCCACACCGACNCACATTGCTGGCTCATGGTCATCCAGTCAACATGTTACTGTGCCAGATGAATGAGGTGGGCTTCCTTCTGCATAAATGAGGCTTTCAGCAAAGGAAACACACGGGGGTTGTTGCACTGGGTGGCGTATATCTTCTCTTATCCCCACAGCAATGCCGACTGAAAATGACTTGGCGTTTGGTGAGAGGGACATACCTGTATGCCAAAAGGGCATTGTCATGCTGCTGCTCAGACTCTAGTTGCAGTTTTCTCATTTCCTGGATGAGAGTTGTTCTTCTGCCAGAGCTGCGATGCTGCTGCCTTCTCGTCGCTCTGGCTTTGCTCTGATAAAGCAGTGGGGGAAGACCGGCTTGTGCTTTTTCACCAGTCCTGTGCTTAGCTCCTCCAGACAGCTGATTTACACAATTAAAATGCAGTTAACAGGGATTTTCTTCTTTTCTATCACACCCTCTTTGTGCCCTTTGCTTGGTTGGGATGTGTTTGCTGAAGAAACAGACTGAAAATGTATTTTAATGATACAGGGTCCTCTAAGCTATAGGTGGCTTTTGGAAAATCGTACATCAGGCACAGAGGTACCTCTGAACAATGTGACCTTCTGTCTCTGTGCTTCCACACAGCATTTATCTAGACATCACAGTAAATTTTTACCTATCTGAGGTGCTTACTCTGAAGTAACTGTGTCTGAAGAAATAGAAAAAAGCTCTTGACTTTTTTTTAATCATTCCCCACTGTCTGAAAGTGGGTGCCACCAGTGGGTCACAGGCATCTGTCTAGTGGCAAACTTCTAATCCAAAATGAACATTCTTGTTTGATGGCTCATTTCACCACTGAAGACATGAGCTATAGAGTTCTAGAGGCTGAAGTCTCCACATCTGTGTGTGTTTTATTCCTTAGAGTTTGGGTGGCCTGATTGCACTAGCACTGTTTTTAGGAGAGAAGAGATGCTAATCTTATCATCCTGGCTCTACTGTAGTTAAGGTTGCATCCGAAACAATTGCCAAGGTGGTTTCTTTGCTGATGTTTTTAATTAGGAAGCATCATCAAAATTCACGTTTTCTAGATCAGTATCATTTATTATGGAGAGCGTTGTGAGCTGAAATATGTGTAGGTGGCTGACAACTTAATGCCACTAAGTTATTTTATATTTTCTCAGTTAGAAGATGGTGGGATAACCTGGTAGGGTAGGATTACAATATATTTTTCATCGAAGAATAGTGTGGGAGTTTCAATATTTTAAAGAAAGGGCTGAAATATTTAATATTTATTGTACATACAGCACAAATCACTTTCAGAGAAATGTCCAGTGATTAGGAATGATTCGATACTGATGAGTTACACTGCCTTATGCAGTGATACAGCAAAAGGAGACTTCTAGCTGCCTTCGTTTTGTGTGAGCAGTGGGATATATTCCCAAGAGAGAGAAGCACTTTCTAAGGAGGGAATACATTGTCCTCGTTGGATCAACAGTCCTTTCTTGGGTACATTGTGACATCCTTTTTGTGGGATGTGTTTGTCACCGTGCTGTATGGGAGATGTGTGCGTAATGAATCCATTGGAAGTAAACAGTGTTTTCCCCCTTATGAATATTTGATCTATGATTTATTTATCCACCCAGACTTGGACTAATAGCATGTCAAATGCTGCCTGTTTGTTTTCCTGTTGACATATTTCTATCAGCAGCGTCTTCTGTATTATGGACAGGAAAAATATTAGCAGACTTATAAAACAATAGCTTAACGAGACCAAGTCTTTGATGTGAGCTAGATGGACTCCACTTGGGAAAATAATAAGAGATTAGGTGGAGGGGAGGGGTTTTTTGTCTACTGTGAAATTGTTCACATTAGGCTGGAAGAAGAGTAAATTGAGACTGACTGACTCCAGCAGAAGGTCAGACAGTGACCGGTGGGAGGCCAGTGTCTGCGAGGGCAGAGCTTGCCTGCGTACCCCTGTGTAACTGTATGGAGACCTCAGGTCTCTTTCTCTTGCATCTTAGCATGCACCAAATCATGGTGGAAAGAATCAGGCTTGGTATCACTGAAAATGCCTAGTGACAGCAAGCAAGTCAGAGATAGCTGCAGGTAAGAAGTGCAAGTATTTTGACGGGGAAAAAGCTGCTAGAAGTCTAAATGCACCATCTTGCCATAAATGAGCAAATCTGTTCAATCTGTGCTTTACACGGTGTGATGCTGAGTTTGCCTTTTCTCATCTGAAAAAAAATATAAATAAGTGGGAATGTTAAAGAATGTGGGATGTGATTAGGAGATTTGGGACACCACGAGCACCCATGGGTAATTCACTTAATCAGGAGTCAGAATTCTTGTATTTCTCTCCCTCCTGTGTAACTTCTGGCAGGGTAGTCGCTTTTCTTTTGCCTTGTCTATTTATAAGCTGTTACATATCCAGGAAAGGTAGAAACCCTTATTATGTCCTTTATACAATACTTAGTTCAATGGCTGTTTCTTCTAGTTACAGCTGCACAGCCCATTGTAATAAAATGAATAATAATGGGGAGTTTTGTCAAAGGTGTCTCCTATTACTTGGCATTGTCAGAAGGGCTGGTTCCATTTGGCCCACAGAGGGTCTTTTCTATTAAAAGAGAAGTTTCCACTATAAAAAGCATAGACTTAGGCCTTTAAAATTGGCAACAGCAAAGGTAGAAGGAATGGCTCCTGCTCATATTTATTTCAAAGCTTGGCTTAGATTTGGTGTAGCTTTGAGTTAGTAATAATTCAAACCCGTGTTCAGGCTGCACTGGTGAAAATGCGGCTGTTTCTCTCTCCCCGGTATATACTGACAATACACTTTTCTGCTTACAAGAGACAGGCTGTCAAAGGCATGTAATTAAATAACGTTATGGAGGTTGGCATGCTTTCCTTCAAAAGACCAGGGTACAAAATCTAAACATTTTAAATAATTTCTCCTTTGAATGGCTGCTGTAGTTCATGGCTGGTTATCTTCAGTTTCAAAGACTTCCGGCATTGAGGAAAACAGCTTTCCTAAGAGCTGCTGGCAGTTCTGGTATGACTCCTTCTAGTCTCCTGCACTTTTTCCTGTTCGTTTCTTTTTTACGTTTTAAGAAAACATTTCGAATTTTCCTGCAATCTTTGATATCAGGAGATATGAGCAGAAGCACAGACTTGCGTATCTAATTGTGCACTTGGCCTTATCTTTGTCTGCAAGGCTGATGTTTACCTTCGAAAAGGAAATTATTCTTTTTGAACAATTATAGCCTCTAAGCTTTCATCATGTCTTTCTAATTTGTAGTGTTTTGCTTCTAGTGCACTGTCAGATGCTTAGTGAAGTTTTAGGAAGATAATGTCCTCAACAAAGGGGCAGTAATTGTTGGGTTTTTGGTTTTTTTTAGAAGAAAGCTCCTTTTAACAATAATCTGAGCTGATCAAAATGTTCTTGATAAACTGATCTTTTAAATTCAGTAGGGATAAAGCTAAGATACGGCAGCAGGCAGGAGTGAGCAGTTGTAGGGAGAGAGAAAGGGGGAAGCTGGTTAAGGAGCAGTTCTTCAGAAGAGGATGTAGGGCTTAAGGATCAGTGATAGCTGTGTATGAGTGGGCAATGCTGTCTTGTTGCAGGAAAGCCAAGCCTTACACTGGATGTGTATGAGCAGGAATTGTGACTGCAAACTATATAAAGAAAGCCTTCTGGCCTGCTGAGGAATGGTAGGGCTGGAGCCAAAGTGCTATCTCCAGAGAACTTAAATGAAAATAAATACAAGTCTAGAAAGGGCAACCTGTGAGGAAAGAATGTAAGAGGTTTTGCTTTTTGGCTTAAGAAAGACAGGCTGGGAGATGCAAGAGCGAAACAGGCGTGATGATAAGCTGTGCATAGATGTATGTACAGATATAAATAGCTACCCTGCAGAGAAGTAGAAGTGATTCAATTCTCCTTGGGCAAGGTGAACACAAGACTAGTGGCTTCAGCTGCAGAAGTATTCCCGTTAGACCATGAGAAAAACTTTTCTGACAGTAGAAAGTGTTAAGCAATGGCTGGGCAGTCTTCCTCTGCGGAGGCCTTTAACGACAGGTTTAATCTAAAGAATTCTCACTTCTGCAAACAAATTCTATTTGCTGGGTTTATAGGAAGGGAATAATTTTTTTGTACGTGTTTATTGGGTGTTCTTGGTAATCGCAAATTCTCAATGAAAAATAAGCTAAGTACCGTTCTTAAAATGCCTCAACTTTGCTAGCAGTTCAAAAACACAAATCCCCAGTCTCCTATATAAACCCCATGACTGGTTTGAATGATTCCTGTTGTAGTCCTGTTACGCTGCTAAATTAAGTCTCATGCAGCCATTGTATAACCTCGAGAGATAACACGCTCAAAGAGACTTTTAGAAACTAGGGAAACGGAAACATGCTCACTCATACCTATGCCCAGTTTGGAACAAAGCCATGAGCATGGAGGTGTGGCTTTAAAGGTGAGCCTCCTGTAACCTCTTTTTAACATGCAAAAGAAGATTTTCAACAAAATATTTTCTAGACCGTCTAAGAAAAACTAACTGCTGGAAAAAAGTTAACATAATTGATTTACTTTTAGCACATGAAAGCGTGTAACAGCATGAAAATGTAGAATAATCGTGATGTGAGAATAGAGGAGGAGCATATATTTACTTTCAAACTGTTGTGGTGCAAGGGGCTTAAAAAAAGACAACAGGAGGTAGTGCCTCATTAAGGTAATGAAGTATTTCCTATTATAACACAGTCACGTGTCTTTAAAGTCTCAGCAGTCAAGCTGTTGTTGTTGTTGAATATCTTAAACTGAGAGGGCGGCACACTAAATGAAAACTTTCATAAAATTTAATCAATTGTGGTACTGTTTTCCTTGGTGAGAGTGGTGTAATTCTTGCCACCATTAACAATAACTAGCCATGGAAATTTTTCATGTTTTCTAATTATTAGTATTATTGTGTGCTTTTAATAAGTACAAAGTATCCAATTGATGCCCACGGGATTAAGCATACACTTAAGTGCTTAAGGGTCCTTAAATGACCCTTCTCTCTTTCCTTTGTCCTGGCACTAAACCTGCTGCGCTTCTTGAACTTTATCTGAGTAAGTGGCGCATACTGTATTTATATCAGACACATTTTTTTGTTTGCATTTCGGCTTTATGAAATGTCAGAATCAATCTTATACTAATGAAATGGCCAAATTTCATCTCAGCTATGAACATAGCTGCTAATCCTATAAGATGTTTACTTTCTGCCTCTCTGGCTATGTATAGTAACAGAGAGTCTGCCAACTTAAGCACTGCTGACAAACGGCTCCCAACCGCTAGTCAGTCTAATAAATGTTATTTCATTGAGTAAAGATTTAAAATTAATTAATTAAATGTCATTAAAATCCCTTGCAACCTTTGACAAGTTTGCTCTTGCTGCAGGCCAGTGAAAGTAGTTACCTGAGCACTGCATGTGCCCCCTGAATATCACCCAATTTAGTAATTTTTACATTTTAATCTTATAATTTCTTAACTTTAATCATTGTGGAATACAGCTTTTGATGGTAGTGGCTGCATTTTAGGTGGAAACGTGGAGGGAGAAAGTAGAGAGAAAGGCAAGCTGTTCCAAGGGATGCGAAACTGATAGGAAAAATGGAAGCCAAAGGCCTGTGAACAAAGTCCAACCTTCCCAGCAAATCATACAGTGTGTAACTACAAGCTTCTCAAGCCTTTCTTAAACATTGATTTTCATTTTTTTCCTGTGACATTCTCAAAGTGAGAGCTGTATAATTCTCAGGCTGCTTTCCTTGTTGAAGGCTGTGGTCAAGCAGCCGACAGGCAGACTCTCCGAAGAGTCTGGGTGCGTTTGTGTATGTAAAGGACATTTTTTACATTTAGTTTCTAAGCTTCAGGCCCTGATTTTCCACATCCGTGCATTCCGAGTAGCCCTTGGCACCTATGCAAACACCACCAGAAGCCTGCTCAGGCAGAATGCTGTGTTTATTTGCGCTGGCAGAGTGCCTGAGGAATTACCCAGGAATAGGGCCCTGGTGTGCTGACCACCCTACAGAAAAAGATCTCAGGAAATGTTTCTCAGACTTCTGATGCTCAGGGAACACTTCATTTTAGGTGGGAATTGCTAGGCAGATGACAGATGTGGCTGAGCAGTCCTGTGAACGGTCATTAGACCAGTCACACAACAGCACCCTTCTCTGGACTCCCAGGGCTCTTACCATCTTTCAAAATTTCCCTTGCAAACCATTTGAGAATCACTGAATATTCCCCCTACCTCCACCCCCCGCAAGATATGGAGCAAACTGATGAGGAAGAAGGAGATAACACCCGGAGGAAGATTGTGGGAGTACGATTTGACACCTGACCTGTTCTGATGTAGCTGAGTACAAAAGCTCAGCAGCAGCAGCCACAGCCTGGCTTGGTGCCCCTGACTGACGCTGCCCAGCTATTGACTGTGAAAACAGGAGATCCCTTTTCAGATGTTTTCCATCCAAATGTAACTGCTCCTCATACTTCTGATGGACAGCAACCAGCCAGGAGCTAGGTGGTTTTGGCAGCTTAGGGCCTGATCGTCTGGCAGTATGATCGGACATGAAACCTGGAGGTGTTATCTCTTATTTCTGCGTTTATTTAGGCACTGTCACTGATACAGCAAAGGAAGTACAAATGCGGTTTTAGTTTTCTTGGATCAGAAAATCTTTCCCTCAGAAATCAATTTCTGGTGTGGCCAGTGGAGACTCTGTTGATTCACCTTCCTTAAATTGATCAGGATTTAAAGTATTACTATCTTCCTTGTTCTAGGGTGAACAAGGAAGATCCACTTTTCTAGGTGACCCACCGCTGCCTTTTGTGTGTTCAGAAACAGGAGCCTAGCTTTTAAAAAATATAAATGAGATTTATTCATAGTGTATGTACGTAGTTATAAGAAAATATGAAAACCAGCAGCCCATGGGCCTCTGTTCTTGAGAATTAGTTGTGTTTTCCTTTTGTAATAGAGTTATTCCCATCTGACTCTCACCCTTGTTCAGTTAAGATTGCTAGAGTTTCTATATACTTTACAGTGTCTTATTTTGGTGTCTGTGAAGGTTTTATCATAAAATCCATGTTACAGCATGACAGAGGAGTACTGACTAAATAAATGAAGTTTCCTTTGGTGACGTGGGGCCAAATACACCTTTCTGCTCTACTGCGCAGGACTCCAATGATCCTTAAACACCTGGTAGAATTGAGAATTGGCAGCTTGGGAAGTCTCGGGCAGAAAAGTGTCATCCCTCACTGCCTGATTGAGAACCAGGTTCTGTTTAGTATTTTTAACCTTCTCCTTCTGCTTAGTTCCTGCTCTGCCACTTAATGTAATGCCCGTTTATTGCAGACTGCTTTTAGTTTGGTCCTTTTAAAAGCTCCCTGAGGCACAATGATGCCTAGAAATTAATGTATTCCCTTCCCGCACATCAAGCAGATGTGTGTCTATTGAGTTAGTGTCTCTAACATTTAGCTGATTTCTTTTCAGAGCACAGTTGAATCACTGCTACATACCAAACCCATTTGCGGCCTTTCCTTCTTAAACTACTGGGATACATAGATTTATATGCACAGTTTTTAGCTGTTATTCCAAAGTGCTTGCGTGACTTGCAGGTTTTTATAAAAATCACTAGTCCTAAATATGCTACACTGATGGGCAGCGTAGTGCTCCAGCTGTTGAATGTGGCTGGATTCAAGAGGAGCATCACCCTGGTTTGGGGTTTGCATAAGGCACCCTTGGCATTCCAAGCCCTTGGAGTGGTTGTCTTCGTCATCTTTGCTCATCTGTCTTTTTGTTATGGGTTGGAATAGAAGTCGTCTTTGAAAAGGTTACTGCTGGTTGAAACGCCGAGGGCTTTGGTTAACATGCCAGGCAAAAGCATCCTTGCCAAGGAATTAGCATGTCTTCCAGCTAACTGCACAGCCGGGTTAGGGGCACTCCTGCTTCTCCTCTAAAGGGAAAGAAAGTCCTCTCCTAATGTTCAGACTACACAAAGCCACGCTTGTTACTTCTCAACTATGGTAGAGGTCACTCATTTTACCTGTAAATGGCAATGCTTTTTTACATCAGAAAACAGTGGTATCTCTTCACGTACCTGCAAATCTGTGTATCATATCCCCTCTTGCTGAGACAGGCAGCAGAAGTAATTTTCTTTGGAAGAACCTCAGTCCCCTTCTACTTCTGTGCCCTTACCACAGAGAGAAGTGCCATCGCACTCAGAACTAAACGGGCCCATGTCAGGTGGCTTTGTGTTTATCAAGGTAAGGCATCACAAGGATGATTTCCTGGAAATTCCCCCAGCCCCTTACTTCCCACTGTACTAAAAAGAGAGCTGTACAAGTAAAGTCTTTTAAAAATATAGATTTATTTTAAGCAAGTGCAACATCAGGATAGGCACAATTCTAAACACAGGAAGATTAAACACGGCCACGAACTTGCAGCCAGACAACACAAGCAGTAACTTAGAGGCAGAGGTTACCATTTCACATACGAAACCTGCTGAAAATTGGTTATTTTTGGTACTAGACGTTCTAGACACTGCTCATCTCAGTTTTAAGTTGAAAATATCCTGTCATTCCACCCCTTCCAAGTGTTATTTAGAAGTTACTTGCGTAAATACGTGTATATTTTAAATACTGTATAAAGTGCATTCAGATGAAGGACAGAAAAAGGCGCAATTTCCAGTGCACTGGAGAGGACAGGCAAAACATACTGAAATTGTTGACTAGAAAGAGCTCAGCTTTGAATTGAACTCTAAGAACATATTGAGTATTGGCACAGTAATGCAAACATTGTTTCTAGGAGAGAACTTCAGAGTAGATAGTAACTACTGGAGCTATGACTTGACAGCATATATGCCTTCTCAGTGTTGCAGAGCAAGGTCACATTCCTCTGTTGATAATTACTAGAATAAAAATATGCTGAAGTTTGAAATGTTCCTCCTAATGTGATCCTGAACAGTTGTTACTGTAAACAACACTCTATTTATTTTGAAATAGTCCATTAATTCTTAGGTCTTATTGTCTGCGTTTTCCTGTAGACTGTGAGCTGCTATCTTGGAATTCCAATGAGATTTTTGTTGTTAGAAGTGCAGCCTTTCCCATCTTTAACTAGCCTTTAAGCCTAAAGCTGTTTCTGTTAACAGCAGTGAATCAGCACGCCTTGTTCGGAAGCTTAGGCTTTATAGTTCACAAGTAGTGAAGGGAAATCTAAGGACAGCTAAAAGAAAACACCAGCTTCAACTCTCAGCTTCTTGCAACTTATTTGTGTCTCTCAGAAACTTGAGAAAGGCAAATTAAACCACTCTGGCATCATTTTTCTCCCTTAAGACATGTTTGGGATGTAGAGCAATTGAGCAGCACCAAAAATTGCAATTGTTTTCATACAAGTGGACTCCTCAGTCTCCCTTCTGAGAGGTCACCGTGGTGCTGGAGCTTCTCACCCCCCTTAGCACAGCTGTTACTTCTGGGGAAGCATGAACTTAGAAGACAGTGAACAACATTCCTGGTATTGTGATACTGACATCAAGGACAGAATAGTTACAGTGGTTTTCTCCTTACATTTGAACAGGAATAACTCCTCCTGATATCAAAGTAAAAAAAAGAAACTTTTTTTTTAATTGTAACTTCCATCTCTATTTTATATCAATTGTGCTTATGAATAGCTTGGGAAAAAATCCTGTGGAATTCAAGAGCTAAATTCTTCAACTCGTCTCAGTCATCCTTTTTGTCAGAGGTACTTGAGTTATCTTCTTCATTGCCTTCAGGACAAACTTTATTTCTTGCAATCGGTGTTGTTTCTGAGACGGGGATTGTAGTCTTTCTAACTGGACTGTGTTTGACTTCAGGTGACTCAATGTCATCCTCCTCCAACATGTCTAACTGGTACCTCTGTAGCTCTAGGTATGTAGTGAACAACTTGGCATATTCTGGATGCTTCAGTGCAAAGTCCTTGAACTCATCTGAAAAATACAAAAAATACAGATGCTGTAGTGCAGCAACAGAATCAAAGAAAGTTTCCGTGCCTGCTCCTTTTACTGAAGCTGATCTCCTGTTACTTTCCTCTGAAGCATCTCAGACAAATCACACAAAGTATTTAGGGCTGTCCTTCGACAGTGTTCCCTAGAAACATGGTATGAGAACCATCAGATAGTTTCAGGGAGAAAAAAGATAGGAAACTCACTGGCAATGTGGCTATCGGAGTGCTCTATGTTACAAGAGGATGTAACTTACCATAGGACAGCTTCCCGGTTTCATCTGCATCTATTTCTTTAAAGAGCATAGAAACGTCAAGATCAGG
Organism: Rhinoptilus africanus; assembly: GCA_013400135.1. NCBI lineage: Eukaryota > Metazoa > Chordata > Aves > Charadriiformes > Glareolidae > Rhinoptilus > Rhinoptilus africanus. Next base: position 269,420 of record VXBO01013335.1, on the reverse strand, counting down.
CACCCCCAGAGCTGACTGTATGATAGATGCAAACTCATCTTCTGTTATAGTGCCATCCTCATCTGTGTCAAAGAGCTGAAAAAGGCATTACGTATAGAAATACTTTAGCATCAGTTTGCCTGTGGACCTTCTGCACCCATCAGCCACCCTTATTAGGTTTCTGGTATTCAAGAGGTGATTTGCAAACAGTGCCTGGGATTTCAAGAGACTGGTTGCATCCAGCTACTATGTCTTGCAAAAGATTTTATGTATTTTCTCTGGAATAAGCCACTTAGCAAAGCAACGCACGTGCTGTAGTTGGGATTAGAAGTCTCTAATAGGAAAAGTATGTAGCAAACCTGCCACAACAACCAACCAACAAACCTGGCAGCATTTAGTTCAGTAATAAAACTCATAGAAAACTGATAAAAACAAAACATAAGCAAAGATGTATGTTCATTGTCACCATGAGTTATGCTAAGGTCTACTGTATTCAGTCACTGTGTACTGGAACACCTTAGGCTTTAGTCTTCATTTTCATTAAGTTATGGCACATCTGCCATCAGATTAAACTTGCCATAGTTTATGTTCTTGCCATAAAATACATGAATTTTAGTATACGTGATCTGTTACCCACTAAGGAATTATTGTAATTAACAAGGAATTTTGGTGACTGGAATGCAGATCATCCCATCTTTCCCAGCGCAGTGACAATAAGCATCTGCTCTGAATCAACCCCTTGAGAAATACAAGGGCTGGCTGGCTGTAACTCCTAAGTACTTGCTACAGGCAAACTTTCCTGTTGCGAAGGAAACTACATTCAGTGGCACAGAAAAGAAACCCCATAGTTCCATTTCAGACTGAAACAGGCTTTTACCAGCCGAACCAGTCATTTCCCACTGAAATTAGGAATTAAAACAAATTACTAGTTTTATAATCAACTCAACTGTTTTAGGATACTGAAGAGTATAGTCTAGAAAACATAACAATGAAATAGCATTAATAGCTCCTATGCTTCCTTCTTCACAGGAATCTGTGGTGATAAAACATCCCTGAAAAAGCACAAAATTACTTTGAACAGCGCTCGTGCTTATCTGTAAAGCAGGCAGTGGATCGAATGGCTTGCCAGAAAAATTCTGGTACTTCTTGAGTATGCATCAGTGCTGAAAAGTATCCAGTTTAAGATGAACATTATCCATATCTCAGCATAGTTCATAAGAACAGATTAGTGGGTAAAATAACCTCATCTGTGTCGAGACCTACTGAAAAAAAAGTCACTTGAGCATTTTCATGTTCAGGGATTCACAGCCTGGGCAGCCCATGTCACCTATTGTCTGCTTGTACCAGAGTTCTGAAAGGAGCTGCTGCTTGACTGCTGCTACTGTCAGGACACCACAGGACAAGCCAATAGATGATCTTAGATGCAGCCCAATTCTGGATGTGCCAGTCCCGGATAGCCCTTCTTGAAATTTTTTTTCCCTCTTTGTTAACCACGGAGACATCACTGAGTGCTTGACCCAAAAGAGGATATTGCTCCATCTGTTGTCTACTTGTGACATTGAAGAATAGCAGCAAAAAAAAACCTCAGGCGAAAAAACTGCAAGTGCTGCTGAATCATTTTTGGAGCTGGCCTGCCAAGTAACATATTCATTACTGCCTTCACATGGCTTTTGAAACCCTTTTCTATGAAGCTGATGCCTGCAATTCTCCCCCTTCCCTTCACACTCTAAATGTCAATTGGTTTAAGAGTATTACTCACATCTGCATAACAGATTGAAGCTATAAACTTATGATTTGAGAGCTAACAGATTTACAGTCAGTCTTGATTTGTCAGGTTTGTAGATTTACACTAAATTGAACTTACCTTAAATGCCATGCAAATAGTCTCTTCTGTGTTGGCTGGGTTACAAAGAATAGACAAACCAATTACATATTCTCTGAAGTCGATGGTGCCATCTCCGTTCTGTAACCAAAATACGCATGGCAGTAGTTATAGTTCATATTGCAAGTCACTTTAAAAGGTGTTGTATACATCAACTATACAACATGCACTAAGACAATTTACAACACTAGAGGTATTTGTTCTTCCTGGAAAAAATACTAACAGCTCGTTAAATATAGGTAATACTAGGGCTAAAGTAGCAATATATGTATTCTCAGTAGCCAGAAATTGGGTATCAATTTCTACCTTATAGACACAAGTTTTTCTTTAGTATGCAACCTCCGAGAAGCCTCTAACAAGAATGGGAATACATGTGTTTAAGGTAAATGTAACAGTTCATGTAGCACTGGCACTTCCTGAAGCTCAGAGGTGAATGCAACACCCTAGTGGATGAACAATGGGCAAGTTCTTCATTCCCACAGACCCTGCCTTTGCCTTCTGCAACTTGGGCGGTGTGGTTGAAGCCCTTGCCAGGGAAGACCGAGGCGAAAAGTCATTCAGTACCTCAGCCTTCTCCATATCCTGGGTGACCATGTCTCCTGTTTCCTTCCAGAAAACATCTTCCCTAGTCTTGCCTTTATCCCTGACGTACTTACAGAAGTTTTTCTTGTTATCCTGGATGTCCCTACCTAGATTAAATTCTGTCTGGGCTTTAGCCTAGATGTGTTGTACATTTCAAGAAGAAATAGATTTTTGAAAAAGTGGACTCTCTAAGTCTGAGAAGAGCATAAAATATTTTCAGCTAAGCAAGAGAGGGGTGGTCTCCTGGGTAAATCTGTGGTGAACAGCCAGATCTAGATGCTATTTCTGGCCCTCCTACCAACTTCTAACGCCCACTTGAGCATACCAACCTTAACTGTGCTGGTTTGGTTTTCTGCTGCTGAACAGGGGAATATGGAGCTTGCCAGTGGAGAAATGCTAAGGCTGCTCTGTAGAGTGATTTGAAAATCTTGGGTTCTATGAAATCAGGATTTCTATTACTGAATTTAGGTCTTAAGATAGTCTTTGATTAACAAAATACATGTAATAATGGATTCAGTACTAACTTTTCTTTATCAAGTTATATTTGACAGGACTTCAAGCTGTTCAGATAGATGTTGTTTAGCCTTCAAAACACATTCAGGACTGTTTTGCACAGACAACTGTTACTTTCTTTATATTGGTGGTCTCACCAATCTTTTCTGAAGACATGAAACCTTTGAACATCTTGTATTTTAAAGGCCTGTGAATTTTAAGGAAGCTTTTTAGCAAAAATATGAATAGTGTTTAAGATACTTTCATGTCTGTCTAAGGGATGTAACTTTTGTCAGTTTTTACTAACTAGAAAAGGAAAATGTTCTCACATAAATGCTACTGTATTTACGAATCTTTGCTTTCATTGTGCTGCAGAGTTTAACTTAAAATATTTTGTCCACATCAGTAAGAGATATAACCTTAAAATGTATCATTATAAACCTTAACTCTTAAAAAAACTGAAGAAAGAGTGTAGATAATAATTGTTCAAAGTTCAATGGAATATTATTTTTGGACAGTTTTACAGACTGTATTGTTAGCAAAGGATTGTTTGATGTCATTAGAATATTTATTTTATTTTTTAAGTTAAGAATAAGTATTACAGGAAAAGAATTGGGAACTAAACTTTAAATAAAATAGCATAATTAAAAAACAACTTCTGAAATCAGCTAACACAGCTTTGGCTGCACATGGAAAAGTGACAGGAGCTACTAAGGGTCATTAAAGTGCTTTCATTAAAGTGCTAAAACCCAGTAACCAAAACCGACTGCAATCTGATACACAGAACTCCATCCATCTGAGTAGGAAATAAACTTACTATACCTGCAACATCATGTTGTGACTAGCTCTACTAAACCCTAGGATGCTGGCTACCTTCCAAATGCGCTGGCATTTTGGTTAAGGAAAAATGACCAGGCTGTTGCCTGGAAAAAGAGCTGGGAGTTAAACTGAAAATGCAGGCAGACCCTCAGTGCTGGTGTAGCCCCCCTGCAAACAAGCACTTGCAATAGTCTTTCTGTGCACATCTAGCTCGGTTTGCAGCCTGCGCACCCAAGAGTATTTTAAAGAAGCAACATGTGAACTGAGCTCCAATTCTCTAAATAGCAAAGTAGAACATCAATATTTATGTATTTGTGTTACACAAAATAACCAAAACATACCGCAACCTCAACAGCCCATGTTTTCTTTTAAGTAACTAGTTTTCTGCTACTATTTTCACTATAGCATGCTATGGTAACCAGGGGTTTGTTGTTGTTGGTTTTTTATATAATACAGTAAATCTTACACTTCGGGAAACAAGAAAGTTTGCATTGTCTCGAACAGTCTCATTTAGAGTTGCACAAAGAGATTAGAGCTAGATAACCAGTTAGCTTTATCCAGCTGGCAAAGTTCTGTGCAAGACATACGCAGTCAGTAAAATTTACAGTACTATTGCCCAAAAACTTTTTTCTCCCTGTAAAGCAACAGGAAAAATCAAGTGTGCGTGTGTGTGTAGTAGCTAAGTAAACCCTGAGTCACAGGGCTACCACGGAGAAGCTACAACTGGCCCATTTAGGGAGGAATTGCAGATGCACCTCTTGTGTTCATATCCAGGCTCAATCACCTAAGAGACTACTGTAACTCCAAAATTTCCACCGCCTTTTCTACATGCAAGTTCTAACTAGTCAGAAAGGGAAATTCTGAAACAAACCTGGCAGGATGGTGCTCACCTAGAGATACCGCACTTTCCCTCATGCTCACTTTTCTACTACTCAGGGTCCAAATGCCACTGTGGATGACTTTGTGCTTTTCCATTGAGTAACTGGGAGGGGGGGGTAAATGCCATGAGGAAGGAATTGACCTCTTTCATCACAAGTCAAGCCAATATGAATATTTTTACTGTTTCTGTCACCCAGTTTGGTATTAAACAAAGTACAGGAGGAAAAAAGTCTTGGCAAAAGTTTTAAGTTACTTTTTCCTAAGTTACAAGTGAAAGGCTTCTGCAACTATACCAGGGAGGAGATGTCATCGGTTTGGAAAATACGGTTTGCCAAGTGTAGCTGCAAGATTTAGAAATCAAAGCTATGGAAATGCAGAAACAAACCCAAACCACGGTACCCCATTAGGATTCAGATGCCCGGCAGGTCTTGTGTGGTATTTCTCTGTTAGTGACTGCTGTCTCCCTGGGGCACCTGGGCTCCTGCAGCTGGAGATGGCAGGCAGTGTGCAGTAGCAGGCTGCTCCTCTCGCATTCCAGTCCGCCAGCACACACCCTGAACAATTCGCTCTTAAAGCAGCAGAGCCCTTCTGAGGCATCTGCCTTGGTACACTGCAGTGTAAGAGCTGTTTTCATCAACTATGTCATCCTTGATTCAAAGACAGTTCATATTATTATTTTTTTCTTTTATGCAAAAATTGACTTTTTAGATAGAGCTGCAAAACTAGCTTGAGTGGGATGCTTGTGCCCTAAACAAAATTTAGCTCTGGTAGCCAGAGGTTGATTTTGGCTGGCTGGCTGCTATGTGACTGCATTATAACAGTAAGCTTCTCTAAATATAAATGTAGTATTTTAAGTTGTTTTCATTATAACTATAATAAGGCTTCAAGGAAAGAGAGACAAGACTAGTTAACAGAATTGTAGGAAGAAGAAAAAGGTTGTAAAAGTAGCCTTATGTAAGTCTTCAATTTTGTCCTGGCCAGCAGATAAAACTGACAATGCCACTCAGGTTTTGCTTCAGCAGGCAAGTATGAAGAAGCAGAGGTAGGAAGGAAATTAAAAACTGGGATGTAAATTCATTGATCATTATAGTTATCGCAACTCTCATGTTTTTCCCCTTGTTAGAAATAACTGCACAACTCTCTTTACTAGTGATTGCCTTCAGGTGAGCAGAGCTTTATTCCAGCTTAGTGAATGCTGACAAATCAGAACAGTAACATCACACAGCGACAGCAAACTTACGAGCTTTTTATATAACAGTTATACTCATATACAAGCCACTTTACGTGAAGAAATAACTAAGCTTTGATCCTTCAACGTATTCCCTCACTTCAGAGTCTAGAGAGAGTTGCTGAGACAGACTGTCCAACTGACAACTTACACAAACCCTTCAGAAAAGCAGACTAATGCATGCGTAAGAGGAATCACAGCACTTTAAGCCGAGCTATTTACCACTAGCTACATCTGCCTTAGAAGAAGGAAGAGACTACAGTTCTACAGCACAGGATTGCAGTCTTCCATGTATATCTTCCAGACGAAGCTTATTCTTCTCTGCTCTGCCTTCACGAGTACATGTTCAGCTGCAGCCAGTCTTCAATGGTCATTTTAATCTTTCCATCTCCATCTCGGTCCAGGGACTTGAAGGCCCGGAACATGCTGTCCAGTCGTACCAAGCAGCTAATGAAGTTGTTGAAATCCATGCTACCGTCCTCGTCGGCATACCTGCGCACAACTACCTGGCAGAGTTGTTCGTTCAGATGGAACCCTGCAGCCTTCAAGGCGCCTGGCAGCTGAGCTCTCCCAACGGTGCCCGACTGATCGGTATCATACTGCTTGTACACACCCTGCCATTTCTTGATGTTGTTCCACAGATACTTAAACTCTTCAAAGCCCAGTTTGCCATTTGTATCACTGTCCATGACGGCCACCATGCTACGGCATGTGTCTAAGCTGAAGCCATCTGTCTTCAAGTCTTGATGTCTGGAAACCACTTTGTTCAGGATGTCCCTTAGCTCTGTAGCACACACTTCCATATCATCTCCAGCCAGCTGGGCAAAAAGGCGACGAAACTGTCTTATCTCCTCACTCTCATAAGCTTCCACATTTGTAAAATGACTGTGAGGAGGTGGAGGTGGCTCTGGATTATACTGAGCTGCTGCTTCACTTATAAGATTGACAAGACCTCCAACAAGTCCTCCAAGATTCCCTCCACGTCCACCTCCTGTTAGGAGACCTCCAAGACCACGTGCAAGGTTCCCTCCACGACCACTTCCACTTGCTCCACTCAGCAAAGCTTTAGCGAGGAACATCGTGAAGGTTTTTTGAAAGGAGCTGCTCAGAGATCCAGCGCTTCTGTAACTCTCCAAAGCCTCACGGTCTCTGAGGTGGGTGTGAGCAAAACACAGCTTATCTGCGTGCTTAGACTTGCCCATGTCTCTGCATGTCTCCAGCTGCCAGAGTTATCTCACATCTCACTAGTTTCTGTCAATTGTTGATACGCCTCTCTTTCTTTCTTTCTTCTCTGCGTAGTGAGCTTCATGTGATTTGAGGAATCTTTTTAGTGAAAAAAAAAAGATGCGGCTGAAAGCCACAAAGCACAAGTCTCAAAATACCTGTGCTCATAACTGAAGTGATTTGAAAAGAATCCTGCCACATTAGTGTGACTGTTTCTCAGTTAAGGATGATCCTTAAAGGTGAATGCAGCAAAAGCTTACTAGAGTCTTGTCTGTTCTTGCAGTCTTTTATACCTTACATTGCTAATTCTGGTCTCTGATGCTGTTATGCCATATAGGGAAAGTGAAAAGAATCTTGATTGCCCTTAATTATTTTGGTTGCCACGCCATTTCTATTTCTGTATTTCTATTGTATGTGCTGTGCTTCAGGACTGGGACTAGATGTTCATAGAGGCCAGTGATCCAAGGTGGGGAGGCAAGAATGAAGAAAGCACCTAGCTCTGCTAGAGTTTCAATGCATTCAGCGATTAAGGAAATACACTTGACTCCTCTATTTTAGACCTTGTAAAAGCTTTTTATCTGGAAAAATCTTGAAATCGTTTTAATCAGCATATACAACGCAGCGACCTCCCAAGGACAGGCGTGCTTCTAAAGCTAATTTGATCCAGAAGAGTGATGCTAAGCTGGGACAGCCCCTCAGACAAGAAACAAACTCCAGTTCGTAAGCATTTGTAGTCCAGTATTCTGGGTGCACTGTAGCACACCCTGGATGCCTAGAAGGTGATTCTCTGCTATGCTTTTGTCACTGCCGCTTCTAGTATAGTTAGAGGAGCACATCCACAGAGCAATTTTTCTCATCCTCAGAGAGAAGCAGAGAACTGGAGAGATCACCCCTGACTATGGAGGGAAGCCTAATGATCAGATTAACACACAGCCTCCTTTACGGCTGGAGGCAGGCAAGAAGAGTCCTTACGGTGTCTAACAGCACCCTTCACAAACAAAGCAGGAACATACGCTCTAGTCAGCCTCAATCTGCCTTAAATTATCTACTCACAACTACATCAGTTAAGTTGTCATAACATAAGTTATGAGTGTATACAACATAAGTTGTCAGTGTATGTAAGCTCAAAATCTGGGGTAGGCAGAAGGAAATACTCATCCATCTTCAGCAGGAAGATTATCATGGTGGTGCAGCAACTTGGTCAACAGATGGCTGTCATCTCACAAGCTACAAACTGACCAACCTTTTTCCACTGAAACTTAAGAAGGAAACTGTAAGAGTCACCTATTTTGCCTACAGGAATTGGTAGCGAGGAAGCATTTACTAAGCTGGACATGAATTAAATATCCTTTTGGGATGTGATTTTTAACAAAACATTGTCAACAAGTCAGTTAACCAATTACTCACCCTGTCAAAGAGTAGAAACAGCTCTTTGAGGACATCTGAAATAGGCAGCTTCAAGTACTCCGCAAACTCGTCGATTCCAATTCTTCCCCCTTTGGAAGCACTTGCAATAGCAGCAAAGGTATCCAGCTGCTCTCTGACGTGATTCCATTTTAGGCTATGCAAACATGAGGGAGAGGAGATATTTCTATACAGCAGATCTTGGACAGATGGAATTTCAGTAGGAGTTATTACAGTCTTCAAAGACGAAAAATAGCCAAACAGAGCACGTGTGTACAGCATTAGAAATGCTGTCCTTCCAATATGATATTTTATATTAAATTGGCAATTAAGGACTGCTCCCCCCCAGTTATAAATATTAAAAACAGTTAGTTTTATGCTTGCATGTATCAGACTTCCTTAGAATCATCAGTCCAGTTACTAGGCTAGCCTAGCAGAGAGCTTTTCATCACCATGAATTCACATCATGCTCTAGGGTGAGTATGTCCTTAACAGAAGGGAACAGATCTCAGCTCTGTTAGCTAACTCCCTACCCAAATGCTATCACTGCTACAGCCTCAGAAGTACCTGATCCCCCTGCAGAAATACACCACTGCACCTCAGTAAGAATAATTAGGGCTGCCATGTAACTATCGAAGATTGTTCCAGACAGAGTTCTATAAATGGATATACAGCAAATATGAAATAAATCATGATTCACTGAGCACATACTTCAGATCTGACCACAGCCACACCAGATTATTTGATGGGGTCACTGTATGATTAAGTGGTTCTGTCCTCAAATTCCACTGTATCTAGACAGAAAAAGTCAAGACCACTAGGGAAACGTGGCTGCACAGTACAAACAAGAACAAACAGTAAGCCACTGGCTGGTCTCAGACTGGAAAGAAGGTGTTTTACATCCTATACTATACACTGCCTGTGCATCTCAACAAAAGCAATCTGAATTGGGCACCAAGATTACCATCAAGTGCCTAAAATAACTACTGCTTTATCTTCCTCATCTTTTGGTGCGATAAATCTGTAAGAGATTACAAAAAAATACATTTTTTTTCCCCTTGTAACACTGCCCACAAAAATTACTTGGGATTAGTTCTTACTGGGATTTTCCTCACCTCTCATTTCCATATAGTTTATGTATGTAAATTGTATACATAAATACAGTATATTACATGTGGCTGAGTCAGTTGTCAGGAGATTTATCCTTTTGTAGATGGCTATCAACATGTGCAGCACTGCAGTAATTATGTTACCAACAGCTAAACTTCCCTTACTTGAGTTTCTTGCTAATTTTGGTGAACTCCACCAGCCCAGCTTCCATGGGTAAAGTCAGCTGTCCTGCTGAAATCATCAGTCTGCAATCTTCAAAAGTGTGATCGGTGACTGGCACGTTCAAAGCACTGAAACAAAATTAAGGAAAAAGAAAAATCAATTTCTTATATTAAAATTACTTTTAGTTGACTGTTTCCCTTCTCTCAGTTTGGCTTTAATGCTAATATATGGAACAAATGATAATTTATTTTTTGCACTGCTGCAAGTACGATAAAGCAATACTTACGATTTTGTGTACCTGTGAAACTACATTATGGTGGTGTGATGATTATTTTTAAGATTTACAGTCTTGTAAATGCAGCCCAGTAACCTTGGAGGACAAAAGACCCACTTCTTCTTGCCAAGCAAATAAGGGAGCAATTTATTGCAACTTTCCGTGAACTGAACATACTATGTTCCAATGGAAGACAACCTTCTTTTTGCTCCATGTAAAAACCATCAGGGTGTTTTAGTATAGGAATTTGACACCTCTTAGTGTAAATCTAGAGCAATTCCTATATATAGTACCTGGGACTTGACTAAATTGTACTTTATGGCTAGGACATATATGGAATTACTAGATATAAAAGAAAAGTTCTCAAAGATTTTCTTCATTCCCGATTACCTACATTGCCATGGTTTGCCGGACTCTGTTGGCAAAAAGAATGGGATCATTCTTTTCTTCTTCAGTAGGAACATGAACAGGCAGAAACTGAAAGAGATGAGTTACCCAATCAATTCGGCAGTCACCACTTCATTAGCAACATTGACAATTTCTTGTTATTGTTTTGAAGGGAGAAAAACAGGAGGAAAAAAGTCAGCCATGCAATGAAGGAGCTGAACACTAGAGGTCTCAACCGCCTTAGAAACCACTCGGGCTCTTCTGCCCTAGCCAAACAGCTAAGATTTAGTCCAAACCTGCCTCTATAAGATTGGTAGAAACTGCTTTAATATGAAAAATCCACCCCACAAAGAAGGAAAGTATAATGAATGCATACTTAGTTAGAAAATTAAATGCTACATTGGTAAGAATGTGAGTCTGAAATACTGTACACTCCTTTTCAAAGGTGCTTTATAAGTGATGTTATATACTGGAATAATGTATGAAAAATTCATAATGTTTTTAAATACACACTGCAGTCCCACCTTGTACCTGTTAACTGTATCTGTCAGCATGTGACTGGTAAGTTTCCCATAAGTTTTTCCTCCCTGATAAAAACATTAAGGAATCTTAGTTTCTGAATTGTAAATAGAGCACTAACGGGATACAAATACTTTAACATTTTGGAACTCCAAGCAGAGAGTAAAAAACCCCAACAAAACCCCCTTTCCTCCCAAAGCTAGAAAACACCCTAGAAATCTAAATGGCAACACATTTACTGTTGAGGATTTATTCAAAGTTAATATGTAAGAAGCTGAAGTAGCATTTCACTAAGAACATGCTATAGATGATTTATCATCTATCATGGCATGAATCAGCATCTGCTGGTTTGCAGAGCAGTATGTGTGAAGGAGTGTTTTGTTCTTTCTACTTCAGTCTACAGTGCTCACTTGCAGCTCTGTGTACCGTGCCTGTTCTCATGGTTATCATTTATCTCGGTTCTGCTACTCCCCACCCTGCAATCTTACCCTTAAATCCTAGAGTACAGCAATTCTAGAGTAAGTGTAAGGTGTTTCCATGGTTCACTGGAAGAGACAGTTGCTAATTATGTGTCAATACGTTTCTTCAGTTACACAGTTATATTGCAGTTGCTGGTGATGCGCTGATACAGTGGTAACTGTCCCATATAAATGCAGTCCACCCTGAACAGCCTTTTTATGTTTGTTTTTAAAGAATGCTGCCTCTTTGTGATTAAAACCAGTAAGTTTATGGAGTAACAATTTTCTGTTTATAGCTAAAAGTTGTCTCCCCTGTAAGGCAGCAGGGGTCCAGCTGTTCACACGAAGGTTTGCAATTTCATTCCTGCTTATTACAACTCCCCTTCAGAAGCCAGGTAACTCTTACATTGAGGAAGCACAGGCACTATGTACAGACACAGAGAACTGTCTCATCACTGGGTGAGAGAAGTCATAACTCTTGAGAATTTTATCTATGCAAACATGGGTCGTGGTCTTGAAAGTGGTTGTTACATCATTTGAGGCTGAGGTCTTGCTCAGGCAGCAACCTAAATTTCTGGTAGGGTAAACGCCACCTCCATCCCCTTCAAAAAAACTCACCTACAATTATTCATAGAACCAGTTTGCCAGAAACCACAGCTGGGGATGAAGAATTTGGTTTCTTGGCCTCCTGAGGTGGCACACATAATCGCAAACACACCCAGCTGCTTATCTGGTGAAGACTAGTAAGTATACCTTCCCTGTCAAATTGCAGCCCTGTAGGAAAAATTCTTCGCAGCTCTTTCAGTAGCAAAAAATACTTCTTTGATCTGCATTTGACCTAGTCTCTCTTCTTACGGAATATGCCAAATCTTTCCCAGCCCTAAAACTCACTGCCAGGTTCACTGTTTAATCAACATCCACAGTTTGTTAGAATATAACTAGCCATGCACGCGTGTATTCCTGGGACTGCAGGAGGAGGGCACTGCTCATGCAGAGCAGGAGTGGAGAGGCCACCTGCTCATGGTACAGGACACCACCTAGAAGGAGTAGTCTGATTCCCACCTTCCCCAGGCAAATCCGCCCCTTCTCTTTTTAGAAATAGAAGGACTTTTCCATTGATGTTAAGAAATTAGTTCCACTTTGGGGACGTGCTACTGTGAAAGCTGCATATTTGTTAATGTTTCAGTTTCATCTTTTGGAACATGAGATTTATTTTCAAACAGGCAAGTTTGAGTTCTGTTCAGAAGCAGGGGAAAATAAACCTTGTACTGGCAGGACTATGTTAACTATTTTTTGGTCCCACATATATAAATGGCATAGGTATGTCGTTCTGTAGAAAATCATTAGGAGAACTGGCTCTTCAATACACCTTCTACAAATACATGTCTACTGTATGTACAAAACAGTAACAAAGTGCTCCTTTAGAATTAATTGTTTCACAACAAAGACAATATTGCTGATTGTTAGCAGTAGCAGCACTGCTTGTATTCACAAAGCGTTGCACAACTTCGCTGAATTCTGTGTTTTGCAAATAAACAGCAAAACCTATCTGAAACTCTTCCGTTCCCCAGGTCCCTAAACACATGTGGTCCACACCGACAATCCTTTGTGGTCCGGTAAGGAATGTGAAGTACAACACTGAAACAAACTGATCGCACCTCAGTTATCTGGCTCCTTGCTATTCTGTTTTGAATGTTGACTCTCTGACAGGGAGCAGTTAAAGTGCTGCTGCTATGAAGTGCGTGTGCTGTTTCAGTTGCCATTCACCTGTCTCTGTGCTGTGCCGCTGATTTTAATGATCAAGGGAACCAGCTGATTATACAAGGCTCCGTACAAGTACTGGAGTCCTTAAGGAAGTTCTTAGTTGCAGAAACCTTTTAGAGTTCGCTCTGGGAAGATGGTGAGGAAAACAAGGATACTTGGAAGGGTGCAGGGAAATGAGAAAAGAGAAAACTTGTTACCTTTAACAGAATGTATTATCTATAATTTTTAGTTTTAACATCTGTAAAATGCATGTGGTGATAATTAGCAATGATGTTAGGATGCTTAAAAAATATAGGCATTTCTGACAGCCTGGCAGCTCTTTTTTAGGAATTCATCAAATTAAGTGATACATGGATACAGACAACAAATCTAAATATATTACTCACCGTGATTCTGTTCTTGTTTGTGACACATTTGTTTATTGTTCACTAACAGTGACTAATAAGGGAATAACGCATTTATGTTAAAGTATAAATTCCTTAGTTGTTGAATCTTAGTACAAAACCATTTCCAATTCTTACCTCAACTTCTACTCTCGTGAAGAGCTGACACAGTGTCATTACGCACAGCTCCTTCCTGCAGGCAAAGAGGAAGAAAAATAAATTTTACTTATTTAAAAACAAAGTATTTGCACGTCAGTAGCACTGACGAAACCACAGCCAATATTGGGCAAGGTTTTTAAGTACCTTGCAGTTAAGTTCTGTGAAATGTTGCTTTTGACATTTTTTCTACAGGGCTTCTGCATATACTTGCTGCTTGCTCATCAGGCAGGCAGCTTGCTGTTTGTTGTCTTGCATTAGTAACAATACTATACAGTTCTTTGGCTGGCAAAATGTATATACATCACCTTATCTTTAAGAGATGAATACATACTGGATTTTAAAGCTTTAAGAGCTCTGATTCTGAGAAGTAGCTTTACTTTATCTCTTATTCTCTCATCTGTAAAATGGGACCAATAACTACCTTCTGCAGAATTGAAGCAAGGGTTTGTTAGTATTTGTTAGTCATTTGCAAATTATAGTAGTGTTTACGTAAGTGTATTAATGAAGCCTTGGTATGTTCGGGACCTTCAGTGCTTTTAGAAAAAGTCACGAATTTTAGTATCAACAGGTAGGGGGAGGAAGGATAAGCATAATCGCTTCCACTTCTGGCTTGTTCTTTTCACTGTGATTTTCAAGCAGAAATGCACATTTTCTCTTTACTTTAAATCAGGAAATTATAACAGAAAACTTGCAAGCAATCTTTCTTCTGTTCTTGTTTTGGCAAAAATAAAAAAAGAGAAAAGGAAAAGGCAGGAGAAGAATTAAGGCATCCTTTCTACTTTCTGCAGGAATCCACTCTTGATTTTCTAACACATAACATTAGGTTTTCCTCCCAGTAAGGCATAAAAGTAAGAAAGAAGTTGTAAGAGAAAGCAGAAACTGTGTCAGGAGGTTTCTGAGAAGGAGACTGGTACTGTCCCAGACTGGCTGCAAGATCCAGGAAGTTTTACAAAGAGTGTGACAGTTCTGCATTTTCTGATCTGCAGGTTTGCGTGGGGGACGTTCTTCTTCCAGTTCCAGTTATTTTTACTAAGAATCTCTAGATTCTATCCCATCCATCCCTTCTCTTCCCATGCTTTTGACAAGCTATTCCTTTCATCTTCTCACAGGTCTCAATTTGAGCCTTCACCACAGAGCAGGTCTCAATTTTTAGTGAATGGGCAGCCTCCTCTCTTCCACAGCAACACCTCTGCTTTCATTTCTTTCTTCACCTATTCCTACACCAGCTCTCGTAACTGAAGACATAGCTCTTTTTCAGTCTTCCAGCATAAATCCTTCATAGGGGAAATGTGCCGTATGCCACTGTTGCATTTGCAATGTCCGTTGCTCTCAGTATGTTGGTAACTGTAACAGCGGTAATAATAATAGCAAAAAATTCTTGGAAACTGAGATGTACATTTTCATCTAGGTCAGCTTTCCTCATGTCCATTCTATGAGTGCGCAGGTGCTAGGATTAAGTAATGATAGCTTAAAAGGCGCTTATGATCTGCTCCACTAGATCAGATGTGTTTCAAAATTAGTTGCCTTAAAAATTTTAGTCCCTTAGTAAATCAGCACTACTGTACTACACTACTACACTACATATTCCATATGAAAACATGGTATATGGATTCTGCAAATCCACATTCATTTTCATGAATGTTTGTAAGGTGAAAAGTATTTTCCAGATATATTTTCAGTGCAGCTGTAAAGGTTTTTTAATACATTAATAAAATATTTTAGCATATTGTAAGGCCACCTGTGTTGAGAAATAAACACAGATTCATTGCCTAACTGGTTCATTGAAATATTTTTCACTATTTCAATGTCAGTTACTATATATAGCCTCTGCACTGGGATCTCAAAACAACTGCTTTTGTTGAGTCAAGCAAAAATAAAAATCTAAAGAAGAAACCTAGATGTTTGAATGGGGAAAGATGGGGAAAATTAACACTTGTTTTGCCCATCTCCTTCATTTACTCTCATATGACTTCAAATGAGATGGAGGAATGAATGAACAGAGGTGGCAAAATATTTTTTTTTGCTTGTTTGTATACCATGTGGGAAACTGTAAACATCTATGATTTTGATGACTATGATTGTTTCCCAAAGAAAAAGAATTTAAAATCTTTCTTTCGCTCTAGTGTAAGGTGTAAAACATAGGAAAAAATGAAACAAAATGGTGGCAGAGCTGGAAACAATGAATGCTTCCCCTTCTGCAAACCCTTTCTCTGGCCATTCAGATATGAAATGTACTGCATGACAGCATTATCCCCAAGTATTTCCCCCTCATAAAAACAGATCTAGAAGAACATGTGTCTTGGCTTAGCTGAATCTGTTTGGCAGACTGTTTAGCAATGGGGGAAAAAAATTCTATATGTAATTTTTAGTAAGATTAAGAAACTTACAATGAATAGCCCTGCCATGTCCAGGTCACAGTATCCTAAGGAAAAAAATAAAATACAGAAATGTATGACAAAACCAGATGAAAGTTAGAAAGCAGATAAGTTACAATACAAAACAGGCACAAGTTTAGTAAAAGCAGATGATGGTTTTATAGTCCTGTAGTGAAAATAAATAAAGGTGTCACGGTGACCAGGATTCTTTGCCTTAAAAATGTGGAAATAAGGATGGCAGAATTTTTATAATATCAACAATTGGGAATAAAATTTATACAGTTACTTAGATATTTTAAATCATTCATTCTGATCCAAATAACAGAAGTAGGAAAAAAAATAATCTAGTAAGACTTTTTCAGAGGATTTCACCAGTCCCTTGAGAAAGGCACTCTCATGTATGTTTGATTTTGTTTTTAAGGACATTTATGCATTGGGAAACTATCATGCTTCTTTTGCTTTGCCTTTTTTTCTTATTCTATGTTTATTACTTCTTACATGTAATTTTTACAATGAATACTGCCGATCCTTAAATCCTATCAGTGAAATGCCATACCAGTTCCCTTTAGTGGTTCACGTCAGTTTTGAAATTGATGTGTAAAAGGATTTTACAAAGGAATCATTGTAAGTAACAACAACAATAACAATCACTTTTTTTTCACCTTAAAAACCATTGGGAATGGATAGTTTGGTCTTCTCTGGATTTGCTGGACGACCAGAAAATAAAAAAAAAAAGTTAACAAGTTGCTAGACTCATATCCCAGCATTACACCTGCCAGTGAAGCGGAGCCATATGGCTGGACCCCGATACCTGGCAGAAGCTTTTACTCGGCAAAACAAGGGAAAGTTGCATGAAAAAAACCGTCTGCAAAGCTGCCCCTGTGGCGCCTGAAGGAGGGGGTGTTGGAGGTACTGAATGGCTCAGCTTTGCTTTTGTTCAGAAACTTTGTGAGCCCCTTTGTAGCAAGAGTGTTTTGAGCTTAGAGAAAAAAATGATGACTAGTAGGGAAGTTGTGTGTGTTTTAGACTTCAAAGTACAGGCTCTGTGGCTCTGGAGGAAGTTTCTAACTTCTGCTGCAATACTTTCCCGCGCTCCCTCTTACTTTAATTACAGCTTAGAAGCTCAGCAGTAAGATTTTCACAATCAGAATAGCAGCTACACTTGGGAAGCCCAGCTGCTTCCAGGAGCTCTTCAATGCTTAAGCTCAAAACAACAGATTCTTCAGTGACAATGCAAAATATTTATCGTAGGTACCATGTAAGTTGGGATTTTGACTTCCGTGTTCCTAGTTAATGATAGGAGAATGTTCTGCTTACCAGCTTGTTGGGGTATCGGAGCAACACAGGTTGCACAGGGACTCGTGGAATAAAGGCACCTGCAACCAAAAATTAGAATTGATTGTTAAGACTAAGGTTATTACAGCAGTTGAGGGTTTTAAGCGATTCACGTAAGACACAGAGTCTAGAAGGAGACGTTTTTAAAAAAGGCAGGAGAATGGGAAGTGTTCTTTGTGTTGTGGGTTTTTGGGGGAGAGCGGGGGGTTGGTAATTTGGTTTTGTTTTTTTGTTTTTTTTTGAATCAGCAGCACAACTAGCAAGATGTCAGGACAAAAAAGGGCTAGTCTCAATTTCAAGGAGAAAGCTGCCTAAGATTCCTGGACTGTTCAAACTCATTTTCTGTGTAGTATCTCCCCATTGACTGGCATTCATTTCAAAGGATCAGATGCTCACAAGGCTGTTGAGCATTTCCTGAACCCTTCTCTGTTCTGATCATCTTCCTAAGTGATACATATCTGAGCATGTAGCGCTGGTTTTGTAACTTTGCTACCCAAGACACAGTACAACAGTAGGAAAGGAGCGCAACATGGCTTTAACTGGAGCGCAGCACAACAATCTAATGATCAGTGATGCTATCAAGTACCTTTATGGTAAAAAATAACCTACTGGCCTGCCTTGCTAGGCACTATGCAAAGAGATTTCATAATTTGGTTGCTAAGTCTTGCATGGCAAATTTTACAGGAATCTAAGATGGCACGACTGTAAGCTGAGCTAAAAGAACCTCATAAGTAGCATGTATTTTGGTAGTTCGTCTCATAAAAATCACAGTCAAGTTTCTGGGTAAATAAGTTACATGAAAAATGTACCCAGAACAAACCCCAACCAACTAACCGTATACATCATAGTGTTGTATGTCCTACACATTACCGAAAAATCAGAAAATAAGCTGACTAGTATAAAACAGTGGGTTTAGTGCCACTGAAACTTCACTACATTACTACAGTGCTGCTGTGGATTATCTATCTGCAGAAGTATAGGCCTTACCAGACCTACCAAATTAATATTTCACACATTATTTACCAACAATGATGTGACAAAATCTCTCACCTTGTTTAAATGTGATCAGGCAAGATCGGTTTGTGCAGGTGCCTTCTGGGAAAATCAGTATCTTGGATTTAAAGAGAAAGAAATACATATATACACACACATTTCATAAAAAGATTATACTTCAGCATCAGTTACATACAGGCTGACTTTTCATGCCAGCTCTGTGACTCGTTACACTGCATCACGAGAATATCATTATTGCTTCAAAAGGAAATGAACAAATAAGTGAAGGATGCTCACAGTAATATTAGCCTGGTAACCTGATCCATATTGTTTTGGAAACAAGTGCTTTGTAACAGAGGAGTTCTTGGGAAAGGCCTTTATCAGTTCAGAAAGGCCTTAGGTGTTTCACTTGAAATGGTGAGTGTTGGTAATGATACGAGAATTGTTCCTCTGCTGGCAGCTCCTTATTGAACTGCTGGGTGTTTAAATATCAAGAGCCTGGGCTGACATGAAGTGCATAAGGTCCTTGCGCCTTTACAGGCACAGATGCTCTCAGCATGAGGCGAGATGCCAGCTGCGATGAGAAGATCACAGCTGGAGGGGTAGCTGCAACAGGCAGAAAGAGTACGTGCATCTGTGATGCAGAGCTCTGCAGGTGTCACACGCCACTACCTACCCTCCGAATCTGAATGACTTGGACACACCAAATACCCCGAAGGTTTCTGAATTAGGGTCTGAAAGATACTAGATTAGATGCACAGTGAGCTGCAATGTGACACACCGAATCCAGCCCCCTGTGGAATACAAGGAAGCTTTGTGTTTCTCATATCACTATGGGATCATAAGCAGCATTCCAAAAAAACCTCAGCACGAGAACTGGTCTGGATCAAAGGAGTCTTCAAGGTGTGCTCCCACTTCAGTGGGAATGAACAGGTCATGGCTAGATGAATTAGGTAATACCCAAGAGACACAGGCTGTTCTGAAGTATGACAGAGACAGCTGCACGTGCTGATTTACGTTTAGCCTTTCACTATGCATTCTGTAATCAGAAATTACTTGCTGGTGCTATGGACACAAAAATGGGTCCGTTTCTGCTTAGCATGTGTCATAAGCCCCAGAACACATACTAGTGACTGACCAAAGAGTAAGTAATCATTCCCTCCTTCCCCTTTGTTTTGGTGGTACATGGTTGGGAGAAGCGCTGATCAGAACCTCATGCCATTAACAAGCCCAAGTGTAGCCCAGCCTGCTGTGTTTTGGTTTTAGGCGGAGAGCATGGGGGATCCAGTTACTCCTCCTTTTCTGTGTTGCTGAGAGAATGCAGCCCAGGCACTCTGAGCAGGATATGACAGACATCATCTTATGGTCAAGTTTCTCAAATAAAAAAAAAGAGTATGAGGAAGGTGTGGCCAGGGCACAGGACTAGGGATCACCCACAGACACTCTAAGTAAAGTCCGCTGACTCAGCCTTGGAGATTCCCAGATAACTTGACGCATAAACTATTTATGCCATAATAGAGATCTAGTTTTGATGCCAAGTGCAGAATTGGTGTAAAGCCAATTCCCCTTTCCTCCCCATGGTGTTTTCAGCAGAGATTAGGGATACCAGAGCTTTGCTGGAATCCCTTCATCCATAACAATTTAGCAAATCACAAGCATCAGTGTAGTTTGTAAGCACAGCATTACAAAAAAATCCTTCCTAGCTTTGACATGTGCATGTTTAAAATCCTTCATATAACTGACAAAGTGAAAAGAATAACAGAGGCTCTAAAAATATTTACCGCAGCTTAGAAAAGTGTATTTATGAGTTAAATTAAAGCAGCTTAAACATTAACTAAAAAGCTTTTTGTAAGGTGCTTGCTAAGTAAATATGATGCATGAAATGTCTAACTAATGACATTTCAAAAAAAGTGGCAAGTGTTGGTCTTCCCTCAGGATGAGAAGCAGTTACACTTCAATGTTCTCTGTTTCTAGAGACTACTCCCAGAGCAGTGCATTCAGGTTGAGCTGCCACAGGGATATCTGCTACCGAAGTCTGTATTTTCACTAGCCTCTTTTCATTTTCCTCAAGAGCCATTCACTGGAACAAAAGTGAAGGAAAAAGTAACTCTTCTCAATCATTTAGGAGGTGGCCAACTATGACTAAATAGGTCTTGAGAGTTTAGCAACTTAACCAGTCTCTCCTTTGAGTTTTTAATTTTTTCTTTTAAGCAAATTAACCCTTAAGAAAACAAGTTAAGAACTAATCCAAAATCCAAAAAGTGTGAATTTATACACAAATACACACAAAGTATCTTTGAAGAAAGGTCTTATATCACTGACTTTATTGTCCAGCAGCATGGCAATGATACTGTATTTGTAGTGTCTGAAGGCAACATCAGAGCACGGTAAATGCAGGGGAGGAAAGCAGAGGCACTGCCAAACGAGATGTTAGGAGGTTCACAACTGTTCCATGTTTTACTTCTTGCAAAGGATGCGATTTCCATCCCAGCCCTCTGCCTGTTGTAAGAGCAGCAGAGTTGCTGCCTCAACGTTTTTCTCCCTCCAGGAGCAAGCCCTGCTCCATTAGCTCTTCAGGATGGAAAGCCACCCAAGGCCTAGCAGTGCAACAGCAGCTTGCTGCTGAGGAATGACCATGGGAAACAGCGTGCACAGTCAGTAACTACTGCTTCCATGGTAAAATCTTACCACAATGCGGGCCAATTGAAAAGTCTTGATTTTACTGCATTATTAAGCTAAAGACTGAACTGAGTTTCACCTCAGCTATTCTTCACATGCAAAATTGATGTTTTAAGCTTAAATACTGTTCATGCTGAAGCTCGGAGAGACCAGGTCACTCATCTCCTCAACTGCTCATCCCCAAACTGTTGTAAGCACAGCTTTGCAATAACCTCTCACACATGAGTTAGCTTGAGAATACTGATTCACGTGTACCAACTCAAGTCATCTGTTACACTGATGACAACCTGTTAAGACTTAAATAGGGAAAAGAGCAGGCCAGGAGCCATATGCATTTTGGAATAGCCATTAGTACTGGCTGGATTTTGTCATGACAAAACTTTTTAGGCACCAGCCTCTCATCTCCCTTTCCTAAACATTCATATACCTGACAGTTGACTTCAACTTCGTACATCAACAGAATTCTGTTCAGCTGGGCGCTTGTGGTATTGTGATGCACAGTGAATATGGAATATGAATACATGACAGAACAGTAATAGAGTATTTATTACCTGTGGCCACTGGCCTCTTGATAATGCTCGTTTAGTTATCTCAGTGACTGTATTCTTTCGTGAATCAGGGTCTTGACGAGAAACTGATACAGGCTGAAGGGAACTTAAAATTGCTGTGAAAGAGATAAAAACATTTATTTTTCTTATGCTAGTGCCTACAAAACACATGGGTTTAAGGCTCCCTTGTAGCAAAAAACTTGTTATTCTCATACTAGAAGACAGATTCTGCACAAACAGCTTTCAGACTAAATAGATAAGAAGAGTATTATTATTGTCCTTGTTCTACAAAAGGGGAAGTAAGACACAGAAGATGTATCTACACTGCCAGCTGAGGAGCTTTAGAGTAGGTATAAACATGCCAAATTCACCCAAACACATTCTGCTAATGCTGCTGTTATCTTTCACTGAGCATTCCCACATAGTTCTGAGGAAAAGACTTGATCAGGTCTCTGCTCAGGAGCCACACTCAGGCCTAACTCGTGCAGACTGCAATCAACAAGTAGTTTGAGCCTATCCAGAACGAGTAAGATGTCCCTTTTCACTTACAAAGAATACACAGCTTATGTGTAAATTACAGAACCCCCCCACCCTCATTTCATCAGAAGTCTGCATCAGAATGTGCGGACCTTTTGAGATGTGATGAGAAACTTGGAGAATTATCTTCTATGTCCTGCTCCTGTGCTTTTAAGAGAAGGTCAGTTTATTATCAGCTAGTTTATTTCCTACAAAGGCACTTCTCACTGTTGCGTGCTGAGTTTAGTTTTGGGTTACTGGTGGCTTATTCTTTTAAGAGTCCTATAAGAGACATACAGCCAGCAGAAAGCCTGCAGCTGATTCAAGTAATAATGCAAATGGGAATTCTTTTTTTTTTTTGCCAAAAGGAGGAGAAAATAATAGAAGCATGAGTCATCTGATTTTCTCCATTCTCTGCATTTCCTTTTTCAGTAACTTCTCCTTTACTCTTTCCTGGTTTGACTCCCATTAAAAAAAAAATTCGTAACAGTGCCTGCAAGTTCAAACTTCTGGTATTTTCCAGACTGCTGTAGTTTGGGTCTGTTTTGAAATAACCTTCACTAATCCATGTTCTACATTTGTGGGCCACCCTCTTAAAAGACAGCAGTTGAACAGATTTCTTAAACTTCCTACTGGGAGACTTTTAAGAGAAAGCTGATAGCCTGGGCAGTTACAAAACATGCTTTCCGTAAAAAGAAAATTCAAAGTGATACTCTATTTCATATCTGAAAAGAAACAGCACTCTTTTAGACATTTTGACTAATTCAGAAAGATAACTTGTCCCAGGGATTTCACTGGAAATAATCTGTCAGTATCTTTGGAATATAAGGATTTTAAGAAGTCTGCCCTTAAATCACTATCAGAGATCAGATTTTTAGCCTCATGTCAAATTACTGACTTCTAACATTTTATTTTTTTGTAAATACTTACTGCCAAATACCGGCGTGGACAGGTTCTCTGCTCTAGACACTACTGATGGCATTCCAGTTGGGGCACAAATAATGGCATCAAAAAAGCTTGAATGAGGAGCTGCAACAAAGATTGGGGCTTCCTGCAGACTCGCTATTTTCCCTTTTACTTTAACTTGGAAACCCATTACGAAGAACAAGGTACGAGTTAGGCATGAGAGAGTTGTCTGGATCATCCTCCTTGTAAACAGAAAAACAAAAATATCATCCATCTTTCAGTTAGTATTTCTTGTGTACTTCAAAACAGAAGCCCACAAAAGATCTCCTGGTTCTCACCAGCACTGGGGCCAGGCACAGGGCAGCAACACTACTCCCTGGGAGAGCGTAGGGCTAAAGGGAAAGAAGTCGGAGTAGGGAAGGGAACACCACCTTTTCATGTTGGAACCAGATTATACTTTTAAAAATAAGCACCTTACAAAACCCTCCTCCCAGGTACACTATTTCTCTTGCCATATCTTATAGCATTGTAGAATAACACTATTCTACAGGGGAGGGTGGGTAATTAGCCGATTCAGTGTAAGTTCGAGAACTTCTTAACTTTTGATACTGTTCTTTTACTGTTGGTTTCAATAAGTAAGATTAAATGACAGCATTCCCTTACTGGAATATGTTCCCTCAACAGGGAAAATGTTTCCTTCATGGGACTCCCCGTAATCTCTTGGCCTTGTTAGATTCACTTCCCGTGTCTCCCCCTCCTGCATGCAGCTGTGGTACATCGCAACTCGGAGGGAACTGCATTACTCTGAGGTCAGAAGCTGAGCGACTGAAACCCAGAACCCAGAGAGGCAGCTGTAAAATACTCCTTCAAGGGCAACATAGCTAAGAGAGGAGCTGTCAACGCTAATTTTGTCATAAATTATAGCATAGCAGGAATGGCAAAGGCTACACAGAAGCTCAGCCTATGTAATGTTACCAAATACTTTTCTTAAAGAGTATTTTTTCTCAAATATTCCTGTCAGTATTATTACTAAAATGAGTCCTGGCTTACAAATAGTCTGTAAGGATTCTTATACAGATTTGTTTTAGCCTCAAGACAATTGAAAATCTACCTATTAAAAAAGCTATTGCTGTAAGTTGTTTTAAAATACACTCACCAAATGTTGGTTCACCTAAATGGGTAAAACTAAAATTGGACTGAGGAATCCTCTTTAATCAAAAGGAAGAGAGGAGTTGGGGGGGTGGGGGAAGCTTTAGACCCTGGCTTTGTGTTATTAAAAAAACCCCCAACAAACCACAGAGTTTTCATAAATATTGGTCACTTCTTACCTTCTCCATCCTTTAAGCGGCACAGATCCTTTGCCAGGGTGACGGAAAGTTGCAATAGATGCAAACAGCCATGCTAGCAGTAAAAGGAATGCAATGCATATGGCACGGAGGGGGAGCAAAATAATCCCCTGAAGAACGGTCTGGAAAAAAAGAGAGGAGAAATCTTAAGAAATGGTATCAACAGGAATGACACTGCTATCTGTGTAGTAACATTACATGGACTTCAAAATACTGACATTACTGCTACGTGATTTAGTAAGGAAAGCATTCTTGTTCAAAAAGGGAAGCCAGTCATTCACAGCATTTCATTTTCAGTTTTGCATTCCCATTGCAGGTAGAACTGGAATGAGTATTTGAGTTTTTGGCTTGGATGTAGTTAGACAGAGATGGTAAACAGTTTGCTGGCTTTAGTTTATACTTAGACTTGGTCTGCAGCATACAACCAGCTCCTGAGTCCGCCTAGCTGGTATGTATCTCCATGGCAGAGCCTTCTGTCACTAGCTGCCTGCCTAGAAGCCAACTGAGATTGTTAAGATGACTAAAATGTACTCTTGCCCTTTCAAAATGACAAATCTTGTGTTGAGTCACAGTATTGCTGCAAGTGATCTTTACTACTACTGCTTGGAGTAGAGCAAATGCAACACAGCTTCGTTAACCCTAGATGGGACTTTTTTCAGTAAAACGGAACCTGTGGTTTAAGGCAAAGGTTCAGACTTTACAGTGCTGTTGAAGCTGCTGTAGCAGCTCTTGGCTCATTGCCTTGGAAGTGGTTTGCTCACTGACTGCAGTAAACATAGAGAAGAACCCTTCTGATTATCAAGATTAATTTCTTGTCTCCTCTTTGAAGCATCTTGGATATGAACCTCTGTGCTTGAATTTTTCAGAATAAATTGAGAAAGCTTAGTTCCCTTTCCTCCCCGCTATCAGGAAACTGTTATTCACTTGCTTTAACTTGAAGCAAAAGAAGCTATTGAGAGAGTTCTGCTGTAGACACAGACAGCCAAGCTAGGCAGCAAAGCTGGTATGAAACAGATCCAAGCCGAGACTGCGGTTCGCGGCCGCTTCACATTTGTAAGCAGAGTGAGGTGAAGGAGAAACACTAACACCAATGCGTCCTGGTTGCAAATAATCCTCAAATATAATCCGCAGCCTTTCCTAAGGAATTTTTAGCTTGCATTTTTTCGTGCATAGCTCCAGGAAGCAGGTGTATTGGCACAAGGTTGTTAACAGGCAGCTGCAGTACTGGGCAGAGCAGGAAGAAATTATTAATTGTTTTACCCCAGCAAATTAGGTTAGAAACTGTATCCTGAAGGCTGGCCTTTATGGCGCAACACAGCAACTATGCAGATGGAGCAAGCCCAGGGCTGGGAGGCAGGTGAGCTGTGTCAGCGAGCGGAAGCCATAGCCTGGCATTCCTGGTAAGCCAGCAAATGGTTCAGCTCCTTCTGGCACCTAATCCAGCTCAGCTGCCACTCGCTGATGAGGATCAGCTCTGTGCGCGTACATATGCACAAAACAACATGCAGAAATGTAATAGTGAATTATTACTATTTTTTTTTTAATTTGGGCTATGTTTCGTAAAGTGCCTTAAAACTTACATGAGAGTACATCAGTGGTCACAGACTGCCAGCTCCACCAGTTCAGAAGTATGGTAGAAGTTACTGAAGGAGAGTTATGCTTATGAGCTTACTATTTTTTATGCTTTACTATCTTTTGTTTTAAGAAAATCAACAGCTCAACAACAGTGTTTCTCTCAAAATCAGCCTTTCTAGCCAGCTCTTCAGCAATAACTACTTACTGTACAGGAAAAGCAGGGCTTTTAATAATAAGGAAGTTTTACAAAGCAGTTTGCAGCTTATATATTTGATCTATGATTATTAAGCAACACGATGGATTTTAATTTTATCTCTTCATCAAAAAGAAATGTTTGTAGTACATCTGGAATATAAGCATCTTTGAGTATTATTTATACAATTCTTTAATATACTAGGTTGGTTCTAATTGTCCTCTCATCAGTGTGGTCCTTTCCCTCCCCAAGTTTCTTCCACCTTCACATAATGTCCTCCTACTGTCCTCATCAATATTCAGGAGAGGCTCTGGCATCTGGCTCTAAACCCTCTGATACTGAAGAGGATTAATAGGAATTTTGGACCTTCAGGACTCAGCTCTCTGTTACAAAAGGCACAGTGACAACAGGCCAAACCTGACAGTGGATACACGGTGTAAATTAGGACGAGGCTGAGAAGCAGGTACGTGGTGGTGCTGTTTATGTTCTGTAAGCACTGCCACGTAACATGCCCCCAGGACAGACCTGAACATTTAGGTATGACTATTTCGTTCTTGAAACATACAGGTTTTTTTTTTATATATAAAAGCTGTATATAAATAGCAAAGGCATTTTAACCACAACTTCATGGACAAGAGGAAAAGGACTGCTCTGGATCACAGAAATGGATTCAGTAGCTGGATATGAGAGATGTGGCCTTGGAGATCTATTGCTCCCACTCTCTTTGGTGCCAGTCGTGGTGAATCTGAAAGCATCAGGTAGCAAGTTAAATCAACAAAGACTCCTCGCTTGTCTCCCCAAATCAGATGTGTCTTTTTTTCCTCCATATGCATTCTCTTGTACTATGATCTGTAGTCCCAGTTCAACATTTCAGCTGCATTCAGTTATGGAGAACGGGCAGCTAAGCATAAATCGGTGTGTTTTGACTTAAAATAACTTTTTTCTTTATGAAAAAAGAATATTTATGCACTGACCTACAATGAAAAATAAAGGATGCAACAGAAAAACCAAAACAATCCCTTCCTCAAAACTTTAATAAATTCATTAATCTATTTTAGGCAGATACGCAGGTGGTACTGATTTGCTGATGCATGCTATTGGCTTTCTAGGTCACTGTGTAATGAGGCAGAGTTGATTTCTGCTCCATCAGCTGCAGAGTAGGGTAAGAAAAGGACAGAAAAGAGAAAGGTCAAGGTATGCTAGAAAAGAGAAATTCTAGGAGAAAAGTATAAAGAAGAAAATACAGGTATCACAAAGACAGAATTCTTCTGAGTCATCCAAAGAACCTTTCCCCACTTTTGGAATCACCTGTGTACTTTCTATTTATGGTATCTGCACCAACTGCATTGCCTGTCACTGCAGTTGTGGCAGACACTTGCACTAGTCCTTGCGGCCCCGGTCACACTCTGACCGGTGACTGACCCTTAAGCAATACCTGGGATTACACTGTCACTGATGTCAGGAACCAGGGAAGGGGAAAAGCAGGTCTATCAGAAAGCCACAGAATCCAGTTTGAAATTTTGTTCAACTTCAGCTGCTGAGAAGTTACCGAGAAAGCAGCAGAAGAGCAGGCTGGGGACCAGAATGAAGCCCAACTCCAACTGAACTCCCCTGACATCTGAAACTGTGCGCAGATGGACTGTCTCCCAAAGCAGTACCCGCCTAGCAAGACACAGTCTTCCATCAGTGTCCAGAGTACATTACAGCTCTCCACCATTATTATTAAAAATAATCTTGCTTTTAGTATTCTGGTTATGCCATTAAGTAGTTCACCATTACATAGACACAGTGAGCATCTCTCCTGAATAAAGGAAAATCTAGTCCTGACAACTAGTATTTGTTCTTTGCAGTGCAGTTCAGAAGTTGAGAGGGCAAGTGAGCAATCAGGATGAACAGAACTAAAACTAAAAAATTAAAAAAATACCAACAATGAATTGCAGCCAGCTTCAGTTAGAGGATGGAAACCAGAAGCATTTGAACAACTCTTTTAAACTTGTTTGGCACATGCAGATGTTTACCACAGCACAAGTGAACCTTGTTTTGCACATTTTAAAGAAAGACAAAAAATGTCATTGGCTTGTAAACTATTACCAATACAAGGATTGGCAAAAAAAAAAAGTAAAATCTACTCTGTTTTTTAGTCTGGCTGCAGCCTAATTTAGTATTTGAAGCTGAATGAAATGCAAACAGCTAGCCTGCCTCACTTTAAAGCTCCATTCATCAGGGCACAGCAGCCTTTACAGGCAAGGTGTTCACCAACATATGAAAATCCAGCTTTGACCTCCCAGAGATTTTGAAATGGTATCTATTTTTATCCGTGTATGCTAAAGGAATAGTATAGAATAGGGGGAATATAACAAAACAATCTTTAACATGCAAGAATGGAGATACACTACACTTGATTTATATGGAAGGAGAAGAGATGTTTCCCTTTTCTGAAGTTTATAGTAACACCCTCTGGTTAAGGCTCTGATTCCCAGCTGGTCCGATAGGCAGGGCTGGGCAAGACAGGAGCAGACGTTTACAGGCTAAAGCAGACAGTAGGAAATATCCTAGGTCCCACGACTGTAGGGGAAAAAGAACAGAAGGGAGCAAGATGTGATACAAAAAGATTGTTGTCTCTGTTGTGGCTTTCTGCTTTAAAATTCTGTGACTGCTGCAGTTTTGCTTCAAAACTCACTACACCAGGCCCTGACCCAGCTGGGTGCTTTTCCTTCCAGGCGCGTTGCGGAGTTACGTATGGAGCGTTTCTTGCTTTGAGACATACCATGTTTTTCATCTCCTCCTTCTGAAGCAAAAGAGGAGGATGTATTTGTTATCGCTAAAATGGTAACTGTAGCTTAAAATTCCAGCTTTTGAAAGTAGTCTGTGCATCCTCTACCAAAAACAGCCAGCACAGAAAGCTGTCCATTTCTGGAACCTCATTAAGAAACTGGAATCTTTTCCTTGGGGTTCATGCCTACAGCTAGTGATTCAGATGCACTTGAAATGTGTTTCAGGCTGCTAGTAAAACATAGGGGATAAAAGGATTTGAAATTGTTTTGCAGGTTTCTCACATTTCCTCCACCCAACTATCTTCCAGGCAAAAGCTGTTTATAACTTGAGGAAGAGCTATATGAAACATAAAATATTTAGTTGCACATCATCCTCAGGTATTTATAACAATCAGCAGAAAATACAGTAAGTTTACCTACACATTGATGTGCTCATTGTCAGTTCAGATTTGGTTCATGGGCTCCATTTTTAAAGAGGATGTTTTTAAAAACCCAAGCACAGAAACACTGTCTGCTTTCTTAATTGTAGAAGTACCCTCCAAGTCTGGTGTGCATTTGTACACAAGCTGTACGGGGACACCATTCAGCTCAGAAGCCTCATTCCAGTCACTCAGTGACACCAGTCAGTAACCCAGTGAAAGTGGGCTGTCACACTGCAATATGGAACCAAGAGATTAACTCCCCTTGCTGCCCCAACCCAGGCTTAAAACCAGCCTAAAGCGAGTTAAGCATGTGAAACAGGATTAGTTAAAAAGTTATTTTCTTTTTTAGCTTATCATACCAGAGAGAAGTTACCATCATCTTCACTCTAGAGCTGAGGCAGTTGACAGGATGGATAGATGGAGAATACTTCATTCGCGTGATTCTAACAGGATGCAAACTGGAGTCAAACAGGACTCCTGTTTTCTCTAGCAGTAATGTGTTATTTAGGAAAATCTTTGCAAAACCTTGTCACAAATCTTGTTAAAGTTTAATTTTGAAGTTGAGAGGCCTGTACGTGTGTGCAGAGCAACCATGCAGTTTGTGGGCCCTGAGGAGTGACGGCTTGATGAACTTCATTTCAAAAAAGTGACTTATTTTACACTGAACACCTTTTGCATCTTTGCTTTGACCTTTTACACAACCTATTCATTTTCTGCTCTCCATCGCTAGAGCAGACGAGGAAGCGCGCTATGCCGTACTGGGGAAGTTCGTTCTCTCACTCGATGCCTTTCCCTGCACAGGACGGGAGCTGCAGATGATTGAGTGTGGGTTCGCTCCTGTCCCTCCCTGCTCGGCCCAGGGTGTAACCGCGGCTCCGGGTAGGCCCGGGCAGCGCCCCGCTCCTGTCAGGCGGCGCCAGCGGCAGTTTTAAACACCATTNCCCCTCAGGCCCGCGCCGCCGTCCTTACCCGCAGCTTGTCCCCGGCGCCGAGAGGCCTCGGGTGGACGAAGGGGTTGGGGACGGTGGGCGGGCAGAAGGACTGCTGCCTGGGCAGCGGCAGCACCCGCTGCGCCATGCTCCCGCCGCCGCGCACCGCCGCCCCGGGCGATTGCGCATGAGCCTCCGCCGGGGGGGGGCCGCGGCACCCCGGCCCTGCCCGGCCCATGGCGGGGGGGCCCGCCTCGGGGCAGGCCCCCCCGGGGCAGGTGAGGGCGCGCCCTGGGTGTCGCAGCGCGTCCCTGAGGTGACGGGGCTGAGGCGGGAAAGCCGAGGGAGGCGCGGGGCCGCAGCCCTCAGCCCTGCCCGCGCTCTGCCGCCGCTGCTCCGTGTGTGCTGTGCTCCCGTGCACGCTGCAGCGCCGGCCGCCGCGGCCGCCTGTGCCGTGCGGTACCGCGGCTGTGGTGTTCATAGGCGCTGGCTACTCGGGGTCAACGCGGCCTGTTATCTGAGAGAAAAAAGAAAGAGGCAAGCGTGGTCACAGTGTACAACCAGATTTCCTTTCTAGGAGCAGGAGGCATTTCCACCCCTGCAGAAGGCCGGTACGGAGTTTGTGCTCTTGAGCAGGTGAAGTGTAGAGATCCGCCACAGGCCTTTGCTGGGTTCTCACAGGGCCTCTTCCCGCACGCCGGCTCTGAGGGACGCACCATGAGCTGCCTCTGCAGGGGCGTATCAGGAACACATTTTTCACTGTGAGGGGGGTGAGCCCCTGGCCCAGGTTGCCCAGAGAAGCTGTGGCTGCCCCATCCCTGGAGGGGTTCAAGGCCAGGCTGGACGGGGCTTGGAGCAGCCTGGGCTGGTGGGAGGTGTCCCTGCCCAGGGCAGGGGGCGGGGTTGGAACTGGATGATCACTTCCAACCTAAACCATTCTATGATTCTATGGCAGCTGCTGCCCCATGGCCGCCTCAGGCGGGCAGGCCAAAGCTCCAGGCACAGGGGCAGGTCAGGAGCCCTCTAAAACACTCCATTTCTTACCGCCTTGCAGCCAGTCACATGCCTTCAAATGCTATGCCAGTGCTTCTGGTTTCAACCCCCAAAAAAGTTTCAGCCTGAACATATTTAGGAAAACATGCTTTTAGGTTCTCAAGGTAACCCGCTACAATGGGGGGGCAAGCCACCAGTCTCTGCACAGAGAGTGCTGGTCCAAGAGTGCTGGCTGCTGGCCTCTTACATGACATTGGTTTGGACACTTTGTTTTGTTATGGTGCTTTTCCCTTTCTCATATCTGTCCTTCACACAAAGTTATTGGTACTTCCTAACACAACATTAGTCTGTATGTTGCTGCACTGTTTGTATTGCTGTAAGAAAAATAATTCTAAATGTCTCATAGTTTAGTTGTCAGTTTGACATGAGTACTTCCACAAAGATATAATCAGAATTAATAAAATGTAATTATTATAAAATTAATATTAATTTGTGTTTTGCAACTGCAGGTGCTTAAGGAGTAATCATAATGATATATTTGGGCTACCTGAAGCCTGTGTGTAATGGAAGCTTGAGGAGTGTAGGATTTCCCTTGGCTGTTTTCCAGGGTCTCCCTGTAATTGCCAATACTTGCAAGTAGCACTGTGCTGTGAAAAACCTGAGGGCTCTGTATGAACCAGATCAGCACAGCTGTCACAGAAAGTAAGGCTGGGGGGAATGCCAGAGGAGAAACATCAATTTTATCTCTGTCATTCTTGACAGATGATTGTACAAGCTTTTAAAGCTTCGTGACTTCCCTATCTGATCCATTCCAGCACTTCTCTGGTAATATCTTGAAACAATTTTTTCTGTATCTGAGCAGAGTCTTTCTCACTGCAATTTGCATCCATTCTTGGTGCACATGAGAACTCTCCGATTCTGTCTTTGCAGCTATTTTTAGCATGCTTGTGTAGTGTTATGATTCTCTCAAGCTTTCAACTGTATCCTGGGCTGCATCAAAAGAAGTATGGCCAGCAGTTTGAGAGAGATGATTCTGCTCTGCTCTGCGGAGACCCCGCTTAGAGTATTGTGTCCAGCTTTGGAGTCCTCAGCACAAGACAGACATCGACCTGTTGGAGTGGGTCCAGAGGAGGCCATGAAGATGATCAGAGGGCTGGAGCCCCTTTGCTGTGAGGACAGGCTGAGAGAGTTGGGTCTGTTCAGCCTGGAGAAGAGAAGGCTCCGGGGAGACCTTATAGCAGCCTTCCAGTACCTAAAGGGGGCCTACAGGAAAGCTGGGGATGGACTTTTCACAAGGGCATGTAGTGATGGGGTGAGGGGTAATGGCTTCAAACTAAAAGAGGGCAGATTTAGATTAGATATCTGGAAGACATTTTTAACTCTGAGGATGGTGAGCCCCTGGCCCAGGTTGCCCAGAGAAGCTGTGGCTGCCCCATCCCTGGAGGGTTCAAGGCTGGGTTGGACGGGGCTTGGAGCAACCTGGGCTGGGTGGGAGGTGTCCCTGCCAAGGGCAGGGGGTTGGAATTCGAGAGTCTTTAAGGTCCCTTCCAACCAAACCCAATCTATGATTCTATGATTCACTAGACTGAACAATCCAGTGCTTTCAGGTTTTGCCGCCGAGGTCATAGTTTCTAGATATCTGAATATTCTTAATGCTTTCCTCTGTCCTTTCTCCAGTGAGTCCACACCTTTCTTGAAGTACCCAAACTGGAAATACTACTCCCTAGGAGGACTGACCAGTGCTACTGAGTGGGCAGGAAGAAATAATTTGTGTGTAACACATAATATTTATATATCGCTATGTAGTGTCTGCTTTTTTTGTCACTAGCCTGACCCCGTGACTCGCACCTGATACATAGTAACACTTAGATCCATTTCAGAACAATTACTTATTGTTTACAATATGGAGTTCTAAGCAACACTGTATCTATCCTTACCAAATGGTGATAGTGATCTTACCCCTAGAAGTGGGAAATACTAAGACATCTATCTGGCTTTACAGACATGATGCTTTTATTATGTAGAAGAATGTTTCTGGGGACTTGTATATATGTTTGTTAAAAATGATATAGATTATAAATATTTTACTCTACTAAGGCTGATTAGCCATAGCACCATCAAGAAGGCTTAACATCATAGGCAGCAAAATACAAACGCAGTGCAAAAAAAGTTTTAATGTTCATAACACAAGAGAAGGTGCAACCTACATGTAATTCTTTTGTCTAAATTGATGTCAGCATCTCTTTTGAATAACAATTCTTTTTTAATCTGTGAACCTATGGTAAAATGAATATTGATCAATGGCCCACCAACACAAAGCACCACCAAGCTTTTGTGAAGCTGATGTCTGATATCACTTCAGTATCTTTCCTTCACCAGAAGATACCTGTGGTGCTGGAGATGGGCATTGAGGGAACACAGTAGCATTAGCTTGCTACAGGTTTTTTTTCTAGGGTGAAGCTACAGCTTTAGTTCTGTGATTGGCTAGGAAGATGTATGCCTTCCCTGAAGAGCTTTACCCTATATTGCCTTCATTCTGCCTAGAAACTCTGTGAAAATTGGCTCTGGAGCAGCTGTAGCTTCCGTATACAATTCAAGTGGATCATATTAGTGGTACATGAAAACCCAGTAAACTTTTCTGTAATGTAAGACAGGGATTCTTCTCTCCTATAAACAGGCACAGCTTTTTTTTAAAGTTTATGGAGGTTTGTAGCTTTTAATATAAATTATATATACAGTTTAAATTGGGCTAAGATCTTTGCCTTATCAGAGCTGCCTTTGGGACAGTTTATTTTCCCTGGCATTTGTAAAAATATGCACCAACATATCTTCCTATCATAGTGATTTTAATAAAGCTGGAGTGATTTCAAAGTAATTAAAAAATATATATCAATTCTATAAAGTGTGGGGTAGACAAAGTCATATATGGCAGAATACCATATCCTTGCAAGCTATTAAAAAAAAAATCTTCCATCTGTGATTCATAATCTGAACCAGAAGCTAAAAGAAGTTTCCCTTCTTAGAATTTCCCTATTTAATGGTTCTGATTAGGGTTGTTGTCTTACCTTTATAAAACGTTCTCACAAAGGCATTTTTTCATACAGAAATTGAAAACCTGCTTTCTGTTTGAACTGCTCCCTCTTGCATTTGACAAAAAACTGCCATCTCGTGGCCACAGAAAAGGGCAGCATCTGTTAACTGCTTCTGAGAAAAACAACCTTGTCCCAAGGACCACCTACAAAACTTCTTCATGCAAAGCTCCATTCTGATTGTCCTCTTTCTTTCTGTGATATTAAATGTGAGCTACTTGTGCAAAATGGGTATGAGTAGTAGATTCCTAATGTGTTTCCATTGGCAATTTAACTTCTTTCTTTCTTTCCAGGCTGTGGTGCCCTAATGCCAGTTCAGTCCCTGCTTCCCTCCTGGAACAATGCCGACTAATGCCTTGCAAGCAGGAATCTGGGCACAGCTGACAGTTCTCTCCAGGGACCAGTGCAGCCGTCTTGCAAACCCATGCAAGTCACACCAAGTTTGTCCTTCTCCACCTGGGACAGTCTTCCAGTGTTATCCTGGTAAGCCATATATCTCCAATGGTCTTGGTGCCTTGGACATGCGACATACAACCTCCGTATCATGCTCTATAAATGGCACTATGGCAGTCTGCCACAGGTATTTTGAACTAAGAAGCCACAAACATTTTTGGTAGTTGTATCTCAGAATCAAAAAGGTATTGTGTGAGGCTCCAAGGAGATACAGGCTTAGCACTAAGCAGTGTGGACATACTTGTCTCCTTGATGATGTCTGTTGTGCAGGAAGTATCAGCT
Source organism: Rhinoptilus africanus (assembly GCA_013400135.1). Taxonomy (NCBI): domain Eukaryota; kingdom Metazoa; phylum Chordata; class Aves; order Charadriiformes; family Glareolidae; genus Rhinoptilus; species Rhinoptilus africanus. Next base: position 234,307 of record VXBO01013335.1, on the reverse strand, counting down.
GCAATAGCAGACAGAATACTTACAGTGGAAGAGAACACGGTAGAATCGCCCTGGACTGTTTCAAGATCTGTACTGATAAAGGACAAATTAAATGGCAGACCTTGGGGAAAAAGAAGATTTGATTATAGAAAGTAACTGAAACTCCCTCTACTTAACAGTCTTTAGAACTAATATCATTTTAGGATTGCATAAACAATGCCATCGATGGGAATGTTCAGTGGGCTGGATAGCACATGGTGTAATTTGTTAGGGCTCCATCAATCAGTTTCACTCTGCTGGGAATCTGTCTCTGCACATCCCTCAGTAGAATTTATTGCTTTAGTGGGACTTCAGTCAACAAAGGCAGTTCTGGAGTGCTGAGGTACTTGTGGACTGGAGGATGTGCTGGAAGGCATACATGTATCCGTGCAAGCAGGCACACCTGTGTGCCTCATGCACATATACACAAACCCAGACACACTTTCTCTAAGGCAGTTGCAGAGATACATGTATCTTGGAGCTTTCATTGAATGTTAAATACAACTGAAACGCCCCTAAAGCTAAGCTATCTCCTGGGTATTCCTAGATGTTTCCTCTTCCAGAAATTCCTTTCTCTGCCTCTCTTCCCTAAGCATTAGACATTTTACCCTAGTGTTATATCCTTTATATTGGTGCACATAGTGTTCACGCAGTGTTTGCCTGTTAAGTTTCCAAATTATTTGCTCCACAGCTCCACAGTGAGATGTTTCTAGATGTTTTTGTTAGAGGTAAGCTGCTGTCCCCAGCCTGTTAAGTGTGCGAATCCAGCCCTTAGGTATATGTAAAATAGTCCTGGAGTATGCCCTAGGATGCTGCATCAAAGAGGAAAACCTCATGCTGAGTTCCCTGAAGCTGCTTCTGCTGAATTCCTTTCTCTTTGCACTGCATAATGGACAGAAGGCACATAAAATCAGGGGCAAGAACCTAGTCGCTTCAGCTGGCAAGTCATACCTGATAATGACCTCCACAAAGGGAGGCACTTAATGATGAGCTTGCACCTTGCTAGTCCTAGTGGAGTAAGTAGGACTCTTGTTGGATTTTGGTCCTAGACGGGCAGATAGATTGCTGAGCTAGCTCTGTTACAAATTATGAAAAAAATAGCATTGGGTCTTGCTGATGCTGAGTGAAAATAAAGGTAATATTATCTCAAGGAATCCACTGGGTATGTCCCCTTGGAGAATCCTCCTCTAAAAGTTCCTTACTGAGCTGGCTGCAGAACTGTACAACTTGACAAGAACTTCTCTTCTGTTTCTCTGGGTAAGAAAAGCTCTAGACTGATGATGGGGGATCTCCAACTCCCAGTGCTCTCAAACTGGCACTTTCCCTGGTTATTGAATTCACTTGAAAACAAAAGAAAAAAGTAGATTTACAAGAAAAAGAGAGACTCCAGTGAATTGTGTGAGAATGAGATATAAAATTAACAGGTTTTTTTTTTTCTCCTTTGAACTGAACCCAGGAGCCTCAGTAAAGTTTACCCTATTTAAAGCATTAATTAGGGAGCTGACTGTACATAAAGATAAAACAGAACTCTTAAGGAAGTCTCCAGGGACTCCAAAAAAACCCAGTTTTGTCTACATGAGGCAAAAGAATTTTAATTAGAAGCAACTGAATTGAAGTGAACTGATACGAGTGACAAAAAGAGAATTTATTCCACAATGTATTCGGAGAACATAATTGAATGTTCATTAGCTAAGAGTTATATACTGACTGTTAATGAGCAGAAATGAATATGTATTATTTCTTATTAAGCTGGAAATGTATGGAACTAATTGCATTTAAATATAGTAGCTATAAAGCTGTGTTTATTAAGTGTCACTACTAAGAACAGGAAAGACATAGGTGAATTCGTATTCTTTACTGCAGTATCATTTTAAATATTTATTATGCTAAGTGGTATTAATACATAGCTTTTCGTGGAAACGGTTATTCTATTGTGCTAGTAGGACTTGGTGATGCCTTCATTTGGATAGGATTTATGCTTTGTTTATTATAAATTAGGGAAGGCAGCATAATCAAGACAGAAGCTCTCAGATTACTGTAAGAGTGTTATTCTTGCTTCTCATAATGAGAGTCCTCTGTTGTTCATGATCAAATGGCACTTGGCTTCTTAGTATTATGGCTTGACAGTAATCTCAGGAGAGAGTTTTGGTAAAGTTTCTTTGATGAAAAGGTACAGGAGAAAGCCATCTTGTTATTAGATGTGGTGATACAGGAACATAATTAAGTTGTATTAACACAGGGGATGTGCTGTGCATGCACCCAGGAAGGGTCTATGCCTGCCTGGGAAAGCCTACAGTTATGTGATAGACTGTGTCTAAGAGGAAGCTGGTAGCAGACAGTGGCCACTTCATCTCATGAGGGGACAGAGAGGTGTGAGGGAGTAAGAAATCACAGAATTGTTTAGGTTGGAAAGGTTCTCTTAAGACCGTTTAGTCCAGCCCCCCAAATGTTAGTAAAGGGTGCGTGAAGAAGGACAAAGCAGAGAGAAGGGATCATGTAGTTGTCCAGAGACTTAGGGCAAGGCGTGAAATAGAAACCCAGGTGTCCAACAGCTGGTATTGAGCCTTGCTTTCTCTCGTCTTTGGAGTTTTATGAGATGAGGACTGGTGGCTTTGCCTGAACATTTTATGGCTTTTACCATGATTTCAGTAGTCTCTTGGGAAAGGAGAGGGGCAGGAGAGGGAGAAGGAAAGGAGCAGCAATACCTTGAGTGGGTGCAGAGTAGCAGGGGAGAAATAAGTGTCACAAAGAAGAAGATGCTTAAAGTTAACTCAATAGAGGTCCGATGGATTCCCAGCGTTGAGTTAGCCTGTTTTCTTCTGGAGCTGATTTGGAGTGCTGGACCGAAACACACCTAGTCCTGACTCTGGGAACTTCACTGGAGTCTGCAAACAAAGTTGGGCTTAGATCCATGAGTATTCATTGCAGCTGAAAGGCCTCCTCTTCTCCAGTATGGCCAAACCAGATGTTTTCATCCTCCTGCTCCCTTTGAAATTGAAGGATATTTTGGGACAGCAATCAGGGAGGGTTAGCACACCTTGGCACTTGTCTGTGCCTTTTGAAATCAGTGCTGTAGGCAGTGATTTTGTGGAAGTTAGATTGCTGTCTTCCTACTTAAATGGAATAAATACCTTGTTTGGTCCGATTTGAATTATTTTTAATTTTGCAATTCATCCTTTTCTGATAAAATTCATATAGATTATTACCATTAACCAGTGGTTCTACCTTTAGTAATCCGAATTTATGTTTATTAATTGTACAGATGTTTTTTACTACAGGATTCTTCAGTAGCAGCCAGAATTGTATGTTCATTTTCTAAAAGATTGCAACTTTTTTCCTATTCACAAGAGGGCGATAAATCCCTAGTCATCTTTATCCAACCTCTATTAAGTGATCAGTATATTACTGCAAAATGTCATAAAAAGCAATTTGCTGTCAGATACCTGGTATATATATATATAAACATAATGACTCCTTTTCTTTTGTTTTATGGGAAGTTTAGGCCAGGCTCCATTCATTTCATGCCACTGCAGATCTGCTTGTCAATAGAAAGTAGGTGTGAAAAAGTTATTTATGATATTCCCCCCACTACAAGTGCAAGTGTTTTCTTTATAGTTCACTTACAAGTATTAAATTCAGATGAATGTCAAGTGCCTCAAATAACGCAATTTTCTGCATACTCTTTGGGAGAATCTCCCATAGCCTAAAGGCTGTTGTGTATGTTTGTTTATTGCTCATAGTGAAACTGTTTCTTTGTAATCGGATATTCCATTTCTTAACTTTAATCCGTTGCTTCAATTAAAGTACCTCTCCTTTTGAACCTCCCCTTTAAATGAAATGTTATTTCATCTAAAATAACAGACCACAACTTTAAGCTTATTTATGTTGATAATATCAGTATGGGAAGCTCCCATTAGCACAGTGATTTCTTTATTTGTGTAGACAACTTTGTAATTTATTAGTACACTATTATATTTTAAAATATTTAGTTTTATTTACTTTGACATCCATTGTCTCTCTTACATAGTTTCTGGTTTACACTGTATAGTAAGAATAACTTCAGGAGTTTTACATGGAATAAGGAATTAGGGAAAGAAAAAAGAACAACTGGTTTGGCATACTAAATTATTTTATGTCTCTGTTGATGTTACCTGAGTTCATTCAGCTCCTGTGTTTGAAGGAGCTGGATTCCTTCCAGCTCTAAAGTTCCACGACCCAGCCCATGCAATTTTTAAGCTGTCAGAACATATTCTTAATAATTTATGGTGTGTTATGGCCTCTGAAGAATGTTTTCACTCTGTGTCTTAATATGAAAAATAAATAAATGCCCAAAGTCTCTAGCAACGCACTGAGGCATTCACTCAGGGTGTTAGTACAGCATCCAGCTGAGTTTGAGAGCCTCAAATGATGGGACTTCCAATATATCCCTTAAATAATAAGACAGGTCCATGATTCTTGAGGCTCTTTCTGCAATCTGAATGGAGTTGTGGGGCTGTCTCAGACAGCTGAGACAAAATCACCTTTATATGGTCTTTCAACAACTTCAGCAGGCTTTGGTTGCAGAGATGGAGAGTCTTGCCTGGCCCCTTGCCCAGTCTCTGATTACCCCAGGCCTGTGGTAGGAGGGAGCTGCTAGAAAGCAGGGCTACCCTTAGCTTATTTGTTTTGATATTATCTTGCCTGCAACAACCTTCACAATTCACCCCCAGCCCCTCCTCACCACTGCAAGGGCAGAGTTGTCCTTGAGCGTCACACCAGTTCCCCTGCACTACTGGCAACTGTAATGCAAACAGGAGTGTGACTGGGCAGCCAGCGGAGCTGGGAAGAGATGCTGATTGGAGTTTTTGGGAGAAAAGCTTTATCTTACTTACTTTGTTGAAGTGAAATTAATGTCTGTCCTGTTCCTTTCATAATCACCAGACAAGGTCTATGGCCTCTTCACTGTTTCTTCTGAACTCCAGAGCCAAAGGGTTTTAGTGGGTGTCTCGCCACAGTCAGCAGTTCCTAGGTTGGGAGCTCCACTTTAAACACAAGCTCCTTCACAGAGATTCTCTCATTACAGCCAGGCATTTGGGCTGTTGTAGTTAAGACCATGTGAGCGTGTCTGTTGATTTACCATCAGCTTTCCTCTGGACAGCAGCAGAGTTCTGTGTGCTTCATTAACATCTCCTAACTTATCTGGCAGATGCAGCCCCACTTCTGCAATGCATCCGAGGGTATGAAAGTCTTAATAGGGCAAACTCAATTGTAAATGCGATATGCCTCCCTGTAATGTATAACTCATGTATCCAGCTAAGGAAAACAAACCCTTCTTACCACAACTATGCGCCCTCCAGAACGCCATCCATATGCCAGAATAATACTCAAGTCATATTTTTGTTGTATTATTTAAAGTTTTAAGTACACCACAATAGCAGGAGAGCAAGTATGCAGACGGGTCAATTCTTTTTATATATCTGCTAGAAATAAAGAGGAGTTGAGAGCGAAAAGCAAGAGCAAGTAAGGCATTTCCAACCAACTCACTAACTGTGATTCAGCTTAGCTCTGAGGGAAGTAAGACATTGGTAACTATAATCAAGGGGGGAATGGAAGGCATGCAATAAACCTTTTTTATCTATCAACTGTAGGAAGATGTCTTCCAACTGTAGATAATTTTGTTGAAGTCTGTGGGCTTCTTACAGTGGGTAGAATGAGAAAACCATCAAGAATTTGCTTTAGCAATAGAAAGCTGAAGATTCAGTGGTATTACTGACTGAACAAAAACAGCGGGAAGCCCGGGACATGGTGTGGGTTGTATCAAACCACAAAATCCATTGTACCTTGTGTATTGATGCAAGTCTGGAAACAAGCAAAGATTGCTAACAGATAGCTGTTTTGCTCAAACAACTTTCTGGATATATTTTGAAGTGCTAACACTGAAGCCATCCTAATGCCATTAATAACACAGGTGTGGCTGCAAGGCTGTAAGGAGAGCAGCAAAATTCAGGTGTGTGAGCTCAATTAACGATGATGTAATCTGCCCTGAACCACATGGTCTTTTCAAATGCTGCAGATTTGTTGCTGGTGGTGAGAAAGCTAGGTAATTTAAAGCACGACCTGGGACTTGTGCTGTTTGGCAGTCTGGACCCATGAAAAGACATGGCAGTGTCCCTTCTACACAGGTGATCACAGAGAAGGTTGATACGCCATAGGGACCAGCCTAGGAATTTGCTATGAAGCATATAACGGAGATGTGTTGTGAGTATTGGAGTACAGATTAAAAGAAATTTTTTTTTTTATAAGAAAAGGGAGCGAAAAGCGGAAATAATGATAGTCTTGCAAAAAAGGAGTAAATGCTGGGGAAAAGGCTTGATAGAACTCGGTGGTTTCAGGGGCCTGCTGCTAGTTGTGCATAGTTGTGTGTTAAGAATAAACAATCTGCTTTTTCTGCTGGCGGTAGCCAAAGTTGGTGGCAAGTCAAAAGGCAGGGGAAGGTCTGAGGGAGAGCATGTGCGTAACAGGGGAATTTCAGATGCTGATTACAGGTGCTTTGCCCAAGCATTGGAACTCCTTATTTCAAAGAAGGTTTGAGCCTGGAAATGTGCTTTAAGATTAGAAATGCTGCCTAAACTCTACCCAGCTGGCTAGGAGAAGTTTTTGGACACTGATACCTGAGGCAAATTCAACAGACTGGGATTGGGCCTTGAACAGTAAAAGAATATCCTCTTTTTATTCTGTGGAATCAGATCACAGATGCGGATGTTAACAAAGGATTATGGAGCTGTAGCTCAGTTCTCATAAACAGACATGGTGATTAGTTACAGAGACTTGTGAGCTTACTCCTTCCCAGCAGCAGAGGGGCATGGATCCGCAGGCGTTGGGTGTTGGAATTTCACCCATGCTTCACTGGGCAAATGACAGCAACTCTGTGCTGGTTTTCCAGTCTGTAGTACGATGCAGTTATCTTACTGAAGGGATTGAAAGGCATAATCAATTGTAAAATGCACTGAAACAGAAAGTGCTATCTCAGTGCAAAGTGGTTTTATCTACTGCTGCACACCCAAAGGATTTAATTTTAAGGTGGAGACACATCTTTTAATGCCTGTGATTTGTACTGAAACAATCAGAAATAACAAAGCCTTGGGTTAGTGTCGTTGGAACCTTGTTGAGGTCAATGGCAATTCTGTCGCTGATTTAAGCAGGAAAAGGATCAGGCCACTTTATCAGCTAAATCCAAGAGTTTCCAAAACTTAATGATCTGGGATTTTTGGAACGTTAAATTATGTGGCGCCAGTCCTCACCCTGTCAGTCCAATGGTTCAGTATAGACTTTTAATGTCAATTAATTACTCGGGGATTTATTAGCTTGAATTTTTAAGGAAATTCCTAGCTTCATTGCTGTCTACAAACAAAACATGCAGAGTGAAGAATGTTTGAATAAGGTAGGGATTTTTGGCAGAAAGCGGATATAAGATAAAGTATGTTAATTGAACAAAGGAAGGTAATTTGATAGGATGTGTGCCATTAAAATGGATCATATGATCCATGAAAGAAGTTAAAAATAAATACAGTGTGCCAGTGTTGTGAAAATTGAAAAGTGACAGTAGATGGGGAGAAACCCATAGAAAGAAGGAAAGATTAAAAAAACACCACAAAAACAAACCAAAAAAGATCCTGTGGAGATTTACCCCAACATAAATCTAGTTTAAAATGTATTGACATTTGAGAGATGCCTCTGACAGTTTTGAAGCCAAACAAGAAGCATAGCTTTTGCTCTGAAGAATTTCAGAGTGTATAGATCTGCTAACCATTTATATATCAAAGCAGTCACCAAATGGGCCAGAGAGGCAGAGCAACAAATCATTTCCAGAAGCTGCCATTATCAGGATTTAAAAGTAATGTTAATCTCAGTGTTGCTACAAAAGTGAATATTAATGTCTGTATTTTAAATAAAATCTGATTTTGATTTTGGTATGGAGGTTTAGAACCCCTTAGAATTGGTCTTGAAAAACCTTGGAAAACCGTGCTGTAGCCAAGTCAGCTGGAGTCTTTTTGACATAAATGAGAGAAATCTGGAAAGTTTTCTAAACTATACGTACTGTCTTGTTAAATCATGGTGCAGTGTTTCATCTGACCATTGAAGACCCGTATAGTAAGTAGAGCTAACAGACGGGTGCACAGGTGACTTTCTTATTAAAAATCAGAATATCCCTCATTTATTTCGGATGTTTTTCTAAAGGATTTGTGCTTCCAGATGACTTTATGCCTTTGCATCCATTTCTTATTTTGGAAAGGAAGATCTTTTAATAATGTTTAGCATCAACCTCTCCTACCCCTGCAATTTGCTGCTCTAGTAAAAGTGCCGTTCCTCTGCAAAAGCTCATAACGTGCTATATGAAATGTCAAGAATGATAAAGCAAAACAAAGAACCTCTGAAGGAAAATGTGCTGCCATGAATATCTGAAATCTACTGAACCACTGCTTTATTATACTTAAATTTCAATAAACACTTTTCTTAAGAGCTTGTGTTTCAGTAGGCAGGGAAATGTGTTTTCTATGTAAACAGCAGTGTTTGCCTTTTCTTTAAAAAATGTATTCTCACCACAGTGGTAAATCCTACAAGCAGGCTAAAACATAGTTTAGGCTGCGAGGTATGGAATAAAATCTCTGAAACCTCTCTCTGTGCTTGTTGGATTGCCATTTGTGGCCATAGAGCAGGAATACCGCAGAGAACTGATTTGCACAATGTTTTTATGTATGTTCAAGTTTAAAATATAATAGAGAAGCGAGGAAGCCCAAACCCTCAAAAGGGTGCTAATAGGCTCATTTTGTGTCTTCCTTGTTTTATGTCTTGTTCCAGATTTTAGAGCTTCGCTCTTAGCAGATAGGGTATGGCACAAGATTTTTTTTTGAGTACTTATCACTCCTTAGTAGAAAGCATTTAAGTTTTTCCATAAGAATCCTTTCTATTCACCTCTTTCTTGATAGCAATTTTTATCCGCTTACTTTAGCCTGAAGTATCACTTAGAACACTGCTCAGAGGTTGGCAAGGGTTACTGTAACCATTAATGCATTAAAATTGGATGCTGGAGGTGTTAATGCTTTGCTCCCAGTTGTGTTTTAGGTGCTAGCTGTCTCTGGTGTCAAAGGACTTCCTTTCCGAAATGCAAGGCCAGTGTTGTCCTTGTCTGAAGTCTTCCTCAGTAACTTTGCTAACTCTCCCAGTCACCTCTTCAGTTTTCTAAGAAATCAGTCTTAGAGCCTGTAAAGTTTGAAAATATATCTGTAATTGTTTTTACAAATGTTTGCAAATATAACTGTTTTCCATTGGTGGTCATTTCAGCATGTTTCATTTGTATCTCTTGAGGGCCAACTGAGGAACCAAGTGGGAAGACAAGTGAAAAAGATAGTGTAACAGCCCCAGTTTGTGACTCTATCCTTTGCAGAAATATCGCTTGAATAGTATTTTCAGAATGAAAGGCAGAGCCTCCACTTCAATTTTATATTCTGCTTATGCTTTTTTACTACTTTTCCACTTAACATCTGGGAGGTTTTGTGTATTTTCTCAGGTGAGACAACTGTTATCTGTCATGTAGAGTTTTCTCTTCTCCTTCTTCTTTCCAAAGAGGAACATTGTAAGGGGGTACTAAAATAATAATATTGCTACCTGTATTATATTGAGTGTTGTGGTGATTGTTTAGTTTAGCACAGGCTAGAAGAAGGCTAGAGTTGTACTGTTCTTAAATCTGCTGGTGGTTTATTCGGTGATGTTGGATCAGCTCTCAAGCTGGTTTAGGAGATCTGTTTCACCACGGCTGGAACTGGCAGTCTCTCTTGGAGATAATGTCGTAGATGAAAGTAGTTTAATGAAGGAAGAATGGAAACACTGGAGAATTCTTTGGTTGCATTTTGACATTTTGTCTTCATGTTCTGTATTTTAAAGTGAACATCCTGTCTTTGCATGAGTAAGTTGAGTTTTATGTCAGCACCTCTGAATATGCTTGGATAGCTTGAAATGAAGAGGCCGTGTCATAGCATGGTTGAGTGCAAAGTCTGTGGCTGAGTTTAAATGCTTCTGAGGGGAGAGTAAACATGTTTCAGGAACTTGAAGATAAAAGGCCAGGGATTTTAGCATGCACAGGTGTGCAACAGCATTTAAGCTTGTTGTGCTTCATTAAAGAGAAAAACGCAATGTGAAGAATTACTGATGTCCTGTGACACAGTGGTCTAATCAAATGCCACTGAGCAGATCCTCAGTACATCATGGGTTGAAGCCATATTGAAATAAAGAAAAAGGGACACGCTCTTGCACGCTGGGTTGGTTGCCTTAACCATTTGGGAATGCCTTATGCAATAAACTAGAACATACTGCCGCAGGTGCAGAAGTTCCTATCATGTTTTCTGGAGAGAAGTCCAATAAACAATTGCACAATTTCTATCAATAACTCTGAATGCTGAGTACTCTGACCTTGTCTGTCTGAATGGCAGACTATATTCTGTTGTTTCTAGGTGTTCTGCAAAGGCAGAGCCATGACACCAGTTACATTCTTTAGTGCTGCTGGATTGGAAAGCTGCGGGCTTTTGAGCTAGCATTAGTAGTCTACCACTAGCTGCCCATAATTGCTCCAAAATTAAGAAGCTCCATAATTATGAGGAGTACAGTCATACTTTCTTCTACCCCACCCTGCCTGTTCCTCACCATACAAGCCTTCCAGGGGGAGGGATTAGCAGATGCCTGTGGTTGCTCTGCAGCTCTTCAGAGAAGGTGGCATTCTGGGTCTGGTGCCTCTTCCTGTGGCAGCTCAGACTTCCCAGCTCCCAGAAGAGCTCCATGGATTAATTAGTTCATGTTCGTAATGTGCCTTGACGTAGAAAGTGATGGTGGTGTTATTACTTCAAGCTCTTGAGCTACTCCTTGGTATAGAGATTCAAGACTAAAAGGTTTTAATTACAAAAAATATGTATGCTGGGAAACACAATCCCATTGTCTGAATTCCAGTGAGTTTTTCTTTGTGGTTTTCTGTTGCCATCTAGTTGAATTTTAAGAACATGTGATTAAAATTTCTTTATATATATATATATCTTTTAGAATGGACGTTGCCTGCTGTTAAAATATTTAGATTTATTCTGATTTTATTTTTAATTGCATACATAGCTGCTTTGTTTGAAAATATTTAGACTGATGAAGCCCATGCCAGTAGACTGTGATTGTATTTGTGCTCAGCTCCTCAGGAAATTGCTTGTCTGTTTCTGTTGCTTGGCTATAATGCACGTAATGAAAACAGCTTTTTGATGTTATTTTTTAGAGTAAACCCGGTGTAGAGAATTTGGAATGAAAATGCTGCTGACTTCTCAAATAATTAGAAGAAAAAAAAGTGTAAATCAATTTGTACGTAAGCTGTACTGTTTCTCATTCATTGTACTCCTTTGCATCAGAAGCTTTGGAAAGGTTAGAAGTAGGTTTTGCTGCGGGGGAGTGATGTAACTGATGAAATGAACAGGGATTAATATGGAGTAATTGACAGTCCGTCTGTTTTAAAGTTATTTGTTTCACTACCTGTCAGTCACATGCAATACTGCAAGTTGATGAAAGCAAGAGCTTCTTTTTGTTTCTTCCTCTAATGAGGAATCATTTCCTTGACTCTGCATCTCACTGCAGGTTGACCAAGTCCAGACCTCATACGTGTCTTTGCCTGAAAAGATGGACTCAGTACTATGTGGAATACTATGGTGGAAACACTTCTTAAAAAAAAAAAAAATAAATTAATAGTTGCATTATTTAATTTATTCTAATCCAACTTGTGAAAATGTGAAGTTAATCTTGTCAAATGCTTTGGTTCTAGCCAAACCAAGTAGTTCTAGCTTCTGCTTAGGGCATTGGGGCTAGGCTGAGTTAGTGAATATTATAAAACAGAGTTGCCATCAACGAACTAACATGAAGCACATTTTTCAGAAACACAGCTGCAGTCAATAATCTTGAAGAGTAAAGAACATTATGGACAAATTCGTTGAAAGCATATTCTGTATTGGACATGAAATTCTTGTGCACATGTATAGCCAGCGTAATTCTTGAGCTCTGGAGGCCTGATACCTGGCTTTTGATAGACGCTCGGCTACCTGGGTTTGTGTGTTTGCATGTTCGTAAACAGCATGATTTGGAATCCAGTCATGTCCTGTGGTTTCCTCATATCCTTCATGTTGGATGAAAAATAAGATGTCATTCATGGCACTGTGGAAACAGAACTACTTAAAAAGACAGTCAATGGATGTGGTAAATTTTCAATTGTTTATAGACTTTAAATCAAGGGTTGTTGCCTATCTAAAAGTGACTGTGATAGATGTAGTAATCAGTGGCTGGAATTTGAGGGGACATTTAAGGAGATCAGGCTAAATTATCACAATGTTCCTTCAAGAGTAAAAGCAACAAAAGCAATACTGAGCATACGCACAATCACAATTCTATGTACCGCATCTATGTTGAAATGAGTATCTACTGTTCTAAAGCACTTTGGGAGGGGAGGAGGGGGCCTTCACTTTAACCCTCCCTTCCCACAAGTCAGCATGAAGAGTGAGTTGTTTTAGTGCCGTGCAAGTAGGAAGGAAGAAAAGAACATCTCTACTTTATTCATATAACACAGTGCTGCTGTGTTTAATTCCAGGTCAATGTTTTTCCCCTAATAAACAGGAGAATCTTGCATTTTGATAAACTTAAAGTGTGTTTGTGAATAGCTACCAGTAATGTAATACAGATAAAAGCTTGTCACGTTAATAGTATGCACCCATCCCAGCAAGGAAGTGGGGTCTTGCCAATATAGATGAGATTGTGATGGATATTAGACAGTAAGGGAGAATAGATTAATCTATATAAATGTGAAGTATTTAGTGGTATTCTTTGGCTCCAGATAATGAAATGCCATCGAGGCACAGTTAAATTTCTGTTTATTGACAAACATCTGCTGCAGTAAAGAGCCTGCCAGGAGCATGGTCTATGTTTTGAATTGATTTTATACCCTGGTAACTCTCCCCAGTTGTGTGAAACGTGCCCAAGTGCTGGGATGGAATTCAGTAGTTCTGTCTGTAGTAATAACTTATCTGCTACCTTGTCTATGATTATTCCTCTTCTGGTGGTCCACTCCCCCCCGTCCCCTTGCAAATCATAGCAGGAAAAAGACCTCTCCTTTGCCTCTCTCATGACAAGGTAGTTTATCTCAGAGCTTTGAGCTGCTTGAATATTTATTTTATACTGTCAATATTTTGTTAATATTTCCGTGATGTTTGAAGGCTTGGTGGTGGGAAATGGAGTTAAATCCAGTTGGTGTCCGGTCACAAGTGGTGTCCCCCAGGGATCGGTGCTGGGGCCGGTTCTCTTTATTATCTTTATCAACGATCTGGACGAGGGGATCGAATGCACCCTCAATAAGGTTGCAGAGGACATCAAACTAGGTGGGCGTGTTGATCTGCTTGGGGGTAGGTTGGCTCTGCAGAGGGATCTGGACAGGCTGGATCGATGGGCTGAGGCCAATGGCATGAGGTTCAACAAGGGCAAGTGCCGGGTCCTGCACGTGGGTCACAACAACCCCAAGCAGCGCTACAGGCTCGGGGCGGAGTGGCTCGAAAGCTGCCCGGCAGAAAAGGCCCTGGGGGTGTTGGTGGGCAGCCGGCTGGATATGAGCCAGCAGTGTGCCCNGAGGGACAGGGTTTAGAAGGGGTTTTTGTCAGTGGGGGTTAATGGTTGGACTTGATGATCTTAAAGGTCCCTTCCAACCTCAGCAATTCTGATTGTATCTGCCTAACTGCAGTAGCAGCTGTGAAAGCTGTGTGGTTGAGAAGATTAATTTTTAGACTCACAGTGTAGCTTTATGTTGCTGCCCCTGAGGATCCGACAGTGAGTGATGTACAGGGTGGCGTGACATGGGGGAGATGAGACCAGTGCTGGCTTCCCAAGGGTGAAACAGAGCCGTAATCTCTGTGGAGATGAACCACAGGGCTGCTTATCTCAAGTATCCATTTACTCTACCGCTTGCCTCGCTCTTTTTCTATGGTCATCCTCACTTATGGCCTCTATATGTTTTGGTTAATCCTGGGAAGTTATTGGCCATCAGCTCTGTAGTTTCATTGTTAATCCGAGACTGGATCGCACTGCCCTTCCTTCCTGTCATTCTCCAAAGACATGTGTTAGGGATGTGAGAATGCAGCCGTCATTGATCCTAATTAACAGGATTTCTCCCTGTATCTACTCAATTCTCAAGATATTTCAGACTGTATTTTCACTGAGGTGCCATAGTTGGACCATACCTTTTATTCGTAGAGGCAAGGCCTGACTAATTTCCTGTTCTCTGGGCTGAGAAGTTGGCATGCTAGTCACATACCAGAATCTCTGAAAAATTACTTTGCAAAGGGAATTCTGGAGTTAAATAAACACTTTCATGTGTTAAATTATACTAGAGAATTGCAGTAAGGTGACTAGTTAAAATTACATTCAGGTGGTATCAGTTTAAAGAACAAAGAATTTAACAACGTGCATGTCTAGAAAAAAAATACAGATAATGGGTTAGAATATAAATAGTGCATGGCTGAGAGATTGCTGAGACGTGGGCCAGAGCAGAGCTTTACTGGCAGCACGCTGTGCTGCTAGAAAGATGATCTTTGCTCTTCAGGCTGGCAGGAATTGCTGTGGGGGACTTACCTCCTACAATGAGGAAATGCCTTGAACCCGTCTCAATCTCTCCCCACCCTCTCCTGGCGGAAAGCTGTGCGGCTTTGGATGACTTTCCTCCGTTGGCTGGGAGGGATGGTCACTAAAATGCAGAGCCTGAGGGACGTTGGGAGGAGGGAGGGACAGGCAAAGTCAAGCAAAAAGCTTCTCCTAAATAAGTACAGAGTATATGTAGCGGAATATATATGACAGTCATGGAAGATAGTACAACAGTTCTCCCTCTCTTTAAAGAAATGCCTTTGTAAATGCATTTTCACACTTATTCACAACAAAATATGCTTCCCTTTTGATGTTTAAATACCCTTTAATCTTTCTGAATAGCTTGGTATTACCCCAAAATAACAGCCACAAAGGGAACAAAATCCTGCAAGCCTCCTGCTTGGCAGTCTCTTACTCTGCATCGAGGACTGAGGGATACAGCTATTTTCTGTGCTGCCTTTGGTACACAGGCTTGTTCTGGGGCCATGATTTTGCTGTGGGGGAGGAGTGGGTTTGGGCTTGATGAAGGCGCTTTTCATTAATTCTCACTGAGCGATTTCCATGGGGTGGCTGATGCAGTGATTCATTTTAGCCTGCAAGTGGCATTGTTTGTCCGGTTACCGGACTCAGTAGTCTAGTTTATCTGAAAACCTTACCTAAAGTGAAGTATTTCAGAATCACTCTTTCTTTTCAAATGTTTGTGTATGACAGCCTGTTTGCTGACTCTGGGAATAAAATCAAACTAGAAGCAATGCTATGTCAACTGCAATAGCTCTCCCTCAGTTTGCTCTAAACCCGTCAATTATTGTAAAGCCACTCCTTGGCACAGCAGAGGCTTTTCTCTACTTGAACTTCAGGAACACTTCTAGTTTACATCCGCATTTCTGAATAAACTGCCTACCTTGGGATTGTACGTAGGGGTCTAGTCAGGATGCAGCCTACTTCCAAGCTTTGGAGAAAGTAGGACTGTCTAAGTCCTGTGAACTTTAGTTATATTAATTCCACTGTAATTTCTGCAGAGGCTCCTTTGGCATTTTCACAGTGTGCCATGTGGTTGGTGTCTACAGCGGCTCAGCTCATGCCACAGTTATTCAGGTCATGCTCCATTATTTAAATATGATTCTTAAGAATTTTAGCATTGGCAAGCAAGGGAGCTACCTCTTCTATGAAGAAACAGGTATTAAACCAGGTTTTTGGTTTTAGGAGCTATTTCTTTACCTGCTGCAGTTAATTTTACTGACGTATCTCCTCATTGAGAAAATGGAACAGAAATTCTGAATACTTTGCTAACCATGGCATTCCAGATATACTTGAAAACAACAGTGCATTTCCCATTGGTCCATTTTGGGTGATTTTTCACTTTTAAAAAACTAGACTGTATTCCCACAATGAGCGTGAAACCCAAGAGGGCCTCTTTTCTCATAAAATTTTGATTAGGAAATGTGGGAAGGTGGTTCTCCTGTGGGGCTGTATTGTGCTGAGGAAGGAGCTGGGAGTCTGGATTCTTTTATGGCTTTGAGAGATCTTTGAGCTTATATAGCGAAGTATTTAGTTAGGATTCATGGTACACTTACAGACAAAGTGTGAATCGTTATCTTTAATTTTTTAAGTACAGAAACCAGGGCCAGTTCAACACATAAAAAAAGCTGAAGTTAATTTAAAAAATGAGCACCTAAATGGATGTTGTAACATGTATGTTCTTAAGCCCTTCAGGTTCCTTTGCCAGCAGTGAGTAAAATACTAATGAGGAAGAATAAAATATTCCAAAGAGAGATGAATAAGGTGAATTAGGCTTGGTATTTACCTGTAAAGTTTTAAAAGGTGAGAAAGAATGTGTTCCCTTGTCTCTAGACCACTTCAACTTCATAAAAGAAAAATTTGCCATGAATTCAGGACTTCACTGCCTGTGTGTAACAGCCTTTGAATAGACACAGTTTTCTCAGGAACGCTAAAAGCTGCCAGTGTGCCCAAGAAACATAATATATTTTAGCAATATTTATTATGATGTTAGTTTTAATTTTCAGAGACCACATCCAGTTTTGCATGGCTAGGATTTATGGAGCAGAACTTTTCCAGGACTAGAATTATTTAAAAAGAAATATTTTCATTTTTCACACACAGAGGCCCTGTGAGGTTTTGGAATCCACACAGCTTTCAATTTTAGGGGTATTCTTTCCCGTGTTTTCAGGAACTCTTCACATTCCTGAATCTAGTTATGGGATTTTCCCCCTAATTGAATCCAGGCTTAAATGCTGGAGTCATGCATTCTGTCAATTGGTGCAAATAAGTTCTCCGAACTCATTTAGTGGGTGCAAATAGTTTTTATTTAGTGCTGTCTGTAACGCTGCCTCTCCAGTGTATTTTGTCACATTTGTGCAAAGGATGCTGGGATGTTCATATTTCTAAGCTTTCCAAGAAGGTCACAGGAGAAACGCTCTCCATTGGGAAAGTTAATTGTGCAGTACCAGTTAGCAGTCACGCTCAGCTGGTTTTAAAGGTGCTTTTCTGATGGTGGTCCAGCAGCAGAATTCGTTACACAGCTTTTCTTTCTTGGGATTGCCCGTTGTGTGGTTCTCCCTAGTCAGTCTAGTGGAGGCCATGGCTGGACCAAGGCAGTCTCGGGTACTAGATGTACTGTAACTCTAAGCTTGCTTGCTTGGAGAGATACCAGACAAGGGACATATGATGAAATGTTCATACTGCTTTAAATTTGAGATCTTCTTCTTCATTTCCCTGCTAAAATCTGCTTGTGCCTAATGTTGTCATCTTTGGAAGTGGGCATACTTTGATCCAAAACATTGGGAATAGTGATTCAGCTCTTTACTACATTCTTACCTGTAAAAGTCAGCAGGGAAACCTGCGTAAAGAAGAAATACAGATTCAGATCCTGAACAGGAAATGGGAAGCTCTGGAGCTGTCACTTCTTTAAAAGCATCATTTGTTTGCAGCTTCATATAAGGATTTTGTAAATTTTTAGTGTTTAGATTTGCTAAATTTTTTAAATTAAATTCTTGGTTATCTTTCAGAAAAGCATGTTTGGCATATGGCAAGATGGGCTGTGTTTATAAGTAGAGGAAGTGAAGAGTATTTGCTGAGAGCATGACCCTATGGTGATAAGCATCGGTTTACTCTGACGATAAAATAGTTTTAAAAACGATGTAAAGCAACCTTGTTTTGAAGTCTTCCGTCCTCAGTGTGTATGATTATGTATAAAACTTGCCAAAAACAACACAGCCAAATGATGTGGCTAGACACCTGCTGAGCCTTCTTAAAAATGCTGCATGAGGTTAAGCAGGAGATGGTTACCTTGGTCTAGTTCAGGCTCATGTGCAATTTTTTGGCTCCTATATATTTTAGATAATATGACCTAAATCCTGATGTGCTATTGATTTCTTATGTCTGTAACAGATTTTCTGAGAGACCTAGATAAAGTAAATATCTCGCCCGCTTCTACCTCATTTCTCCATTTGCTGCCACATTTTGCCTTATTTCAGACATTAGGACTTCTGACATCGGGACACATCTTGCTGTCAGTTTGCTGTACATTGCATACCAAACATCCACTCTTAACTGTGAACTGCTTAATGCAGGTATGCAGTATCGCATGCAAATATTAATATACATAAATACACATATTTATTAGGATAAATAGGTAATAAAACAGTTGGCATTAAAATTCTTATGTGGCCTCTCTGGTTTGAATATATATAGATGAAACTCCCTTATTCTGAACTCAAAATCGAAAGTAGAAACAGAGTGTCTGTGTAGCAGACATTAACAGCCAAGGGGGTGCTGAGATTTCAATGGAAAAGCTCTATTTAAGCTCACAGTTTTACTAAATTAATACGGCAAATCAAGCACAGAATCTGCTTTCAACTTCTCTTGTTTGGTATTTCCGAATTTTTCTGTCCCTAGTGCAGAATTTGCATGCAAAAATAAAGAGTGTATGTAGACAAAAATATCTGAGGGTGACAGGGTGTTGTTTCCTAGAGTGGGTTCGAACTGATGATTTACGGGTAATGGCTGACTCCTCACTGACAATTTTTTTTTTTGGTCCCCGTGTCTAGTTGTTTATGTAAGAAACAAAGCTGAAAGAACAAAAGAGTAAAGAGGTGATAAAAGTGCAGTGAAACCAAACCAAAATCTGTAGAGGCTATGAGTACTTCTATATATTTTGCATTTCCTCAAAGGACTTCCTTGAAGTAAAAGCCAAAGCAAAACCTCAAAGCTGAAGATTCATTAGGCAGGTGCCCTGCCTTTTGGGTTGGAAATTTATTCCCGTTTAGCTTTAGAATGTTCCTAGATTCAAAAATACTACATGAAAGTGAGAGGAACTGCAGTTTACCTAGTTGAGCATAGAATCAAGCCATAATTGTACACATAAGCAGTGCTATAAGGTAAGAGATAGAGGACTGAGACAGTGCTACATAGGAAGGCCTCTAAATGTAAGAATGGATGAAAGGTATTATTCACCCAAAGAGAGTCCTACACAGTCCTACAAATGAGGATTTTAAAAGGCCGTAAATAGAAGCTGCTTTGACCACATGGGAAACAACAGAAAAAGTCCTCCTACTTCATACTTTGGAGCTGTTGAAGAAGAGAACGGTCAGTGGCCTTGAAAAGTACATGTTTCTTAATGTAAAAGGAAAGCATGAAAATGCAAGAATTTAATGAGCCTTGCCAAGTCTTCAAATAGTGAGAAAGGGCTCTCTCTTTAGAGGTTCAACAGTTAGTGCATTGACCACAGAGAGAGAGCAGACTGATTGTCTTCCTTTGGCATGGAAGACTTGCCTCTCGTGCTCAGCTTGGTTTCCCTGATGCAATAGTCAGCTGCCATCCTGTGGCAGCAAACGCCACTGTGGTGGGATTCTGCTGAAGGCAGATTAAGGGACTTGAAAAGGAGAGCAATGGAGAGAGACGAGGTCCAGAATGGTCTATTGTAAGTGCAACTACAGAAGAAATAATGTCTCTGTGGCTTAACTAACTGTGTGATGTGACACTGGATGTGAGACTTGTGGCTGAGTTTCCTAATTCCTTGGCTAGCGATGATTAGAAACTTTGTGCAGTGGAGGTGCTGGGTCTTCGTCATTGCCTGGCATCCAACAGAATGAGAAACTGCTTTCTAGCTGCAGCCCTTTTGGCAGCGGTATTATGACTGTTGTAATGGGCATAGGGAAGACAGAATAAGGCTGCCCAAGGTTAAAGCTGTGGTTAGAGACCCAAAAAACAAGCCCACTTGGATAGCTTAATATTATGAATTCCTGTCTTTTAGGAAGGGGAGACCACCTCCAAATAACTCCAGGGACAGACTGCCAAGCTCCGGGCTAATGTAGATTAAAACAATTACGCTCTTACAATTTTAAGTTTATTTTGGCAATGCTACCAAATTCTTAACAGCAGAGCAAGTTAGTCACTGGAGAGCAGTTCTGAGCAGTCCCAGAGGAAAGCACTAGGCAGTAACGGACAGCTGAAAGCTCAGCAGTTTTCTGTTTTATCACCCTCTGGTTCATTGTGCAGAGAGGCTGCAGCAGGGTTAGCGAGGGAAATGCAGACCTGTAGTGACGTGAGGCCTTTTATTCTACCGCTCTCTTTCACAGTGGCTTGTTGGTTGTCTGGTAGAGTCTGAGTGTGCTCATGATGAAGCTGGCTGAGGCTGAACTTTAGAAGTATACTTGGAGTTTGGGGATTTGCAAAAAGAGGTGAAAGAAGAATCCAGAGATTCTCTCAGCAGGCAGTGTGGATACAGCCCTCCCAGCGCTGGTTAGCTGGCCAGCCCGGTAGTGATGGTAGAAGCTGCTATGACCTGTTGAGTGGTCACTCATTCACCTACAGCAGCTATGGAGAAACTACTTATCGTTTGAGCAATAAAACCGATAAACTACTAATTATTTTGAAATTCTTGACTGTTGCACTAGCGCTACCAACAAAGACCGCCAGTGCAGACTGAATACTTGTACTTTTATCTTACTGTATTGACCTTCACTCAGAATGTGGAGTATTTTATGGAGAAAGGAAAAACTGGTGTGATGTCCTAAGCAGGTTAAGGTTGATTAGCATTCAGGCAGTTGGACTAGATGATCATCGTAGGTCTGAAATGTTCTATTCTATTCTGACATTCACATTAAATCACTAATATGAAATAAGATATTGTAATACAACGATGAGCTATTTCTTTGTGTACTTATATGTGTATAGACATGTAGGTATATTTAATACAGAATTTAAGAAAACTATTGTATATACTTCTAAAAATTACATAAGTTAATTTCATAGCTTAAGGCAGTCGAAGGCTGGAAGAGGTCATTGGTTCGCTTGGTCCAGGTCAGGATTTTTTTCCCAAATAAGCTGTATTAACACCAGAGATATTATGTCTGAGTGAAAGATATTCTCCAAAAAAAGCAGGAACTCTTCATCTGAAGACATAAGAAATGCAAAACAAACGGACAAAACCACAGGAAAAAAAAGCACCTCTCACTTCTTTAGGTAGCCTGGAAGGCAGGTTTATTGGTTTTACTACTAATAAAGTGTGCATTTTTTTCAGATGCTGTTATTTTCTAGGCAATGGTTCATGTCTTTTCTCTCTCCATTAGGTTAAAGAGTTCTGAGATAACAGGGTTTCTTGATGTTTCTCTCAATTAAGAAAAGACTAATTGGAGATTTTATAATAAAACATTTTTAATGCAGTGATGAGTACGAATGAATGTTGTTGAATTGTCTTGCTCATACTGAATATCATACACCTGGAAAATTGATCCCATTTATTTCTGCAGGTAAAGACTTGCTATTGCAGTCAGGGTGAGGGGAAGCCATGTACCCAGCTTCCTGGCGAGTTGTGTGGGAAATCATGGCTGTTTGTGTGCAAGTGCAAATCTCAGAACTGGACAATTTACCCTAAGATGCTGTTTTGCTCTCACTTCTGTTTTGAAAGGCAGTGCTGGAAGGGGATGTATTCCAAGTAACAGCGTGTGACTCTGACAGGCTCGGTATGCACAAACCTTGTTGGCAGCTTTGAGACACCTCCAGTTCTGCCTGACTCTGCTATTTCTCTGACAGAGTCTCAAAGTTGTTGGTTTTGGTGTTATTTTTTTGGGGTGGTTTCTTCTAGTTTTATGGTTTTGTCCTTTCTTCAGTTCCCCATGCTGAAATACCTTAGTACTTATGAGCATTTTACATACCCAGTCTGGTATAAATCTCTGCATTTGCAGTGATCATGCAGAGCCCCATGCCTGCTCATTTGTTGGATTCATCTCTTCCAAAAGCAGAAGAATGTTCATTCACCTAGTCTGTGCTGCTAAAAGCATGCATGTCTGGGTTCATAAATAGAAATAATTTGTCCAAAATGTGCCCAAAGGACATTCTTCCTCCTGATTTAAAGAACAGCACAGTTACAGTCAATTACTTAAATTTATGGTTAGCTGCTGTTTTGTAAAATCATGAGAAAACAGCATGAAGAAAATGTATTTTTAACAAATACACAGTGTTAGTGAGACACAAACTGTTAAGCATGATTCGCAGTTCAGACTGCTATGTCTGTTAAGTATTTGAACTGTGGCATTTCATTATAAACTTGGCTGCCTTTTTGTATTGTGACAGAGCAGTTACTAAACTACTGCCCTTTATTCCATTGAACTGGAACTGCCCTGCTGAGTGCGTCCAGCCTGTCCTGCTCATAACTGATAGAAAATTCCCTTCAGCTCAAGGAGCAAAAGTGTCTGAGTTCTACCCATGTTGCAACAAGCCTCTGCACAGCTTTTGAGACTGAGACAGGCAGTCTTGCAGTGCCCAGGAAAGGTGGAAAGAACAGGCCTGGCGGGGGTAATCTGGTTCAGCCAGGAGTCCAGGGATCACCAGAGAAGTCCACAGTGTTTGGACAGATCCTAAGTCAAACAGGGCAGCAAGTCAGTGGGACAGAATGGCACGGGACATGGCAGAGCTGCAGTGCTGCTCGGGCAAGGACTTTCCATCTCCTGGTTAACTCATTACAGACGGGAAAGCAGAGGTACAAAATCATGAAGGGAATGTGCAATTTCTTGAGTTTTGGCCATAGGAAAAAGGAAAGCATCCCTAACTGCAGAAAATGCACGAAAGTAACTTTTAAGTTTCTTTTCCATTATCATGACTAGGTGATATCCTGGAGGTGGAGCAGGTTGTTTCTGGGTTCCAACAGTGATGTTTAAAAGTGTCTGCCAGCAAGTGGAATTAGACCCAAAGACCTTTTCAGGACACATTTTGTGACTTTTAGTATTTCATGGGTCAAATGTGAAAGGTTAATGAGAAGGGTCAATATACTCCTCCAGCTCATCTGATATATGTAGGTGATAATCTGGCAAATGGTACAGCTCATGAACAGCAACAGATGTGTTTACAATTGATCTGTGATAAGCTTAAGGTTGCCAGTCTGAAACTGAACCCAAAGAAATGTGAGTTGGTTTAAGGATAGAAAATTTACTTCTGTTTTTCTGACACTAATGTAGTCATTGGAGAATGGATTTACACAGGCAAGAACAAAAGAAGATGAGCAGAACTCCTTAAACCCACCAGATGTGTGGAGTTTAGTTAGGATTATGGTGTTATTATTACAGAAGGTAAGCTGGTAGATATGCCAATGTTGCAAAACCTATACGCAAGTTGTAGACGAAAAGGAAACTATTTCAGTCATCGGTAGAAATGTGATTTAGCAAGTTCAGAGCTGAAAAGGCACATTGCAAATTTTCCTCTAGTATATCTATGTTTCAGACCCCTTCTTCATATTAAATACAGATGTTGAAGCATGCAGTTTGGGGCAGTGCTGGCACGAGAACATAAAAATCTTGACGGGATGGTTATTGAGGATGCTTAAAACAATAAGAGCTTAAATTCTCCTGGGAGAAATCATTGCAACACTCAAAAGGAGCTCCTGGCAGTCATTAAAGCTACAGAATATTTTCAACACGAGTATAGGAAGATGTTTATGGTCAGGAGAGACTATACATAGCTCAATAGATCCTGCAATCCTGAGGAGGTTGCCAGGTGTCTGTAAAAACTTGAACACTAACACTTTGCAATTGAAGCTACTTTTTGTGCCTTATTTTGTTGACTCTGGTGCAGGACTAATTGGGAAGGTGATTAATGATTTCTGAAGAGAATAAGGATGGTCAGGAGATAGCCACCTTTTCTTTTGACATAGGTGAAAATAGTACTGGTTCATCCACGTGAGAATCATCTGTCATAATCAAAAGCTTCACAAAATGGGAGTTATATCTGGATAGTGTGCAATGGGAATGGGACGGTCAGTTGGCAAATGCAGCCACTTTGGAAGTTGTTATCTTTTCAGAATACCATAGTAAAAAAACTCTGCTTAGAACAGGAAAGCACTGAGTGTAAACTTGAAGTTGTAGAGGATGTGAGAAGAAACCAGTTCGTCATTGGTTCAGGTGTTGGTTACTAGCCAGTTCTATGAATCATGGACTAAATGTGAGAGATGTATTGAGAAGGATCTGGGCTGACCACTTGCATGATGCAGTCCATTGAGTCTCACAAAGCATTTCACGTTCATGAAGCTGGGTAAGATCTTTGGCCAAATGGTGTCTGATCTCAAGGGCAGGAGTAAGGTTTTTCATCTCTCTTTCTCAAATGTACATTCCCTCTAGGATAGATATACCACTGTGTTCGTGCTGACTCTTCCTGTCTAGCTTGTGGTGAAGTAACCTGCTGATGAGGAGAAAGAGAGTGGGTAATAGACAGGTGTGTAAACTGTTCTGAGAAGGCAGTGGGCTTTACGGAGGCCTGGGACCATATCATTTCTTTAATGTAAATTACTGCACTCACATCTTAGAGCTAACAGAGAAAGTAATCTAGGTTTCTAAATCAGTCCAGTATGCAGTTATATACTGGGGTAATATTGTTTTTCCTGTGTCAGGTATTTCACTGTAACATGATACTGAATTGCTAATTTCAAATGAGAGAAGGAAGCCTGGCCATGAGAAGTGTTGACAGTGTAATTTGATTTTATTTCTATCATTGGCACTTCATGTGTGGGACGTCCTTTTCTGGTTTGGTTTTTTTTTTTTTTTTAATGAGAAACATTCCATCAGATTGTGAAAAGAACATTTTCTGTTGCCCAATGCATAAGCAAAAAACCTAACTGAACAAAACCCCAATATTATAAAGAACAGAAAAATAAACCAAGTTAAACAATAATACTTGACTTTTATGTATAACGCATTGACTTCAAAAATCTGAGTCATTCCGTCCATATAAACAAGTTATATAGTAGTAACAAAGTGCATGAAGCAAATTGCTAAATTTAACTAAGGTATTAAAATAAAAAGTACTTTAAAACAATACTTTAACACAGTTTCTTGCCATGATTCCATCATGCATCAACACAAATCAAATCCTGAGGCAACCTGTGCCTTTGACAGTCTTTCTGTATTATTATGTAAATAAATGGAAGTAATGATCAAACTCGCAAAAAAGGGTGAAAAACACAAGACAAACCATCTATTTATAACAGAGTTGTATTTAAAAAAAAAAATTTAAAAATCAAAGTGCACTGCTGGTACATTTCATTTGGGCCTATTTGGGGTGTGTATAACACGAGGGCATGATCCAGTCTCCAATGGTTTCAGTGCTTTGTTTAAGCACCAGGGGAATAAAGAATGAGGGATGTTCTATTACTATGACTAGCTTGAAAACTGAAAAATTGTACCAGAATATATACGTAAACATCTTTTGTATACTGAGGAGGCAAACACTCTTAAATTATCTGATGTGTACAGTACTGGTACTTAATGTTTTGGTGCCAGTACCAGACTGGTCCAGTAATTAGCATTCAGATCTATTTCTAATTACAGATAAGGCATATAACAGAAAAGTAAATATTTGGTTATTAATATCTCATACAGTTCAGCAACCCAACCAGTCAGAATTTATCTTGCCAATTTTAACAATCTTCAAACTCTTGTCTTCCATTTGTAGATAGTACTGATCTTTGAAAAAGTAGGTGTATCCTGTGAAGGTAAATATAAAAGCATACTCAGATTATGGAGCACATAATTCGCAATCAAAGCTTTCTTGTCTGTTTGATTTCATGAAGCTTAATGACCTGGAAAACTCATTTCCCAAAATATTTGTACACAATAAAAAAAGATTTATTTTAAAAATACATAAAGATTCCTATCCTGGAGAAGAGAGGTCTTGTTAAATGGAACCTGAAGTCAGGTTACCATTTTGTGAGCCAAAATTTTCTGGGAAGAAATATTTGCTGGCAAAATAGATGTTGAAAATGTAATCGAGTCTCGAGACTCATGTGATATCAGTGGTGCTTCCAGGCATTTACACATATTTCTGCAAAATATGAGGCTACATAAAACTATGGGCCAGGCTTTCAGCTGCAGTTGATAGGAGGTTAAATAAAAGGGAAAAATATAACCCATTTGTGCCTGTGATCAAGGGGATTATTGTACTCAAGTTCTGACTGTGCTAGAGCAGGGTGATGCTGAAATGATGCTGTGACTGCATGCTGGTACTGAGGAACCAGCTGTCGAGAAGCTGGGAAATTTCCAAGCCACAGGGACTGGCCCAGTCATGCCTTTTGCTGTTAGGACTTCCTGTGCATCAGACATGAGGTGGTAGGAGTTGTTTTAGTATGTCTCAGGCTACACTAGAAAGACAGTTCTCCACAGAGCTAATTTTTCCCGTGCCCAAATTGGAAAACCAGCATGAACCCAGATCTGAGCTTCCGGGACATCTTGGCATCAAAAAATTCATGACTGCCTCATGGATTACTTTCTTCTGTGTCCTGTCTGATGTGTAACATAGCAATGGAAAGCAATAAGTTGCTTCAGAACACTTAAGCAAGACAGTATAGAGCCTTTTTTGCCTTTTTTTTTTTAAAAAAAAAGGAAAAGAAAAAAAACAAGGAAGAAAAGGGGGAAGATGCTAATAAAAGCTGTTTCTTGCCTTGTTAAGCTTTACAAAGTGTTCAGCATCAAGGAAGTAAATGATAAAGTGTAGTAACAGATTGAAATTAAATGAGGTTCATGAAAGTGGAAATGAGCATAACTATTATTATTACCTGCTTTGATACAAATATTCATGAGAGGTCATATTTGCTAAATGTTTCATTTAAAAAAGTTTAAACTGTGATTAGTAGGGTATTTATCAACTGATATTTAGTGGGAAAATAGGGAGACAAAAAAAGTTTGTTTTGAACCAGTAGTCTGCAAAGCTGAACGGGAATTTAACTTCTACTCATGGACCGCAAGAAATTCAAGTAAGTTTCACAGCAGACAAATAAGGAGAGCTCCTGAGCGACTTAGGTCAGAATTACATCTTACCACTGTCACCAAGACCCAGGACAGCATCGAGGTTATCTGGAACTCCATTCCAAGAGTCAGCAATGAATTTAGGGGATGCAAGCTCCATTTTCTTCTTTT
Source organism: Rhinoptilus africanus (assembly GCA_013400135.1). Taxonomy (NCBI): domain Eukaryota; kingdom Metazoa; phylum Chordata; class Aves; order Charadriiformes; family Glareolidae; genus Rhinoptilus; species Rhinoptilus africanus. Next base: position 207,197 of record VXBO01013335.1, on the reverse strand, counting down.
CTTCATTGTACCTGAAGGAAATGATATCCCTGCATTACAAAGCTGTATTTAATGTTAAAATTTAATGTAATTTTTCAGGCAGTCCTTAGCAAAGGTGACTACATAAAACAACTAAACAGAACTATAATAACTGAGATTGCAACAATGTCTCTATGTCATTATAATTATTCCCCGACTCCATTAAAACCCTGTGAAATTTTACGTCTTTTTTTTTGGAAATGCAATTCTTGCTGAATTAAAAATACACTTTCTGAGCAAAACCTTTTTCAGAAATGCGGCTTTAAAATTCCAAACATAATTCTAGGGAAGGTAATTTTTTTCAGGCAGCAGCTAATATCTGAAGATAGCAGATTTTAAAGCGAAAGGGCTATCTTTTAAAAATCTTACTTGAAATATGCCTGTAGTCCATGTAATTGATGGATTGCTATTAAATTACTAATTACTTTCCCTAACTTTTTATTAAAAACCCCTATTATTTTCACACAGTCCTGTCTCTCGCTTAGTGATGATCAGCAGATATATGCCAAGTTAAAAATATATGCTTTTCTTCGGGGGAGCAAAAACCAAACCCCAAACCACAAAGGTTTTCACAGCCTGTGCTTTAAAGAGGAAGGACTGAGCTAATGTAAATCCACCTAACTCCGCGGAAGCCAGCTGTAGTTTGCAGCGTCCTTCAGGTGAGAGTGGATCTGCCTGTATCCACATCTGCGGGTCATCAGTTGTCTCTTTTACTCTCTCTGCTTTCCACTGTAGTATGCAAACAGAGATTTATGCAAAGCCAGGTTTACTCTCCCACAAGCAAGTAATCCAGGATCTCCCTTTCCATGCATAGGGAATAAATGTCCCAGGGATGCAAGGTCCTTCTGAGTGAAGATGGAAGGAGCAAGGCTGTGGCCTGGTTTCCCCATTTTTCTTATTTATAAATGGGAGTGAGTGCTGAGCAGGAGGAGTGGAGATGTCCTGAGGAGCAGTGACATGGGAGATGGTTTGAAGTGGGCTTCCAATGTGCGTGAGGTCTCAGTCCCCCTGGCAGCACCTCTTCAGGAGCAGTGGGCTTCAGACAGGCCATCTTTGACTAGTACTGGAGGGAGGGAAGCATTTATGTTCTTGATTCCATTTCTCCTTATCTGTGTGTATCTCAGGTTACCTTTCCCTCATTGCTGTATGGAACTACTTGGATTATATCCGAAGTTACACCAATACAAATGGTTAAAATAAATGAAAATGATTAATTTAAATTACTTCTTTTTTTTTTTTTTTCCTTGGATATTTATAGAAAATCTAGCACCTTGCTGGGTAGCTTTCAAACTTCAGCTGTGGAATCTGAGCCCGCTCCTCTTCCTTTCCCTCACAAAACTTTGCTTTGCTTAATAATCTTGTTATAACAACACTAAAATAGCTTGGGGCTGGAAGGAGGGAGAGGAGAAGGCTTCCAAAAAATCCCTTTAAAGTAAGTGTGATAATGGCACAGGAAAGACTATGGTATGTAACTATTTTGATTCCTTGTGGCAGAGTCCTTGTATAAAATAAAACAACTGCATGCTTAAGGGTTATAGCATCTGTGTTAAACAGAGATGCCTTTTTTTCTGAAATATTTGTCATCTGCTTGCTTTCTTTTTTACACAGATAGAAATCACTTAAGCTTATTTTGATTCCTTAACAATAAATTGTGCATTCTGTGGTGACTGCAGTTGATAAGGTACTTTGATGGAAATACTGTCTGTGATTAGAGTGATGGATTACTTGGAGGCCCTGGGGTACAGTTAGTCAAAACAATCATTGGTACGGAGGAGACAAGCAGCTTTTTGCTAACTCATAGCCTATAGGTTTTGGTAGAAATCTGAAGTATTTCAGATGGCTGTATTAGAACTTCTTGCAAATGTTTAAGATGATGCCTATGCAATGACACTGAAAAATTACTAACATTCTTTAAGTTCTTTTTTTTTCTCTACAGATAATGGAGAAGAGTACTGTCCTCAGAGTAACTGAAAGAAAGTTATGATCAAATAGCAATCGTGAAAGGGTATTTTATTTACTTACAGGAATCCACAGCCATTAGGATATAAAAAAGACACTCATCTGGTTTGATCATAACATGAAATTAATGTTCATGTAAAATGAATTCAATTATACTGACACCTCCTTTGGTATTTTATATAGAGCATCTCTCAGAAGGGAGCCTTATAGCTTGGAGAATCTTTTAGATTTCTGGTGGGTGTTTCTGATGTTTAACTTTCCTCTAAATTGTCAGTTAATGAATGGCTCGGCTTTCAGCCTGTTTATCGTCTGTGTTCCTGACATCAGGTCCTGTTCCTGGAAAAGCCCTCTGATGGTGAAAGCAGGAGTCAGTGTCTGTAGTGTGCTCTCATGCCATTCTGATAGGCAGCATGGAGGGAACTCATAATGTTCCTCAAGGCACCAAAGCACGTCTGCTTTTTAGGATGATCTTTTATGCCAGATCTTCCTGCCAGATACGATAAAGAATTTCTATTAAATACAAGTAGTGGACTCTTCATCAGATGCAATATTTATTTCTACCACAGTAACAGTTTGAGAAAATGGAAACATTTTAAGGACACTCCTTCCCAATCTAAGAGTCCAGAGATCTTTGCTGGACAGAGCGTGGTAGCAGGTCACCTGGGTTTGGTTGCTTATGCTGCATCGTATTTTGCTTCTCATACAGTCTTTTGAACAGAACCTCCATGCAAATACAGAGTTACATGCATTTGTGGAATACTCTATTTGTTGGTGTTCTTTGCAACAAAAACTTCTCGGGGCACGTACTGGAAACATGAAAAGGATTGTAGAGACTGCCAAAATGAATTGAAGCTAAGATTTTTTCCAAAGTACTAAGAGATACACTTCTCATGGTCTGTTCAGATCTCCCCAGTGCCAACTCTATTAGTAGAGCAAATGTGTTAGTGACTGGTACATCAGCTGCTGAAAGGATTTACAGTCATCCCCAGCGTGCTTTGCTAGTCACACTGCTGCTTCTTTCACATCCAGCGCCCCCCAACCTGACGGCTTAGTGAAAGAATTTCAAAGGCAATCTGCTCAGTCTTTGGCTTCAAGCGATTGGAGATCAGCCCCTTTTTAAGGAATTCCTTTCAGGGTTTTTTCCCAGCAGTTGTGAGCTGACAGTGGGGACAGCTTGCCCCTGTTAAGAGCCTGAGACTGATGTGGGGCAGTTGCTGGTAGGTAGGGGCTGAGGGATGGGTTGTTAGTGGTGAGCAGCCTGACAGAGACTCCCAGATAGCCTCTTCCCTTGCAAGCTCTTTTCTTGAATACGTGCCAGTTTCCTGCCGCTGTACTGAAGCGCTTTCCTAGCCACATCCCTGCTTCGGCATCCCAGCTCAACACTGCTGTCAGCATGAATTTTGTATTCCTAGAGGATGGAAACCCCTGTGTTTGGTTCCTGCCTCCTGAAACTCAGTGTGCATTCAACCCTAGAGACACAGCTCGGCTAACAGCATCCTACCGCCACTTCAATGCATCTTACTTCCAGTATCTGTCTCCAGCAAAAATGTATGTCCTCTTGTTTCTGTCCCAGTTAAAAGCTGCGTCGACACGTTGCACGTCAGGGGGTAGGCCCAGGTTGGTGAGTTTCTTTGGATAGCCCCTGTCCAAGTTGCTGGCTGAATAAACCCAGTACTCATTTCCTAGGCAGGGGAGAAAACAAAGCAAATAAACACTGCATTAATGAGATACAGAGGAGTATTTCTTCTTTTATGCTTTGTTATGGGGCTTTTTATTGCACTACCTGTACTGATAGTCTCTCAAGTATTGTACCATCTGTGAAGCACTAGATGAGAGTGCAGGTGTACTGTGATTACAGTTTCTGCTTTTGCCTCTTAAGCGTTGGCTTGTCTCTTGGCAAAAGACATTACCTCAGCGTGCTCTTGTTTCCTCTGTTCTCAGCTGTCTCATCTTTGAGGTAGACACTGTCTTAGTACAGTTGGGGTTATGTTAAAACAAGTAGTTAATATTGATAAGTTTTTGTATTATGAAATTGGTCTGAAACCAGGCACAGGCACCTGAAGGTCTAATGTAGAAGCTCATGGTCACCTTCCATTTGTTTTGCTGAGTGGGTTTGGTTTTTTTTTTTGGTAGTGATTAACAGGAAGTTTTTGCCCAGAGCTCCTGTATCTGTTGTCTTTTGTCATACGACATTTTCTAATGTCTCTCCAAATCTGTACTAGTGGAAGATGTACTAGTATTCTGCATTCTCTACATGGAATTATAATTTACTTAGTAAATACCCTCTCATTATAGTTTACTTAGTAAAATCCCTCTCTGGATTCACTGAAAACCATGGAGAGATTCATTCATGAAAGGACATTTCTTTGATTCTCTGCTAGCGGGAAAGTAAGTCAGTCAAGTATTACTATGAGAAAAGTGTAAAGTGTAGCATTTGAGTTCCTGAGAAGTTACTATTTCACTGTTTAGGAGCAAAGTTTAGATCTCAGCACTAAGTAGTTTAAAATAGCTGGATTACAGGTAACTTTCAAATGAATCTTTGATGTGTTTTTTTTTTTTTTTAAAAAGCAGGATGGTTGCATTTTTTCTGGAAATTATAAAGAATGGCAGAGTTGTAGATGTAATAGGATTATATATAGTATGTGCAGTATTTAAAGTGTTTTGTCTTGGCTAAAATACAATTTTTAAAGCTTTTTTTATTTTTACCTTCCATGTAAACTAAAGCAAATGGGCTTTGAGACATATGGAATAGATTATCATTCCTTTTCCCCCGCCATACAGAAAATGTAGAGCAGCATCAGCCATATGGTTTTTACATGATTGGAGATGTTCAGTCATGTTTTTAGTAGGTATTGGAGCCCAGTTTTGCTGGCTCAGTTTTTCATGCTAACAGCCTCCCAGCTCTGCTAATGGGGTCAGAACAGCTGAGTACTGTGTGACTTGGGAGGGACAGAGGAAGGCTTCCTGTTCTCCTCCTCTCCCATGGAAGCAGCTCACATGGCTGCCTGTATCCTCTGCCTGAGGAGCCACCAAGGTAGACACTTGGAAGGCAGCGTGAAAGTCAGTCTTTGGCAAAAGAGGAGGAGACAAGGAAAAGCTTGGGGGGCAGGGAAAAAGGTCTAATCTTCTCAAGCAACATGTACAGAGGCAATAGCTTAAAATGCGAGGAAATGGAAGAAAAACAGATCAGTGACTGATGAAACAGAGCTCCTAATGTTGTTGCTTATTGTTTTAAATAATAACTCTTGTTTAGTCTTGTTTATTGTTGAATGTTTCTTTCTAGGTGCTTATAGCTCCCCTTTGTTGTAACCGAAGCTATTCAGAGTCTTTCCGAATCCCATCTTTGTCCTAATATCCTCAGCATGAGATGTTTTAGATCTGTCACCCGTACCCGCTGGCTCTTAGGTGGGCCATTCCCTGGCCCTCTTACAGCTCAGAGGAAACCCAGCTCAGATGCAACATTTATGCAAATAGCTACTTACATTTTAAAACTTAAAACCAATACCTGAAAAAAATACAGCCTTCTCATCCTGAGGGGCCTCGTAGGCAGCATCGATTTTCTCTGGCAGATCAGGCCAGAATGTAGCAACAAGAAGAGGACCTGTGGGTTTTCCTCGGGGGTTTACAGTCCTCCACATGAATCTAAGCAGAACAGAAAATCGTATGAGATTTACAATGAACTAATTCACCAGCACATCTGTTTCTCATAATTTTTGGCAAAGGCCACATAAGCGTGCATATACACACATGCACACACACACATTAGCAGCAACAGACACTTGTAACTGTTTTCCTACAGTGACTGAAAAGCCAAATCACTCATTTAGGACCGTGCTGCTAAAACAGTCACACAATAAGCTCATGCCAGACTGCAGGTGAAATTGCTTGCACTGATTGCTTTGGAGTTCCTGTTGCTTTTTGCATCAGGGCAAAATGTATTCCATGCCATGAGTATACAAATAAAATTAGAGCTCTCCCGCTGTTGTGTATGGAGCAGATGGATGAGTGTTTGACCAAAGCAGAGATTTGTATTCCGTGAATTGCACTTGCAATTATTATTGTAGTGACTAGAAGTTCACATTTAATAACAGTATATCAAACTGCTTGGAAGTGAGCTTGGCTGTAAAAGAAACTGCTAGCACTAAAAATGTTCATTAGAGAAATGCAAAGGGTAATTTATTGGCTATTCTATGTGTAAGTAGGATCATCATTTGATTTAAGCTTTAAAGAGCTGTAATTATCTTTAAATGGCAGAACTTTGTGCTGAGAGCTTTTGGCATTAAAAATGGCACTGCTATTTCCTCCTCCATAGAATGAACAACTTTTTTCCCTCAACAGAAGTTTTCCCATGGTCATAAAATGCAGAGTCAGCAGGCTGGTGGAATCGCTCTTGTGATAACTAGTAAATTCGCAGGTCAAACACCTTTTACCATTATTATGTTGCTGAAGCTCAAGGTGCTACTGGCATCTTATGTTTTGCAGAGCATAAATAGTCATTACCCATTCCCACCTAGAATAATTATACTTTCGAGAAACCCAGGGTCTGCAATAGCATTTTGTGTTTGCCTAAAACTTGGAGGAGCTGTCTTAAATTCATTTAATAAATTGCTGTATCTTTATCAACAGAAGTTTGACTAAGCACAGAGCTAGCTAGGACAACTAAAACATTTTGAAATGCATTTGCAAGTATGATTAGTTGCTGCATACTGAATTATGATAATTATAGTGTTTGATATGAGGAAGAGTATAACTGGCAAGTGCATTGAGTTTTTTTCTCTTAATTAAAAATATGTATTTATTTAACCTGACATATGGTACTAATAATTAAGATAGTAATATGTTAACTTAGTTTCATTTAGCATACATATATGTATTTTTAACATGTACAAAAATATCTCTGGGCATAACTCATAATTTTCATTTAAAAGGCATTTAGCTAATCAGCTCTTGCTCTTGACTGTTTAAACACGGGTTTTTTTTTAAAAGGTAATAACATTTGTTTCATGCATCTCTTTAGACATAAAAGCAGATCCAATATGGAGTGAAATGAGAATCCATGTAACAAATCTTTCTAACACTGCATTCATGAAAGTAGCTCCTTTAAAAATCCAAGTTACAGAATTCTCAATCAAATTTAGACCTGATTTATGGCTGAGTCAGCACTAATAATTACTATCTGCATGAATTCCGAACTTTCCAGAGCCAATGGAGAACTTGATCACTGGGTTTTTATTAAAGCACACGTTTCAAGGGACTTGTTAAAATGGTGAGGTTTTCTCGTGGAAAGGGAAACTTTGTCAAAGCTGAATTTTCTTTTGTTTTTGAATTGGATAAGAGGTATTTTTATTTCTACTCCTCTTATTGAGGAAATGTTGAAATTAGTTCTTTGGCTTTTTCATTTCACTTTGAACATGTTAAAATGTTTTAACTCATTCAGGTTAAGTTTTAATATTACATTTACAGACAGATGTAATACGTTGTTACAGTAAGTATTTTACTTGTATTTTAACATAATCAAGATTTTCTGTTGTGGTGGTTATTACTGCTACATATGCAATTATGTTAAGGCACCAAATCATTGGGGTTTTTTTAACATCTTGGTAAACTTCAGAAGTTCGAATTTTTCTTCACTTTCAGAACAAAAGCATCTGTGTAAACGCTGTACTCAGGCACACTTATTGCTTGGAGGATTCTGTGCCCGGTGGACAAGCTCAACTCTTCTCTATGGCCAGCAGCACCTCCAGTAATTCCCTTTTGTTTTGTTGGTTTGAGGGGGGAGGGAAAAATACTTTTTTGAAAGAATGAATCTGCTCGGACCTCCTTTTTGCTATTTAGTCCTTTTGCCTGTGTAATATGACAGTTGGATGCTATGGTCATTTTGATGAATCATAAAAGTCACACTACACATGATAGACATCTGTTTTTTGAATTCCTAAAGTGAGTCATAATGCTGCTTGCCTGATATTTGGAAAGCTTCAAGACTGACAGGCGAAGCCATTCTACAGCAAAACAATTCAACAATTGTCTGCCTTTGCTGCATGTTAGATAAAGCATGAGTCAGTATGAACAGATTGTTTTGGTATTTGCATAGCTCTTCGACCAACTGTATCTGAATGCAAAATACTTCTGTGTTGTTGGGATTATATAGAATACTGACTCGCTTTGCTGATTTAGGAATAGATTTTAAATTGTTCCTGCTTGAATCAAGCCTTTTGTGATTGCCAGTTTACAAAAGCAGAAGCAAGGTGGAGGTCTGGCTGAAAACCGAGGCCCACAAGTGAGCAGAAGAGGATCAGTATGCTGCGAATACTGTGGAGCTTGAAAGGTTTTCTTACTGCTGTAAGAAAGTTTTTTTCCTTTTGGAGGCCCTGAGCTGAGGTGAACACTTCAGCTCCCTGATGGCTGTGCTAGCAAAAGTGGGCACTGGTTTTGGCAAGCTGGTTGGGCCAGGGTGGTGGGACCAGCTCTGGGCAGCTTGTTGGTGGGAGGATCCAATGCTGGCTTTCTATGAGCTTGATCTGATGGTGCCGTGGGGCCATTCTGTGGCTAAGGGCTATTTCTTGCCATTGGGGATCACTGGGTTGCAAGGAATCTTGGCGTGCCACTAACAGGGCCAAGAGGAACAGTACAAAAGGTATCACAGGTGTCCCCACAGACATGTTGAATGAACCCTTTTTGCCCATAGCAGCTGTGAAAAATGAGAAACATTATGTTCTTGCAACCAGAGGTTTTTAATCCCAGTTTACACAGTACCAAAAAGCCATTGATGAAGATTAAGTCAAGCTTCAAACCCAAATCACCGTTATCTGGGTGTCACATAGGTGGGAACTGGAAGGAAATGCACTGAAGGAAGTACTGTATACCATAGACTGTAAAATTATACAATTGCCCATGATATTTTTGTTATGAAAAGCTGGTGAGTAGAGTTAAACTGTGCAGCATGGTAATAAAACCGTCACATCTTTTTGCTGAAAATTTAAATCTGGATGAGATGGCTGGACTTCACACCACCAGCAGATATGGATAAGTTTTAAATTTGTGGTTTTTGAGGGAGGTCTTGTTTGTTGGTTCTTGCTCCCATTTAAATTTCAGCTCTGACATCTGGAGCAATGAACAGGTGTGTTGTAATACTTCTGCCAGCTTTAGATGCTTGTGTATGTTCCTATCTAATAGGAGACGGTGTTTGATTTGGGCACATGCAGTGAACTAACATGGCCCCAGATCTTCAATGGCATTGGGAGAATGCTCAGAATAACTGAGGATAAATGATTTCAAGTTGGGCATTGATTTATGGCAGAGAAAATGGAGCTTTCGTGTCTCTCACCATGGTGCTGCCAAGTCCCGTGCTCCTTAGGAGATGCTTTTCATTGCTGAGCAGCTGGGTAATACACTGGCAAAGGCAGTGGGAGCTGCAGCTCCGCAGCCACCTCGTTTTATCAGGAATGTCTCTGCTCTTGCATCAAAAATGCCTTTTGTGTCTTCTGCCATGGAGCTCTTGCACACATGGTGCCTATCCCGATCACCAGTGTCTTTGATGTGTTATTACAGCAGCCATGAGTCACACAATACTGTTGTTTAATGATTTTGGACTCAACCTGGATGAAACCACTCAGGGTTAATCACAAGATTTTGCTCAGAGATTTCCATAATTGTGTCTTTATGAACATGGGAAGGGAACCGATCCTCTTCAGGCCAAGCGATCATAACAACAGTTTTGCTAAAAATGAAGATTTGCTAAAATAGTGTCTCCATGGTGGAAGAGGCATTTGAGATTATTGCCACTAACTTTGAATGAACTACTTTTTTTGGGGGGTGTTTTTAGAAGCTGAGTTTGGAAATTTTCCTGCAATCAGGTTTGAAGTTTTATCCCGTAGTGCAGACTATGTGAAATGAAATCAGGAAGGACAGTGCCTCCAGAGCTCTACTTCACTGAAAGTGATGGGATTTCCATTGCTGGATTACTTGTAGGTTGCTGGAACCCTTGTAGGTTTTGCTACAAAAGGCATGCGGATATATTTTATAGGGAATGAATCCTTCTTTGGCAGACAATAGAATGCCTAATGCATCTCTTCCATTGCTAATTTTGTGATTAACATTACAGATGGGCAAGTCTCTACAGATTTTTGGGGGTCATATCTGGTTTGCATAAGCATTTGGAATCTTGGATGCGTCTCTCACTTCACCCTTTAAGCAAACCTTTTGTGATGCTACAGAAGCCAGTAGGGCTGACACCAGGGTTAATTTTTGCTCTCCAAACTCTAAAATTGGGCATAAAATATCATGAGAACAGGGTGTTGGTTTTTTTTTTTTGTGAGGTTTGTGGCATTTCCTTGTCCTGATTTTAGCTAGAACTACCACCAACCCAGTCTGTCATAGCATCTTGGCATGCACAATCCTAGTGTAGGGCAGAAACCAGAAACTAAAAACCACCAGAAAACTGCCTAAATTAATGACTGAAGGTGAAAATTCCAGACTCTCAAAGAAGTTAGAGAGTAGCTCTACGAAAAGGTGAATTTATTGCATAATCATCTTATCTGTCTCTAATTACAGACAATCTTTTGGACATGAAGGTGGTTGGGAGTAGTTAGCATAGATTCTGAAATGGGAAGTCATGGTTGATCAACCTGATAACCGTCTGTGATGAAATGACTGGCTTGGTAGATGGGACGAGAGCAGATGAGAGGGGTTTTTGACCCTGTTTCCAGTAAGATTCTCATAGAGACACTGTTGAAGTGTGGGTGAGGTAAGCAGACAGTGAGGTGGACAGAAAATTGGGTAACTGGCCGGGCCTAGAGGACGTGGTCAGTGGTATGAAATCTAGCTGGAGGCCAGTAACTAGTGGTGTACCCCAGGTGTCAGAACTGGTGAGAAGACTGTTTAACATCTTCAGTAATGATCTTGGTGATGGGGCAGAGCGCACCCTTAGCAAGGTTGCTGAAGGCCCAGAACCGGGAGGAGTGGCTGATACAGCAGAGAGTTGTGCTGCCATCCAGAGGGACCTTGGCCCCTGGAGAAATGGGATGATGGTGGGAACCTCACACAATTCAGCAAAGGCCAGTTTGAGGTCCTGCACCTGGGGAGGAACAACCCCAAACACCAGTACATGCTGGGGGCCAACAGGCTGGAAAGCAGCTTTGTGAAAAAGGACGCAGGTGCCCTGGTGGCAAGAAGTTGACTGCAAGCCAGCAGTGTAGCCTTGTGGCAAAGGCAGACATATTATTTAACCATAAAACCAGAATTTGACATCTCTTTCCCTTAGGAGTTGATTAGGACACTTTGCTATGTCTGAACACACAAAAGAAAGGGCAAAGATTGTACCAGATAATTAATTATTAAATTTTGAACAATAGGTCTGACAGATTCCTCCACTTGAGGCCCCGTTGGTAAGCAAGTTATCTCTCTTACCTATCTTTGAAGAAAAATATTTCTCCTCTAATTTGTGCAACTCCATCAAATACAATGTCATGCTTGCAGAGCTCTGGAGTGACAGGTCCAAGGGTTGGACTTGGGCCTGGCCCTGGTCCGGGTTCGACATCGGTTGATACTTCTGTAATGGGGAACAGAAATACTCTGTTACATTGAAATACAGTGCTGCAAAGGTAACACAGGGAACCTGAACTATCATAATTCAGAGAAGGGGAATAATTTGGAGGCAATGCTTGAAGGGGAAAAAAACACCTTATAATAAAATCTTCTCAGAAGAAGGTGGTCAAGTACATCCGAGAAGGCCTTAGCTTCTAGTCCTGCCTTTATCTGCTGTGTGGCCTCATCAAGACAGTGTGCCTACGTGAGTGTCCATCCATGTTGAGCTGCCTATTTAACTTGAAAGATATTCAGACATGATTAGACTGGGTTCAAATGTTAACATTACAATTTTTATTTTACTGGCTTCTAAAAAGAAGAGAAATGCATTTCAAAGTCCTTCTATTCAGAATTATCCACAACTCTGCTGAGAGAGATGTCAAAGTGGATTTCTCTTCTCTCTAGAAGTGCCAATAGTTTGCATGTTACAAAGATGCCTTTTGAGCCATTTGTATGATCTGTCTGCCCTCATCAATAATCAAAACGTGCTCTTCAGACCATGCACTTTGCCATCTGGTTTCTTTTATTTTGTTTTATCATTTGGCTGCTGCTGTATTGCCTTATGAGATATTTGCCTTTTTTCTTAGACATCAGGTTGATTTACTACTGTATAAAACAAAGTGGAGCGTAGGTGATTTGAGATAATAATAGTGTAAGAAAACAAAGGGGTTTTTTTGAATATTTGTTTTATATAGAAAGCAGTTTGTAAAGGGTTCTATCAGTTATAGAGAGGCAAAAAAGATAGTTTTGTCTCAGGTTTTGAAGTGTGCCTTGAGAGAACTGGGTTAAATTCTGACCTATCAAAGTTACGTGGTGCGAGCTTAGAAAATTCACTTAACTTTGCCCATGTGTCAATTCCCAGCCTTAATTAAAGCAGTAAAGAACAAGGAGAAAATGAAGATTCCAATCAGATTTTTGATAAAAAGGTGTTTCGTGTGGTAATAATTTTGGTATATTCTTATTGTAATTTCTAAAGTTTTGAATACTGTAGAATATAGTAATTTACAATTAGGAAGATATCTCAGTAGGAAAGTGAAAAGCACAGAGAGAGAAATGGCATAGGTTCTTTGACTGCTTAATTTACATTGTGCCTCTACAAGGTAGAAAACGTATACATGGAAAGAACTTCAATCATAATAATACTTATGCATTTTTCTAAGAGTATCTGTGGAGAAAATAATAAATTTTAAAAATGCACTAACATATAAATGCTTAGATCCACTTTTTCTCCAGGAGCTTGCCAAAAACATGTACATGGAAGTACCAGCTCCCACACACTCCCTGCAAATGTTATTGTGACGGTACAGCCTGAGTCATTGTGGGAAGGCAATGAGAACTGTTTCCAAGCTGTGACCTCCTTTCTCTCTTACAGAGAGTTGCAATCTGGAAAGCTCAGAGCGTTGTAAACAGTAACACCCAAACCCACCCACATCAGGTATTCCAAGTTAGAGAAACGCATGGCATTTCATTGTCCCAGTAAAAGCATTAGAAATTTTCATCTAAACGTTTGGTTTGGGGGAGTTTTGGGGCTCCTGTTCAGTAAATTTAGTGATCCCTCATCCTTAAATTGCGATATTTGATTGAAGTAGGAGCCCTGGTAATAACATGAAGAAAGGAGGGAGAAGGGAATGGAGGATGTTTCTGGCGTTGGTGGTATTGTGCAGTATGTAATTTACTGCAAGTTCTGAGCCCCAAATTTCAACCTGTGCTGCATGCCTCTCTGATGAGTTCTGCTGATGAGGGAGGACTTTACCATATAGCTCCTGGATCCCTTTAATGTCATCCTGAGAAAGCCGAAAGTTCTTGGTGTAGGTGTAGATAGGGGCCATAAGAGCTCCTGGATCCTCAGAGTGCTCTAATCCCATAGCATGGCCAAATTCATGAGCAGCAACCAAGAAGAGACTGTACCCTAAATAACAGCAAGATAGTATTAGCCGCTTACATCTAAATAGAAGTGTACTACGCAAGTTATTCATAGTCTTCTCATTTTATTTTCATCACTACCCATCAAATTCTCCCAATAATGAATATCATCATTATTATTTACAGCCTGCAATGATGAATGTCATACATATTGCCAGAAATGATATTTAGAGAGATTCTAAAACCTCTTCTGTAGCTGATGTTTGGTGCTATCTCACATGCAAGTGACTTTGACCACAGTTTTAATACCTCTGTGAGAAAAGAAAATGTAGCAAATAAAATCAGTCTTTTTTTATGCACAGAAGAATTAAGCTTGCAATCTAGACCTCAAATGATAGTTTTAATCAGAAAATGTCATGCAAGTGATAAGCAAGTGTGTATATCTGTGTGTTTGTGAACAGAGCCTGAATCAGTACTGTTGTACCAAATATTGTTAGGTTAAAAAACCCGTATCTTTTATCATCAGACAACATTTTATCAATTATGCCCAAACAGTCTCTGAAATTTAGCAGTTATTTCCTTCTCAAGAGAAAAGCCTGAATCTAGAATTTGTTTGTAAATGTGTATAAAGCCTTTTGCTATATTTAATTTTATCCGTGTTACAAATAAGGACAAAGATTAACCAAAATAACCTTACATACAGATATTCACCATGCAAACCTTATATTGCGTTTCTCAGTTTTTAAACATGTTTTTCATCTTTGGCAATATTAGTCACAAATGTATTAATTTTTTACATTTACCATTTTTTCCTAATTTGGCCAATACCAGAGTTTAAGTATTACATACTAGTGAAATACTCTAGTACTTGGTAGCCTTGGAAGGAAAAATTTGTGATGAGAAAAACATACATTTATTTATTTATTTATTAAATGATTTTGGGTTTTGTATTTTTGGCAAGAGACTCCATCGTTATAATTTTAGAAAATCTGAATGTTACGGGCCGATGAGCTCTGGGACTGACTCTCTAACAATAGCCTCACATTTAAATGTAGGGGCTTTGCTCAGATTTTGGGCTGGGGAGAAATACTGTAACCAGACAGGAGCGATAAGTGTGAGAATGAAATCATCATAAGTGTGATGTCATCGGTCTGGTCAATATGCTGGTCCCATTGCATTGCTCTGACAAACTCTTACCTTGATCTGGACAAAACCCCCACTTGCGGTCATCATCATAGCTACTGGTAGAAGCACACCACAGCTTGCCGTCATTGCGACCTGCACTTGTACAGGACTCGTATTTATTCCCAAGGAAGATGAAGGGGAATACACAAGGGGCTCCCTCTGAATTGCCACCAACTGTTGACATGGCTGTGGAAAAGGACAGAAAAACACAGTGAGAATGGAATCCCTTTGGTGAGATTAAGCTGATGCATGTTCTCCTAAATTACACAGTAAAACCGAAAAGCAAGCAGAAAATCTGCAATCTTTTACAAACGTGAGGAGTAGATTGAAAGTAGTGTTTGACAAGAAAATTGTCTGACACAGGGAAAAAAAGGGAGAAGTCTAGGCATTGCCATTGCAATGAACTTGCCAATAGTTTTGGTGGGAGTAAGAACGAGCCCCAGACTCGTGTTCAGATCTCTGAGAAAGCAGCAGGTAACAGTGTTTTGTGGAAGGTGATTGCATAGCAAGTACCTTTTGATGGTCTTTCCTGGTGAGGTTTTAAAGTGTGTCTCAAATAGGTTGAAGGTAGGTTTAGTGTCAGAAAGGTTAAAGGCTACCGAGTATGCGCCTGGTTAGTAGGTGTTCCACTGAAGTATAAGCTTTGAAGTAGGAAAAAACCTCCAAAAGGTCCGGAAGAGGAGTCATATCAAATTGAGGAATTGTTTTATGCTGTCAGCAGGCTAGAGTTTAAAAGCATATGTTTTGAAATGTTTTCTAAAGAAAAGGATATCAAATGTGGATGGCTTTTTTAAAAAACCTGTATTTTTGCAAAAACTTGTAATTTTTTCCCCTGTGTTCTTATCTATGTAGTATATGGTGGTAATATATAAGAAATAACACTTGTATATGTGCATATAAGTATTTTCCAAAGGGAAGAGGGTGGAACAACTTAAAATTACAGTTTAAAGTAGGTATCATAAACAGAGCATGAAAAGAGTATAAAACTCATTTAAATTGATTTACACTGCTACCTGGCAATTACAATTCCTTTCAAATTGCAGTCCATCTTCTGGGAAGGTATAGGAGAGCAACACAGAGGCAAAGCTGGTTGTGCCCCTAATATTATTTATTTCTCATTTATTATTACTAATTAATAAGCCAGAAATAAAAAAAAATTTAAAAAATCACAACTACCTTAAGCAATAAACTTTTATGCTGAAAAAAAGCTTAAACTAAGTGTATTTCTTAGTTTCGGTGATAAAGAATATGTTGCCTAGGACTTTGGATATATTGATTCTACGTATATTGGTTCTTTTGTTTGTTGAACTATCCTTTAGATTTTTCTCTTCCTGACTGTGTACCAACGTATAATGAATTTGATCATTTTTGGTTTGGTTGGTTTTTTTTAAGAACATCTGTAAGGTGAAATTGAGGAGTTACACCTGGTTATCAAAAGTAACAGGAAGCCAAATACCAATGCATCGAATCCCTGTCGCAAATGGTTAGGCCATTTTCAAAAGACTCAAAACTAGGGTGCAGGTAGGTTTGAGTGTCACTGCAGGGAGCAACAGGGTGAATGTGGCTTCCCCTTGGCTCTGGTAAAAGCTTGAGATTTTAGAACTGCCATTGCTAACTTATACAGCCTAAATACTTATGGCTCCTGAAATTGAACACCTGCCAAGCTATACAAGGCTATAAATTAATTTTTGTTCCTTTTATGTAGTAAAACTGAAGTTAAAAAGTATAAAAAAAAATGTGAAGAAAGCAGAAATCTATTTTTCTGGCTAAACCATTTCACTTAGTTCTTTTGAATTGCTGAAAAGATCCATTAACTTAAGCTTAACATACTAAACAGGATTTCTCTTTTCAAGTGTAGATGGTAAGTATTAAGCTAAAATATTATTCATGCTTTCTTTCATCACATGAAACTTCTTTTCCAGGGCCATTAACAAATGTAATCTACTAGTAATTATCCTAGTGGATAATTAGACATTTGGTGCTATGGTTCGATGACATTTGTGTATCTCTGAGAAACTTGGTGTGCTGTGGCACACCATATTGTTTACGTAGACCATCCCCTTCCTTGGCCACCTGTGCTGAAATTCTGCCGAACTCATCAACTTCTGTGTGCTCTGGTGAAGATGTAAAAAAGGAGACTATTGTTATTTAAAACAATGACAAATTAGACTGTGTTAGGCAAGCAATGCTTCTCATACCAGTCTCTGGACAGAATCCATATTTCTTATCTCTGTCGTAGTCCTCGGTGGTTCCACACCATCGGTATCCATCTGTCCTGCCTTCTGTTGTGCACTGGTCATAGGATTGGCCTTGAAATTTAAAGGGGAATTTGCATGGCTGCCCGTCACCATTGCCGCCCATTGTAAAAAGTGCTGCAGGGAGAAGGAAAGAGAAAAATATGAATATGCAATGCTCAATATCAAGAAGATGGGAAGAGGCGTTGTTTATAAGTGTGCTTCACTTTTTAGAGTAGTAATAAATAAAATCCCAAGACCTTTTCTGGCTGAAGGGTGATCGGGAAGGGTTCTAACAATGGGATGTTGTGACAGAGATGATTCATTTTGCCTTTTCCACTTAAATCAGCAATTGGCCACAGTATCAGAGGCATGACCCAGTACATTACTGAACTAAGTTCCAGTCCCACTAAGGAGAGGACTTGGAGATTTGCAGACCTGGCTCATGCACACGAGTTCGCTGAACTTCCGATCTGGCTGAGCTCTCATCTATATCCTTCTGCATCCTGGACATGGAAGCAGCCACACAGAGATCCTATCTCTAGGCAAAAGATAACTGCAACATGCATTGGGCGCCCCCAAAAGAGCAAGCTGCAGCTGGTTGTATTTGTCTCAGATGCTGTAATAAGTTAGGGAACGTGCATTCGCTAGGACTGTGGCTATCGTGATTGGAGAAAGACTTTTTTTTTATAAAGAAATGATAGAATTGGAAGGCAAAATTAAATTGAGTTGTTTAGATGAGTCATTTACCACATGAGCTGCTTCCAGCTCTAGATCTGGCAAACTCTGTATTTTAATAGCCTTTTTTTTTGTTTAAATGTGGCTAAGTTGCAAAAACCTTATGGAAAGTCAGTCTCTTACTGCTTTGCATGGAGTCTTTCTGAGTCACCATCAAAATGCAGTTTTTAATTTTGCTTGAGGTAACATCATGTGATGGCAACAACAACAGTTTATTAAGTTTTCAAATCCTCCCCCAGCCTTAACTAGAAACATTTTTGCTTTAATGTAAATGAAGGTTAAAGACAGAGACTAGGACAGTTTACCCCAAAACATAACAAAAGCTTTATTTATTTGCAAGGGGATCTTAAGGGGCCTGACGTTATGTATCACGGTAAGCTCAGCAATTTAAAAATTAGTAAAGAAATGCTGATGTGAGAGCAGATTCAGACTGGACAGTACTAATCTGTGAGCTGCACTGCACTGTCAGCTCTTCCCAGAAAAAACAGCCAGTTGTGATGTCAGGAAACCTCAGGCTGGAAGGCTGCTGAAACCCCGTGGCACAGACCCAAGGTGGAGGTAGCTGCAGCTCCAGGAGGGTTCTGCCTGGGAGAGCAGTTGGAGCAGCAGCCTACGAGGCCTGTGCCCAGTGTGAGGGAGGTCCAGGCAGAATGCAGATCTCAGTAACATGAGATATTGGAGGACCAAAGTTAGGACCCTAAACACTCTGTTGTGTCAGTGGAGTTCGGTAAAGAGAAAGATTCAAGATCCCATATGGCAATGGAGAGCTCCAGACCACCTACATAAGATTTGTGTAGTAGGTAGATAACTTTCTGCTTTCCCTTCTTCTGCTTTGACAGTTGAATCAGTCTACAAAACTAGGGTGCAGATCTGGGATTAATTTTAGAAGAGCCTCGTGCGACCCTATAGCTTAAAAAATGTTTCCAAATATGCAGTGTGGCTCTATAAGAAGAATTGAAACTAACTTCAGTGAATGAAATGGGAAGCAAACACTGACAACTAAGAATGTTGCCCCCAGCATGGGCTCTATGATGTAAATCCTCCCCTATCTGAACGTATTAGCTGGTTTTAGCAAATGGTGTTTTGGAGTAACGACTGAACAATGCAGCTCTGAATTTAATAAGAAACATCTGTGCATAACTGTTCAGGGATCTTGCAAAACAATTGCATCAGAAACAAAAGGCTGAAACCCTTCTGTTCTGTTTCAGAAACCTTGACACAAGCATTTCCAGGAATATCAGCTTCCAGAACCAACTCTCCCTGACAGTGCTTCACTGCTCACATTTTCAGTCTTGTATAAGTTTGGGAATTTACAAAGGTATCAGTCAGCGTACATGGATCTCAGTTTGTCCAGTGACCTATAATCCGGGCTTCATTCCGACTGTATCTGAGCATTTGAGTATCATAAAGAAATAAGCCTAATTTTGCCCTTTTACAGCTGGATGTATTAACCTGAAGGAGAAGAGATTTGGGAAAAGGTGGGGAATGAAGGAGATGGCAAAGTTTTAGGAAATAATTATTGTGTGGGTATGTGTATGTGCACGCATATAGTCTACTGAAGTAAATGTTGGCTAAAGAAGCTAGTTCTAAAAGTCATGTAACTAATGATAAGTTTTTAAATTAACTGAGGTCTGTTAGAAGTTCACACTCCTGCTTGTTCATCCCCTATAGTTACATAAATTGCTGTCACTATGGTAGATCACAGCTCTAGATGTGACCTATAATGGGCAATTAGGGTTTTGGAAACTAAAGAATATGGTTTTTATCCCATTAGGGCTAGAAGACTGCTATGTTCTACAACAGACTATCTTTGCAAAACCCTGGCATCCTGGTGCAGAAAATTTGTAATCTTACATGNTTATGATATTGGAAATTGTGTGGTCTTGCAAATGAACTTGAAAAATCCCCCAAATTTGTCAAGCAGGAATCCATTTAGTGTTTGGCTGCAATAGGATACCAGAGAAGTTTTGAAGACAGGGTGTTTGAACTTTTTCTACATACACATCTGCGATCTTTTGAAAAATTACTTGTACTTAACTGACACCTACATGTTAACGCATATACACATGTTTTTACAGTACTCACTGAGCCTTGCCTGGGACATGTTGGGCTGTGCTTGTGCATTCTTGGTCTGCCAAAACCCTGATCATGTCTTGTTTTGTTAGCTTTGCATCTTAAGCATCACTAATTTCCTTTCAGCAATTGGCTTTCCCTTTCCTTGTACTGACTGCATGTACCCATAATATTATAAATACATTTAGTACTGTTGTTCAAGCAGGATTAGCATGAGTCCAACAAAAGCTCCATTATTTTCTGTTTCATTCTCTTTCATAACTCTGCTTTTATTTATTGTGACACAGCAGTAGCTGGCAGGAGTTTTAGTGACCTTGTGGGTCCATTGCTCAGGACATAAGGTAACAAGAGTGATGAAACACTCCCTGCTGCCAAAAGCTTATGGCAGTTGGTTATGTACAAAAGGAAAAACGTGAATGCGGAAACTGCAGTACTGGGAGTGCTGGTGAATATAGGTGCCAGCACTGGAGCTGGCAAACAGGAGATGGAGCAAGCGCCTAAAAGCCCCTTACCTTCTCTGCTCTTCTCACTGCTGATAAATTAGCACGCTAGGCTACAGCCAATTAAAATTAATTGCTTCTCTAAAGGTTTCCTGCTGTGTGATGTACAGGAGATCAAATTAACACTCATACAATAATAAATTGTCCAAAATCTTATATCCAGTATACCCATCTTATATCCTTCAAGATTTTCAAGCATATAAAAACATCTTCCCCATGTTTAACTGGAAACATATTGTCATAATTTCATTTGAAAGACGATAATAATCATATTGTGTATATATTTTTAAAAAGTTATGGCTAGATGAAAGCATTATACACACCGTCTAATTTGTAAATGTGTGTTTCCAAAAATGAAATAAATTGCTTGTGAAATGGAGGATTCTGTTCACATTCCAAAGAGGTAGAAATTAAGTACGCTCCTTGCTTTCCTAGACCCTCTAACAGTGTTGTACAGATACTGATACCGAGTTATGATTTCCGAAATACAGCGTCATTCCTGTATCTAAAGTGAGCTGTTGGAACTGCTTCATGAGTAAGAATCCTAAGACCTGCATCAAAAATGAAAACCTAAATGCTAAAAATGTGAGTGCTCTCCTGGATAGCAATTTCCAATATACCAACATATAAGTAACTTTGTACCAGCACAAATTCTCATTGAAATTCAATGGTTTTTATTTTAATAAGCAGTATGAGGTCATTCAAAGAGTGATTTCTGACAATAATAGTGTCACGTTGCACTAAGAGGGCTCCTGGAGTCAGAGGACCTGGGAAACCAGTTGGTAAAATTGGTATGCGAAGTTGAGAGGTTTGGCTTAATGGGTTTCATCCTTAACTGCTAGTTTTTGTCAGTTACTGGTCTTGAAGGAGATGTAATTGCAATTGTTAATGGAATAGCCTGCAATTTAGGGAGAGGTTTCTGTCATTTAGTGTGCTCCATCTCCAAATTTGGCCCAATCCTTACTCTAAAAGGTGGTTGTCTTTCCTGGATCATGGAACTGAACCTGTAGTGTCTTTGATGTATAGATGGGGCCAACATTGTTTCCGACATATCTTCAATGTGTCCTTGATTTTAGATAAATGCCTCCGCCTGGGCCATTGTCAGCTACAAACTCTCCTATGCCAAGGGAGCCTTTAGGCAGTTTTGTCTGCTTAGATACTGAGGAGATATTAAAAGCAGTAAAACTAAATCAACCAGAAAGGAAGTGGAAAAAGTACAAGGTGAAGTGGATGGGCAAAATAAGTAGGGAGCAGTCTACCAGGACAAAACAGTAGAAGAAATGATCTACTTACACTCGTGGGGACAAAAGCCATATTTGCCATCTGCATCAAAGTCTTGGGTTGTGGAACACCAGAGGAATCCATCACTGCGTCCTGCGTCTGTGCAGCTGTTGTATTCCTTGCCATTGAACCAGAAGGGAAATTTGCAGTATTCACCATCTGCGTTTCCATACTTCACTCTAACCACTATAAAGAGGACAAATGCAGGGATGAAATTAGCCACCAACTGATATAAAAATACAGTTTCTGGAACTCTTCTTTTGCTGGAGGACATTGGTATAGAAATGCAGTCTGAATTTCCACTTTGAAATTCAATATGCTATTGGTCTCTCTATTGGCAAATGATCATAGCTGAAATAATAACTGGTAATTTTGAAAGAATTACATGGATATTACTCATGCTCAAGTGTTAAGAGTGAACAGTCCTTAGAATCAGCCCAGAAAAATATATATGTTGTTGTTACTATGGCAATGCAAACTTATAAACATGCTTTTAATACATTTAATAATTTAGTTTCTTTGGTAATATGGTCTAAAATGTTCAGTAGAGTTTGAAAGGTTCCAGGCAACAGTTGAACATGAGCTGAACATGCCTTGTGCCTCATAAACCACTTTGGTATTTCCAATTTGACAAATTGAATGAGGTCTCCTGTGGCACTGGGGGGACAGGGTGGTAGTGCAGGCTTTTAGTGCAGGACCTGGCTTTTATTTCCATTTGTCACATGTAGTCCTAAGACTACAGTGCTGGTGCTGTAAGATACGTTAATGTATAGCTAATTCACTTATCCATAGCATTTCTCTTGATGGCAGTAATTAACTATATGTTTTTGCAGCATTTCCACAAATATGGAAAACAGTTTCCTCCTATTCACTGTTAGTCTGAGGCAGGGATCCACTCCAGTTGCTACATATACTGGTCAATGCTTCTGCTAAAGTTAAAAGAAAGACAAACATAAGGAATTTGACCATTTTGGCATTAAAGTTCAGCTAGTTTTTCAATGGGAGGAAAGCTAAGAAAACTAGAATTTGAAATGAAAGGCAATCGTGAATTTGAATTCTTACTCTAAAATTTCCAGATTATTTTACAGTAGTATAATTATAATTAGAAAGATATCACTGTAGCAAAGCTCAAACAGAAAAAAAAAAAGGTTCTGAACTACTAATACTTCATCTTGTTTGTCTAGTTCAGGTGACACTATCTGGTCCTCAGTTGTTTTCTTCTAAAGAGTATGGCAAGCTGCCTGTTAAAGATTCTTGGAGATGGTCTTAATCCACTGTTTGATGTTGATTTTGTTTCAGTCATCAGCATGAGGGATTTATATTCAATTTGGTTTTGACATGAGTATGTAAATCCTTATTTAGGTGGATGGTTCCATTTTTAACAACTGGAGCCACAGTTTATGTCATCTTAAAAGGGTATGCCAGCTGAAAAGCACTGGCCAGTCTGCCTCTTACAAATGAACTTAAAGATGTTGTACTTTGGGTACCTGAGAACTGAAGCATTCAAAACTCTAGTTGTGGCTTTATATTTTTCCCAAAATTCATGCAGGTTGTGCAGCATCAGGCCGATTATCAATTCAGGTTTTCAAGGGGCAGTAGTACAGGAACAGAAAGGGAAATCCTAGGTAACATTTATTTAGGAATGACGTAAACAATTTATAGAGAACAATTTGAATTGTATAAATTAATTTTAATCCCCTAACATTTATTGACATGTCAATGAAAACATTTCATGCAGTGCCTGAAACAGTATTAAAACAGAGCAGCCAGCAGACCATATGTTCTGAAACATTAAAAAGTCTGGTACCTTGCCCCTCTCCAAGAGTCCACAGTTCATCATCATCAAAATGGGAGTCTCCTCCAATTCCTGGCCCCGGTGCAAAGGCATGAGCCAGGAGACCGTCTTTGCCATCAAATGGATAGCCATCACCATGTTCTGCAGAAGGAAGGAGACAAAAAATAGCTGTTTCTAATGACCTCAACTCTGTCAGACTCTATACATGAATGATGATTATCGTGTACTTTCCCATCCAAGACAGCAGCAGAATACTCCAGTGAGTGAGTTTATTGGTATGGGTTGTGCTGCCAAGACTGAATCAGAAGAGAAACGACCAGTTCTTACAAAGAACATTAAGTGTCAGTACTGCAGTTGTCACTGCATGTTATTTTATATCTCGTTAAGTATTGTGGAAAAGAATCAAAGACAGTGAAGAACAGTGAAATACTGTACAGTAGATGTATGACTGCATACACACTGCTATTTCTCAATGGAGACTGGTAGGAGCTGTAAAATAAACATTGCAGATGAAGGGTATTTTCAGATTATTCATACCAGTTTCCAATGCAGAGATTGGAAAGTAAAGGCAGATTTCTTTTTGCAGGCTACTCCTTTCTGCTGCACCTCAGACTGCTGCGCTCTTTCCTTTGTGCAGGATACTGGCAACTTTGATCAGGAAAGCAAATCAGCGGAGTATCTCAGTAGTGGGTCTCTGGAAAACCAGCTCTTATTCAGTGCTCTGAGACCTGTGAATGAGCCTATTCCTCCTCCACGTCAGCCACTCCGAGATGCAGGCAGCTCACAGGGCAGCAGCAGGTTAAGTAGCTCTCCTGTTATTGCACTGTAGGCTTTTCTTGGAAGTACACCGCATGTGGGTAAGGCAGGCTGGCAAGGGCATAACCCTGTTATTCATAGCTTTCCCACCACACTGACCTGTGCATCAAAGCTGGCTGCCAGCATCTCCAGTTGCATCATTTCAGGCCTTTTGGTCTGATGTCTTGCCATTTAATAGAAGCCCTAAATACACAGGCCAGATTCTCTACTCTCTTACACCGATTTCATGCTGGTGTCACTCTCTTAATACTAGTTCAGTTCATTCATTTCAGTAGACGAGGGTGTCAGTTGTCAAGGAGAAGATTTTGACATGTATTAGATGCTTTACTCCCACTTATTACAAAGTAGATCCCGTGCTTAAGAGAAAGCTTAAAAATGAAAAACCTTGTGGATGTCCCAGCTCCTGTGAATCTGACGTGCAGTAAAGTGATAAGAATGAATGAATGTGGAAGGAGTTGTTCTCCCACTGTTTCTGAGCTGACTACAACCAGCAAGTACTAAACCCAGCAGTAACACTTCTGCTTTTGTAAGACTTCTTTTTGCAAACCAAGCCAGCCTGGATGAGGATCTGAAGTTTTGAATTCTGTACAGAATCTCTGAAGCTTTTGAGGTCAACTCATCAGTAGCTAAAGCAAAGAAAACCAGCTTGAAGTGGAGGGTTTTACAAAGAGCTCAGTTATTCTTCGAACTGTTCGCTTTACTTCCAAAGTCTACCTCCCAAGTGATTGGCTGCACAAGTACCTTCATTAATATTAAAAATTCTGTGACTGTCCATAAAAAATTAAAATGCCTCAGGTTTACACTGAAAAGCTATAAACTTTCTTTCAAGGGAAAACCAAAATTAATTCAGAAGGCATGTACAATGAAAATAAAACAAGTCACCTCTCATTAGATGTACTCAAACCATAATTCTGCTTACAATCCATATTTTTAAATTCCTCAAGACCAACGAATGCACTGAAAACCTGCATTCGGCTAGGCTAAAGAACAGATACCAGCTATGGAGTCAAAACTGAAAGTCACAAATCCATTTTTAAGCTCCAGTATGTTAGGACCTCCACCACTATCACTGGAAAATGGAGTATGAAACTATAAATAAACAGTACAATGGCATTCTGTTCTCTTCTGTGGTGGGAAGCCAGCTCACATCATCTGAAGATCCGTACCAGTATTTCCCAGTTCTATTTCATATTTGTAAATTTAAAAATAAAATGTTGCCCCTAGCAGTTCTCTTCTGGGGAGATAAATATAGCATAAGGATATTGTATAAATACTTCTCTCTCTCTCTCATGTATAAGAAAGAAAAAAAATCTTAGTGAAATTAGATCTTAGCTTGTATAAGCCAAGTGCAAGCTAGGACAAGAATTGCCAGAAAGGCTCATGGGTACTACTTATTGAGGGCAGGTCATTCTGATACTAAGGATTAATGAAAGGAACAAAACCAAAAACATATGTAAAAATAGAAAAATATACCCCATCGGCCAAAATTAATCATAATGTCTGCTTCTCCATCATTTATTCGGTTAAATCTCAGTGGTGTGACATCACTCCAGACTTGAAAGGCTCGAGCAAAGGCATCATCTACTGTCTCAGGATCCAAATCCGGAGTATAACCTATAATCCTTAGAGGTAAGAGGAAGAGTTAAATAACACATAAACCCCCTCCCCATATTTGTTGTTTACTGATCATAATGCTGAGCAGACTCAGTAGTGAAACCAGTTAAGAGGTAACCATGCTCCACATGAGATCTAGACATTTCCCTTTGATTGAGATGTGTTTTTAGATGTGACGCTTACTATTTACTTTCCTTTGGAATTGGCCCAGCAGCATGAAAAAATTGTATAGCCAGAGGCTGCAGAGTAGTATGCCTGCATGGTAGTGGGCCTTGTACAACATATTCAGGGGTTTGCATCAGCGCTGAAGTGCTGGCAAGACATCATCTTCTTTTGCTCCATTAGATTTGAGGTTTACATTTTTGTAGACTACTTATCTTGCAAGTCGTGCTGTCACTTTAGACATGAACATACAAGCACATCTGGATGTAAGATTTATTTGCTAGAAAAAGAGCTAAATAATGTTCTGAAACTTTCAAGCGTGGATTCTTTTACTTTTTAATAATAACAAAACCCCAGTCCTTCTCCCTCACCTTTGTAGTGACTTGTATATTGTTTCATGCCAGTTGAAGGCTAATCTTTTACCAGCGTGTCAATTACATGGGCAACAGGATACATGGGGAAATAGGAGGTAAAAGCATGTAGGACAGAGCCATAGGCTTAAGTGCATTGCTTGCTTCTTCTTCATATATTTTAATTGGACTTCTTAGTGCCTTATATTATGGAGAGCTAAACGCCATGTAAAGACAAGTTTCCAGTTGTGTATAGCAAGGGAAGTGACTTCATGCATAAGGAGAATGAGGAAGAATCAGAGGATGCACATCAGCACATTGGGGCTCTGAGAGCTTCAGTGGGCTTTTTCAGTGTTTATTAGGCTAGTTGTGCCATGAGGGATGCTTTGGAGTACTGTGTCCAGCTCTGGAGTCACCAGTGTAAGAAGGACATGAGCCTGTTGGAGTGGGTCCAGAGGAGGGCCATGAAAGATGATCAGAGGGCTGGAGCCCCTCTGCTATGAAGACAGGCTGAGAGAGTTGGGGCTGTAAGGGAGGCTGAGAGAGTAAGGGCTCCAGGGAGACCTTATAGGAGCCTTCCAGTACCTAAAGGGGGCCTATAGAAGAGATGGGGAGGGACTCTTTATCTCAGGGAGTGTTGTGATAGGACGAGGGGTAATGGTTTTAAACCAAAAGAGGGGAAATTTAGATTAGATATTAGGAAGAAATTCTTGGCTGTGAGGGTGGTGAGCCCCTGGCCCGGGTTGCCCAGAGAAGCTGTGGCTGCCCCATCCCTGGAGGGGTCCAAGGCCAGGCTGGACGGGGCTTGGAGCAACCTGGGCTGGTGGGAGGTGTCCCTGCCCAGGGCAGGGGGGTTGGATACTAGGTGATCTTTAAGGTCGCTTCCAACCAAACTATTCTATGTTTCTATAACTTGTGGGGCAGTTAGGACAAATGTGCTGTTTGTTCTCATTGGTGCCAGAAGTTTGTTCCTGGACCACCTAAAGTAATGAGAATTTATTTTATTACCGACTTCAGTGAGAGCTGTATTGGTCCCTAGCTCTTCAGAGTAAGAAATGAAAACATGCCAAACATACTGCAAAAAGTTTGATTTAAATCATGTCTGTATATATGTGAAATACATTTGTTTTTTTTTTTTTAAATCTATTTGATGACTGTTGAATGCAGAGGAGTTTGTCCTCCTACATGGCCTTTGCAGTCGGTACTGTGGTCACTGCCAAGCAGCTGAGCAAGTGAGATCTGCTCCAGTTCCCTTAGGATCCTTGCAGCAGAGCAAAGAACAAACCCCAAATCTCTTTTGTCTCAACCAGAACCATAAAGTTAAGCTTTAGATAATTATTCCTGAAACTTTACAATTTGAAATTTCAGAGACGGTTGCTGAAGCACCAAACACAAAAAGATTCTAATTCAAGACATCCTGTCTAGCCCTCTAAGCAGCTCCTCTACTTCTAAGGGTCTGGTTTGATTGGTTCTTAAAAGGTTATGTGTTAGCAAACCCCAACATCACCAGCCAGTACCTGTATGTTATATGATTCTTTTCCCATTTTGGCTTTCTTGGAAAGAAGTTGTAATTGGCTACATCTGGGTTACCGCAGCGGGGTTTCTTCATTGTCTCAATAGTATTTTGATCCAAATCTCCGGTTTCAGGCAGCCCGAAAAATTTCTGCATTTTCTTCAAAGTATCTTTCAGGACAAATAAATTGCAATTGTCTTTGGGGCACCCATAGTATTTATTCAGGTATTGCTTGGAAAAAAAAATCACAGAACAAAGACTTTAAAATTCATAAAAGAAATAGTTAATCATTACAAATAAATACTGTAATTCCATGTTAGCTTCCCATCTGTAATTTGCAAGTTTTCTTTTCAAAATGACTATTATTAGTAACTGAGAGACCAGCAGAATCTCCTTAATTGACACAAACCATCCTTGATCACACAACATTGCTAATTAAGCAATCATTTCCACTATTAGCTATCACCTTTACTTAATGAATTGCTTTATTAATAAGTAGAGCATGGAGCTTTAATGTAGAACTACAAAGTGAAAATGGGTTTATCTTTTTTGGTTTCCTTATGATGTATAAATCTGCTTACAGCTTTAGATTTTGTGTATTTTTTTTTTTTTCATGGAAGACTCTATGGATTATTGAGAAACTTGCCGAGGTATCAAAGCAAACAACACAAATGAGACCACGTTAATTGAAAAGAAAACAACCCCATTGTTTATTCAAACCGCATAGAGCTATTTGAACGTTGTGTGTGTTTGGTGTTGACTTGACCATTGCAAAGACCTGAGGAAGGTGGTCTTTGGTAACATCTCAGTTGCCTGGACACTGCAGACAATCAACATCTGCATATTTAAAACATCATTGAAGACTCCAGCAGATTATGGCTGGACCGATCTCTCTTGTACAACCATGGTGGCAGGTCACAAAACTATCTTTCCTTAGGAAACAGTGGTCATAAAGGATCAAAAAGGCAGCACAAATCCATTCTTTTAATCTCTTATCTAAAATAAAATCCACCCAAGTCTCCTTAACTTTCCGGTTTGACCAGTGTGACCTAATTAGCAGGTGTAGTGCAGTTAAAAAAAAGAAGTCTATCTGTTGTTTGCTGCTGCCTCTAATGCCAGAGGAGCAGTGGGTTAGTCTGCTCCCTGGCAATTGTTCCCGTTAAGCAGCCACGTCTTTCAGATGTGTTGAGAAGTTGTGTGTTTATGTTAAACTAAACTGTAGATAAACAGCTGTGGTCCTGATTATCCATATGTGGTCTCCACCTTCTATGCAATACAGAAGTGAGATCACACAAACAATTTAGTATTTAGTATTTTTCCCCTTAAGTTCAGTGTTGACTGGCAGAATAACTGTGAGCTTCTCAGGGTATGGACCAACCATGACAGAATGCCTGGCAGTCTCCAGCAGGTAGTGGTACCTGCCATAAAAACATGGTCATTCAAATGAAAAAGAGTTACAAGAAGTAAATGAGAAAACTTCTAGTAATATCTTCAGCAACTGTAGAAAATCCTTTTTTGACTCTGTTCCTAACTGGAGACTAACAAACACGGCCACACAACAGACTGCTGGCTAGCTAGGGGTTTGGGGATTCAGAGTTTGGATCCAAACTGAATTTGAGAACACCTGTAGCTCAGGCTGTTGCCTCGGCTGGGACTGTTGCACAGATAGACTCAGTCACACCATTTAGATTACATAGAGCTTTAGACTTTATGTAGACTTTAGAATTTATATCCTCATTCAGGGGTAGATAAATGGATTACGATGAAGATGTTAGTTTGGGTACTTCTATAACAATAATAACCTATCATTATCTAATTCTTTTCATTCACAGGTTCTAAACAGCTTGACTAAACTATCTGGAATTGTAGGCTTTATCCAGTGAAGTGAATCTTACGATTCTCTTGCACAGAGATTTCAGGAACTCCACACTTAAGTCTGGGTTTGCACTATTTTATGCCGAGATGTAAAAAAAAAAGCTAGAGCCATGTCAAATGGCAGGTGTTCCCAAACTGATGTGTGGGCCACTGGTGACACAGAGCTGAGAGATGCCCTTGCCAATGGTGCTGTTAGACAGGAAGGTTGCAAGTTACTGGTCTTTCTGGTAGAACAATCTTTAGCAGAAGCAGCAGGCATTGTATCCAAAATACTAACTACAAATCCAAGGTAGGAAAACACCCTAAATAAGGCAAAGGTGTATTTGCCAAAAATGTATCGGAAATCTCAGGGAGAGTTATTTCTAACTGAGGATTACTAGAAGCCTGACAAAATGATGGCACATCTAAGTTCTTGTGCCTGGAAATGTTCCTGAGGGGAATCCTTACTTTACATATCTAATTTATTGACTGAAGTTCATGCAGGAGACTGGGGATAAGACCACTACATCAGAAAAATATAGCAAAGGATATTTGATGATTCCAGTTGATTGAGCCTGGATTTCACCACGCTCCTCATTAAGTCCAGGCATACCTCATCTGCCCTGCACAGGAAATGGCTCAGAGCTTACTCAGAAAAGGGATTTAATCAAGATGTTACACCATTTCCTTCAGAAGGTCCTCCATCCACTTACTGACTAAGCACAGACTCTGCCTAGTTTTTGTCATTTTTGTAACTTCTGATGTGGTATTTCTCTAGTGCAGACTGTGGCACTGGCAAATAATGGACACAGAATGGTTTCACCTTACCACTAAGCTTCTGTCTGCTTATAGTTAATGCGGCCTGGTGGAAATTATGTGAAATGCATTAAGAACATAACCAAACAAGCCACTTTGGAAGATCTTTTCTGAATGCAGTTTTCATTGTAATGTAGTTTGATAGATTTTCTTATGCTTCTGTTTGCATGTCCCGATGAGGTACCATGATATAATATAGGCTGTACATCAGAACGGAAGCTTAGTGAAGAAGGAGGATGCTGCTCTTGCCATTTTAGGTTTGGGAGTAAGATATACCACCAAAAATATAAAATGAGGCATGGTAAAGAATTTTACTTGCTATGATTCTAAATAAAAAGCTAACCCCTCTCAGTTTTTCCTAAAATGGAGATTTTACTGAAGATGAGAAATGAACATAACCAGCTGTTCTATGAGAAGAGAATCCTGAAGAAAATGTAGTGTCTATGTAAGCCACATCTTGGCCGAGGCTGCAAAATTCAGTTTCCCCAGAGTCAGCAGGGAGCTGTGGTGATCTGGAATTTTGATCCAGCCCATTAATGAAACAGGGTCCAGCTGCAAGATAGCAATTTGTGTCCCGATGCTGAGTGTTGGGGCTGTTCAGCTGGAGGGTGTGAGGGAAAGGCAGCCAGTTAGCGTTACCCAGGAATACTCCAGGAAAGACAAAGAACAACTGCAGGGTTAAACCAGCTTGTAATTTTCCTCTGAGTACACATAATAAATAGGTTGCTCAAAAGAAAGAGAGATGAGGGGAAATGTGGATTGCTGTTCTTGAATAACAGCCTGGCTCTGTCTAAGAAAAGAGATTATTTAAGAGTGGTTACATTATGATTGGACATGTGTGACCCCACTCTCCTCTCCCACATGCACTGCCTCCCACCCCCCCGGCTATCCCCTGGCTGCTGTGCTGCGAAGGCAAAACCTTGGGTGAATTTGTTTTGTTAAAGGCTGAGGAGTGCCCTTTTGGGGTCAGCTTGTCTGTTTTTCTTAAACTTTCTACCACAGCTCCCATCTGGAAATTCTCTCTCTACCCTCCCCCAGACCTGCTTTAACCTGGCAAGCTTTCCCAAGATGCACACCAACTCCTAAAGGAAAGTGCCCAACTTTCAAACCTCTCTGTCCTAAAATAAGAATAATTTATCTCAGTCTTGCTTAAAATGGACTTACTGCTGAAGAAGAGAAATGTCTATAATTTACATGCTAAAATAAGGATAATCCATCTCAGTCTCCCCTTAAATGGACTTCCTCCTAATGTCATTTTTATGAAGGTCCACGGGGCTAAAATAAGGTTAGAATAAAATGCTGTAGCGTTATAGCTATAATTTGCTAATGCCACCAAGATCCAAACTCCTGTTGTTGTTCCAGACTGAATTTGGAAAAAAAATATTTCTTTAAACCACTGATGAGATTTTATTTCAGTCAAAACTAGTCACAATGGCTTCTGAAACTCGAGCCAGTTTTGGATTGTAACTGTCTCTTAAAGCTGTGTTTATGCAACACACGGTAAACAATCTGGAAAACAAACTTCTGAAAGCTGTGATACAGGCATTAAGCAAGTCTCGACAGCCCTCACTTCTACTTGATTTAAGTTAAAAAAAAATTAGATGTCTCTTATTTACACTTCTCCCCTCTTACCATTGCAATCTTTTGCTTATAGTTGCGGTGATTTAATGAAATTATTTTGTATGTTCAAACTTAAAAAAAGAAAAAGACTTTCTTTGCCAGCTTTAAAAATTTTAAGAGAGGAAACACAACTTGGCTCTAGTTTTAACTTTTGAAAGCCGATACCTTTGCTAGCTAGCTAGCGCTTCCAGAGACTCTAGGGAGAGAATGCTACAGTCATTCCTTACCCTCAGCTGAAACAAGAAAGAAACATCTGCTTATGAAACAACAATATAAATCTGAAGCAAAGATGAAACCAACACTTACCACTGCTAGTTCTTTGTCTGTTTTGGGAGTGCTGTCTCCAGGAAACTTAATGATTGGTGAGGGTGCAGCTAAAGTTTTGTTAAAAAGATAGACTTGGATTAATAGTACTTTAAAAACGAAGCCACAGACAATGTGAGTCTTCATTCTGCCTAAACTTGTACTTTCCTCTTTGGAAGAAGATTTTCACCGTCTGCCTGTCAGTTCCTTTAGCTGCACGGTGCACCAGTTGCTTATCTGCACATCTTAACTCTCGGAACCGTGTTCTCTTTTGCTTGCTCTAGCAATTCCTTTGTATGTTTAAAACATCCAGATGCGCAGTCTCAAGCTACCACAAGAGGAAGTCTGAAAACTAGTGGAAACATGAGAAAAGGGCAGTTACCAGATGTGATTGCTGTGATTTTAAGGTAGCAACAGGCAGATACTTATTACTGCTGAAAGAGGCCACATTTTTGCCTCATTTGCATATATGAAAGCATTTAGTTTATGCCAGAGAACAGAAAAAACTAAAATCTGACTTAATCTTGAAGATTAAGTGTCCCACATATATTTTGAATAAAGTAAATAAATACATTCCTAAACATTATTTTCCTGGCCAAGTATTTTTATTATTTTTTAGCCCGTTTTTTTTTTTTTTTGCCATAGACATAATCATCTGCTTTACTCATTTGTGGTTAACGGTCCTACCTGGTGCCTTACAGTAAACATTTTGATTACGGATTTTGAGGCAACCCCTGCCTGGGCCGGTGCAGCCCAGTGAGGCTTCTTGTCCTGCTCCTGCTGGGGCTCCACAAAGGGCAGGTTGTGTACACAGGGCTCACCCCTACTTGGCGTGAGCGTCGCTCCCTCCCCGCTCCAGGCAGAACGTGCTGAGCTCTGAATAAGATTCTTGTGGCTTGTTTGGGTTTAGAACCAGCTCGAGGCTTTGCCACCAACAGGCACAGTATAGCATCTTAATCTACGGAGCAAGAGCTCATCAGGCAGATTCAGCAATAGGAATTATCCTCCGTAATTGATATCAGGGGAACTGTTCAAAATTCAGAGTTTGTGCTGGGGGTTTGGTCTGCTGGTGTTGCCGCCTTAGTGTGAAATTCTGGTGTAAATACAGGCATTGTTGTGGACGTTCTTTTTATTGTCATTCATAATATTGCCAGTTTTGAGATGTTATTACAAGTAGAATATATTTTTTTTTTTTTAGCTGAATATCTGTAATCTAGGGGCTTGGCTCATGACTTTTTAAGATGGGAGGCTGGCAATTCTGCATGAATGCAAACTGTGTTCTGGCCAGCCAAGTGTCACAGAACAGTTTCTATTAAACATGAGTCCAGCCGTCACGGCTCCTCTGAGCTGTATGTCAGCATAAAGGTTGTCAAGGCTTTCCACTGAATGTTACATGAAAGTTTTCCAGACAGGACTCTTGTTACCTAATAGGGCTGTCAATGAAAGGAAATACCTTGCTGGTGTTTGGTACTCGCTCGTGATATTTTGATATTTGGTTGTAAATAGGTAATATTGACAGTTCTTTGATTTACGCTAATATCAAGCTATTTTGCTAACTGCACCCCATCACCCATGAACAGACTTATATAAAGACAAGGATTTCAAGGGGTGAGCTGAGGGCTTCCGAGATAAAGCATTTGCAGGAGCTTTTGCTGCCCATGCGGTTCCACTGACAGCCCGACACAGCAGCTGTACGCGTGGCTGATGCCTGAACCAGTCGTGGGAAGCAGCACTTAATGCTCAAGAGCGAAAAAGGAGTTATGAGAACTTTGTACATGAATGGAGCTTTCTTTGTAAAGCAAGTAGCTTTGTATTTATACCCTCTCATTCTTTCATGTATGATTCCAACAGCACTTGAGTTACAGTGAACAACTTTCCTCTAATGCTTCGGCTTTGAAATTACGTCTTCTTTTTTAGCTTTTCCCCATCAGCAAAAAAACACAGTCGTATCTAAGAGTTGCCTTAATAAATGACAGTTCTGAAAATATGATCTAGTTTTTCCACAGCCCTGCGTTTGGTTGTGGGGAATGACTTTCCTGCTTTTTTTGTGATGACAGCTCATATTTGTGTCCAGCCACGTGAAACTGTAAGAGAACAAAGGCTAAGAAAGCCTTCACTAGATGTGCCAAGTTACTCTTAACTTATCCTTAATTAACCAAGTAAGAATATTATGTGTTGTGTTGCAAGATTCTGCAGCTATCGCTGTACTCTGCAGTAGGTCGAGGGCCGCTGTAAATCTTAAAGCATAAGAACCACCTAATTTTCATAAGAATTTTAATGTAATTTATGATGGCGTAGTAACTTTCATTTAGAAGGGTACTGCAGTGAAGCTGTTTAAAGCCAAATGTGTCCTGACACATTCCTGAAATCTAATGAATGCTCAATTCTCAGTTTGTCTCAATCAACGTTTAATCAGAAATGGATGAGGAAACTTTTGAATGGGCTGCATGCTCCATGCAGTTGGAAAATCTCACTGGATTTTGTTTCTTATCTTTGCTGGCAGTGAGAGCAGGTGGAGGTCACTCTCCAAATAGATTTCCTCAAAACAAGCACCAAAGTAAAAGAAACCATTCGGACCTGCAGTTGGAGCCTTGTTTCTCACCTTTGATTGCAGTTTTGCTGGTGAACTGCTTTGCTGGTACTGCTTCAGCTAGTTAAGTAACTTATGAGCAATTAGGAAACATAGAACGCAAAATTGGATTTATTGTGTTTCT
Source organism: Rhinoptilus africanus (assembly GCA_013400135.1). Taxonomy (NCBI): domain Eukaryota; kingdom Metazoa; phylum Chordata; class Aves; order Charadriiformes; family Glareolidae; genus Rhinoptilus; species Rhinoptilus africanus. The sequence goes on along the minus strand of VXBO01013335.1, from coordinate 172,207 downwards.
GGTGATTCATTGGGAGCATTCTCTGCCTTAGCACATGAGATCAGTAGCAGGTTATAAGATCCTGGCTGAGGTGCCCTCTTTCAGATAAGCCAAGCAAAACAAACGCCGATGATACTTCTTTGTGAGAGTAGAAGTCCTATTGTATTACTACTGAATTTGGGGTAAAATGTTTCTTATCTCCTTATATTTCTCTTTAAGGTCCGTGGGATCATCCTGTTCTCAGTGTGCTACAGAGGTGCTGCTTTTTAAAGCTAGGAATGCAGCGGTGCTAAATCCTGAAAGCAGGGCAATTCTGCTGCTGGCAGGCCTCTGCTTTGAGACAGAGGTTGGGCTAGATGCCTTCCTGAGGTCTGTTACAGCCCAAATTCCCCCATGCTCCTACCACTCTTGCTGAATTTGGAAAGACGTGGTATGATGTGTTTTCTGTTCTCAGACTAGATAAGCTTAAAATCAGGGAGACAGACTCTGAAAAGTTTGAAGTGAGTCTTTTGACATTGACAGATTGACGATTTAACTGCCACTAATGTTTAGTGCATAAACATTCCTCGACACTCCATACTTTGAAGAGATTACCTCTAACATTAATTGGTGACTTCTGAATGGATTCCTGGCAGTTAAAAATTAAGGAAAGGAGCAATAAAAAAAGAGAGAGAAAGCAGAAGCAGCCCCCCTGAGAAGCAAACATAAGGCCACCTACCAACTTTATGGTAGAGCAGAAAGAGTAACCTAGATCTCCTTTCTCTTACCTTAATACTCACTTTACAAGGTATTTTGTCTATGTATGTAGATGCTACCTCTGGATTAGCTACTATTAGCTGTTATAACTACAACTACAGCCTTTATGTATTTGAGGAAAAAATTCATTTCAATGTTGCGTATAACTTCCATATTAGGTAAGCTATTTAATTGATATATACATTAGTTTATCTCTCCTGAGTCATAAAAAGCTCTTCTCTAGTTACTGTGCTTGTTTCAGGTTAGAACTGTTCCACATTGAAAAATTTAAACCATCTACTTCGTGAGTAAGATGACAGATTTGATTTTTAAATGCCTACTTTCATGCATTAATAGGAACTGTGTGGCAGAAACCACACAGTCTGAGATGGCAAATGCCTCTTTTGAGGACATACTTCAGTAATAACAGTAAAAAGGGAATCATAATGTCTTGTGAGCTGTAAGCTATGTATTTCAGTAGATCTGACTATGATGAGAGACACATGAGTGTGTATTAACATGCTGTTTTTATCAAAGGATTTTTCTGTTTTCACAAAATTATTTTTGAAATTCTTCAGGAGCACTCAGCAGTTTCAGGATTAGACTTCAAATGGTATCCTGGGTAATATGCTGACAGAGTAGTCATCCCTCTAGAAATGCACTGTAGCAATTCCTACTGTCACTAATTCCCAAATTTTATCAAAAGTTGATGATTTCCCGGTGGTTCCAGAGGAATATTATTAGGCAGAGTGGTATGTTAAGCATGGTCCATGGGAGAATGATGGATTTATTCTTCGTGGGGTTTCATGTTTTAAGTCGAAACCTGTTGCTAGGCTGAAGAAATAAAGAATCATCATGACGATTAAGATCTCAAGAAAGTAGCTGATCTGATTACAGAGTCAGCTGGCTGTAACTGGGTGCAGTGGGACGTGTGTCTCCAAGTGAACTGTTGCGGTACGTGTATGTAATCTCTTCTTGTATTTGTTACTTCTTCCAGATTCTGTGCTGTCATTGTATAGCCTCAAGTTTAGGAAGCAGAACAATAATGTGATTAATGTAGACAGCCTTGCGCTGATTTTAGCAGGGTTCCTCACAAAGAGATAACAGATTAAAATTGTCAGAAGGAGCCAATGTGGTGTTCTCAGAGTGTTTCATTCAGAACTTCTGAGCGCCTGGGAAACCTGAGGTGATGGAGGAGTCTGCCTGGAAAGGTGCCCATGCCACTATCCCAGGTCCAGTTTCTCCAGGCCTTTGGCTCCTGCTCAGTTTGCCAGGATTGCCTTGTGACTCATTCTCCCTTGCATGGATCCTGGTCTGCGGTTTCTCCTGGATCATCATTCCAGTGCCTTCTTTCTTCCTGTTTGAGGAAGAGGAGCTTATAAGCACCAGGAGGCCAAAGAGCTTACAGAAGAAAGCATGGGACTGGACTCAGCTCAAGGAGGGATTTTGGTGCATTTCTGCACTGCAGCAGAAAGTAGCAAAGCTGCCACTGTGGTGCCAGACTGAAGCCCCGCTGAACCTGAGGTGCACATGTTCATTTATCTACTCAATGCTCTTTCTTAGTGGTACCTCTGCTGAAGATGGACCATCTACACAAGTAGTAGTATTACGACTGTACTAAGGGACTACATTCTTCCTGGTGTTTGGCAAGACACTAAGCACCAAGTACCTGCCGTTCAGTGCCTATTACAGAAATAGTGAGTGTCTGCTGCGGTTGACTGATGGAGACGTTCACCCCTGTAGGAACAGAGAAAGGCATAATATTAGCAGTTTATCTGTTTTAGTAAAGTTGTCTCCAGGAAGCAATGATTAGTCACAGCAGTCACCTTTTGAGTTTAAAAGGATTAATAACTTCAGCGAGAACTCATTTATATTTCAAGCAAGTGAGCTCATCTGAGACATGTATGTTGAAGGGTTGATCCTAACAGAACATAAGCCTTAAACATCCACATCACTTATTATCTGGATGTGCTCTCTGCCTGCTCAGTGCCTGGCTCAGACTCCAGTGATCTAATTCACCATATCTGATGACCACATGAGGGAGTCTTTAAACTGTTGGAAATTGGGGTGTGTGTGAGTGTGCGTGCATGGAGGGGTAAGAGGAGGACAATGTACAAAGGGTCAACGGTTGGTACCAGATGTGATTTTTAGCATTTAAGGTAGCAATTATATTTTTCCTTTTGTTTCTCTCATCCCTTCTGTTTTGGGAAGCTAGTTCCTAAGGATGTGAAGTTCCCTTGACACATGGATTTCATTTGTTAGCTTGCTACTAAATTAGAAATGAATTTTAAGTAAATCTGTTACTCTCGACAAAGCATTTTCCATTGCATTTGTTCATTATGCTTCTGCCTGAACCAGAAATTCCCGCTTGTGTCCTCGGCTGGTGTTAATTGGCATTGCAAAGCTTCTGTTGGGTGAATTAGTTCAGCGGAAATACACTGAACTACTTTGAGAAAAACCCCAGGCCAAGTTTACATGTGTCACCAGGACAAACTTCTTTGTGCCTTCTTAACACTGCTAGATAGTCAGAGAAGGTTTAAAATGCAGACTTCTTTGATAAATTTAATCTCTTCTCTCTACACATTTTCCCAATTTAATTCTTGCCTGTTTTGACTATTTTGATTTCAAGAGTCTGGTAAGATAAAGTGACATCTGGTGAGTTCTTGTAACTTGAATTTGGGGCATTCCTATTACTCATTGCTGTTGACCATTCTGCTAGCTGGTTAGTCCAGAAACCATCAAATCCTTGGGAATTTGGTTAGACACTTCATTTGAAGTTGGTCATTACCTGCTTGTAGCCCCTGAATTTCAGACAGAAAACAGATATAATTAAAAATATGTATTTTAGGTATGTGCATTTAGAGACTGATTATAGTAAGTAGCATATGCCTGATCTATTAACTGTCACTAAAGTCACTAATTGAAATGTGTCTTCAGTGAAAATTATGCCAGTAATATGGAAAGTACAGTGCTTTCACTAAAAATGACATAGTTTAATAATGCGAGGGATGCGAATGGAGAAATATTCCCAAATTGCTATAAATGGAGTACAATATAAGGCAATTCCTTATGGTGAAACTGTGAAAATGCTTAGAGAAACAGTTTCTCTACAAGAACAATTAAATAATAATAGAGTTCATAAATTAGACTCCTAATGTGGAATACTGTGAAAGCATGTATTAATGTTGTTCAGAATGAGTCTGAACAACTCCCTGTTAGCTTACAGGGCTGTTGAATTAAAAACAAATCGGGTTTGTCTGTTGGTCAAGATCAGCTGCTGGAGGAGAGCAGCGCTGGAGTGAGGAGGTGGCTCTGGGTTCCTCAAGGACCTGGCTTGTCACCCCCGCCAGGCCTGGCTGTCCCCACCGCTTGTCATTTGGAGGGAGAAAACAGAGCTCAAACTGCTCCCCAGCAGCGAGGTGAGAAAAAGGTTTTAGTGACAAGATTTCAGCTTCAGAAGAGTGAGAGGAAAGCGTAATTTTGGAAAACGAGACAAGCTGGTTTTGAGTAATCTTTTAGTTTTGAGTTATCAGTATTCTCTGAGGACACTGCATCTGTAAAGAGCATGGAAACCCAGAGTTGTTTCCAATGTAAACCCAAACACTCTGCTTAAAACATAAAGAAGTGCATCATTTTGCATTATTTCAAAGAAAAACACCGTATTAGTATCTGATTTCATACTTAGCCTTTTTCTCCCTTTTCTCTACTTTTCAAGCATCTGATTCTACAATGAGTTACAAATGAGGTTGGCACTTACTGTTGCAGTTTGCCCAGTTGGTTGCAACATACAAAAAACACCTAGCTATTTTTTATTCATTTGTATTTCACTTTGTGAAGTGTCATCTTGCCAATTTTCATCTGGAAGTGAGTTGGATCTTGTGCATAAAATATGCAGAACTAATTTGCCTTTAAAAGAAACTCCAGGTGAGTGGTGGCTCAGCAGAAGAATGAAGTCTTGATGCTCCTGTATATGCCTAAGCTTGGTAAACTCAGCATGATCCTAACTAGCGCTGGGGACAGACCGTCCGTATTGCTGTTGGCTTGCATTATATTTTGTCAGTGAGCCTGTTCATCTTGAAGAAGCGCCTTGCAGTGAAAGATGTGAGTAAGCGTGATGGGATCTAGCCCTTCGGTAGTAAGGTAGCCGCTACTACACACACTGTAAGAGCAAGAGCTAAGTTGAGGTGATTGTGTGATCCTAAGCGCCATTGTACAGAGCTGTGGAATTTCTGCTTTTCAAATATCAGAGGCAGACCCTAAGGAGTACCTCACCGAGCAACCCCTTTCTCAGATGCTGGGAAGAAGCACATTACTTACAAACAGTGCCAGGCCGGAGCTTGGCTATTCCCTTCCACTGCTCTGTTTGTATTCATGGGAGAGCTCTTTGCTCTAACAATAGGCAAGTGCAATCCTGAACGTGTCAGAATAATAGTTCTGCTTGCGTTGCTGCTGCTGCCATGCCGCCGCGTGTTGATAGGCACTGTACATCTCACTTGTCATTATAATGTTAGCATTCAGACACCGAGGGGCCCTAATTAATGACTTTCAAGATCTGGTCTTTTATAATTCATGACAGAACTTTAATTAAAATCAAATATATAGCAGTTGAACTAGCAAAGGATTTAAAGTGCACAGTCTTTGATGGAGACAGTGATTCCCTCTGACCACTGGTGCTGTATGCTGAATGCAAATTCCATTTCATTACAGCAGATTCAGAGAACAGAATGGACTTTTTTTTTTTTTCAATTGAAACAGAGAGGTCCCTGTTATTATAGACTCTGGAAAAGTGGTAAGGCCAAGGGGCCTGCAGTTGTTTGATTCCTCTTCCTATCCCCTTTTCACCTTCTAAAAACCTCATATAGTTAAAATGCCTGTATTTGTAGGAAAAAAAATAAAAGGACACAAATTTGTATGATGCTTACGCACTCATTTATTATTTGTAGAGATAGGGAGTTAAAATGCTGTGTATGGATCAGGCAGTCACTCCAGGACTCTTGTCAAGGCAGTAGGAGAATTCTTATTTCACATAAAGGGAAACTGAGGCAGTGCTTTCACTCAGACAATGAAGGGAAAATTAATGTATTTTTGAGGAGTTCAGCCTGGTGCAGGGATCATTTACATCTCTTTCTGGCCTATGTTATGTTAACAGGACTTAAACGAATATGTAGCAGAATGTATTGCTGTAGATTAAATCTGTTATGCCAGGGAACACGGTTTTCTTATGGCAGTTGGATTTGTTACAGTTTATTTGGTCTTACTGTATGCCTTGATGCACCTGAATTTCTTATCAAATATGTGTTTTATCTAGGGGACTTATGCTGCTGTGTCATTACTGCTGTGAGTTCCATGAGGTGCTTTGAATGGACTTCAGAGTCTTGCTGGTTACTCTGCCCTCTCAGGGTAAAAATACAGAGGACGTTTGTGGCTTTGATTTTACAACTGTGGGTTGTATTGTAAGGTTTATCATCTGGTCTGGTGTACTACAGGATGGGTCTGTGGGATTACTTGATTGTTTGGGGTTGCTAAATTTCCCCGCCCTGTGTATGGAGGCCAATCTATGATCTTACCATCAGGAACAAATAAACAAACAAAACCAACCAACAAGAATAACTACCTGCTACATATAGAAAAGCTAATAAATTAAACAAAATTTACAATTTAATAGAGCTAAGGGAAATTGGTCAATAAGTCACATCAAGATCTTTCAAAAAAATTGCCTTGAGAGAGAGATGAATAATGGAAAAAATTGCATTTGAATAAATTAGTCACTGCAAGCTGGCAAAAATTCATAAATGTCTTATTTACTAGCTGTAGAAATGGTTTAAAGTAGGAAAATATGATTCACAATTTTTCAGCAGCTGCTGAAAAATGTGTTTGATAAATCTTGAGCATCACTCAGACATCTGTAGTTACCATCTCTACCTTCACAGAGGCAATAATTTCTTAGTTGTAAACATAAAGATATAAATATATCTTGTAAATATAAAATAACTTCCCTGGAAAAGCGACATTACTTGGTTTCTTCAGTGGCTGCTCTTGGTAATGTTGCAAAAAGTTTGTTGGGTTTATATTTCTAACTTTTCACATAGTACTTCAAGCAACCGCTAAAACTACAATTTGTAACCTGTTAAAATTGAATTCCTGTGGGCAACCATGAGGGAGTTTTATATGGAGTTTTTTCCTTTGTTTTTGTTGTCAATTTGCTACACTAAACTGTTACTGATATTTGATGATTTAAGGCTGTTTGGTTGGCAGATATATTTTTATTATTTGTCTGAATAGCACTGGGCCGTTACGGCATGTGGCATTAGGGCAGCTGGGGCTGGGCTTGGGTCATGTTCAGAATGTTAAACCAAACTAAATGTCACCTAATTGCAAGCTCTTCTGTGGTTGAGCCGTATTTTGTGGCGTCATACTGGGAAAGCTTTGGATTATTTTCAGGCTCGAATGTGCAGAAGCATGTTCCGTGTCTAAACCAAGGCTGTTCAGGCAGTTACTGGCACTGCCCGTGCAGCAGGAGCTGCTTGAGCAGGCTGTTCAGTAAATCAGGCTCATGGCTTTTATTTAGTGACTACCTTCATGGATGATTAGGTATCAAGGTCAGCTTCTTTTCCTTTAACAAGACATACTAGGTCATTGGGCTGTCACGGGGATCCCAGAAAGAGAATCACAACCTCAAAGATGCCAAAAAGGAGAAAAATCGCCGGGCATGATGGGAATCCCAAAGGGGAGAAGTGAGGAGAGTCTCCCAGCCCACGATGGTTCCCGGGAAGTATCGAGTTCAAAGGAAAACCTCCATTAGAGCAAAACCCTGAACCCGCGGCACCACCTGCCTGTCCTTCAGCAGGCTGTCTTTGTTGGTAATGGGAATGACTGAATAAAGGCAGCATTTTAATGGCCAGTGAGAATGTTTCTATAAAGGGATTAAATTCCAACTTTTTGTCTTTCAACATTTTTATTACGCTTCCTTTGCTTTTTATGAGCCGTTAATCTGTTTCATTCTTGACCATTAGTAATACAGGGCAAATAAACGGCTAAACTACTTCCAGAGGCAACCTGATGGGCCATACAGTATGTCTGCATTTTTCTGTGATTCTAGGGCCATTGGCATAAGTTTTATCCTGGTTTTTGTTCCTGATTTTGAGGCGATATTAAATAATATTACTACTGCTGCACACAGAATCCGGA